>JALMGJ010000082.1:15000-495000 GCA_023362775.1 Charina bottae | reverse complement strand
TTAGGGAGGGGATAGGCGGGGTATAAATAACACAATAAATAAATAAGTAAATAAGTAAATAAATAAATAAATAAGTCAGTCAGTCAGTCCGGGGTGAGTCCACTGTCTCGAGTTGGGTCTCGGATAATCTGGAACAGGCCCATGGCTGCCATGGTAGTCATGAACTCCCGAGCCGCCTCAGAGGCACGTCCCAGAGACGGCAGATTGAAATCCCCCAGAACCATAAGCCTGGGGAACTCCACCACCAACCCCAAGACAGAGTCCAGGAGCTTAGGCTGGTTGCTATGCAGCAGGGAGGCTGGTACAGCAGCAACACCCAGAGTCTCAGCTGATGTCACACCTGAAACCCGGCCGGGCATATTTCAGAGTAAGGGAACCGGCTCTTCTAAGGCTCTGGACTACAATTCCCAGGATGCCTTGAGCTGGCTGCTGACGTCCTGTTGATGTCACTTCCGAGTCTGTCCTCACCGGCACAATTCAATCTTCCTCCGCTCTTTTCCTCCGGTGGAACGGCTCCCGACAGGACGCCTGCAAATTCTCCCATTTAAGGTGGTACCCATTTTATCTACTTGCTAAGCTTTCAAACTGCTGGGTTGACAGGAGCTAGGACTTAGTGACGAGAGCTCACCTTGTCACGCGGGGTTCGAACTGCCAACCTGCTGATCGGCAGCCTACAGCTCAGCTGTTTTAACCTGCTGAGCCATCCGCGTCCCGACTTAGTTTTCTTGTTGGAGCAGTGGCAGTATACACTGAGGGGAGAGTTATATCTTTCCCCTTTGTCATGGTCAGATCACGCCCTGGTGGCCTTGAGATTCTCTTATGCCGCCCCACTCCGCAGGGAGGCAGGACCCAGTCGATTGGTCCGCCCCCGGCGACTAATGGACCCAATAGGGTTTCAGAGGGAGCTGGGGGTTATACCTCAGGATCTGCTGCACGCTCCAGCGGAAGTCCTGGCCGCAGCCTGGAATAGGGAGGTGGCCAGGGCCTTGGACAGGATCGCGCCTATGCGGCCTCTCTTACCACATTTGACCTGATACTCCCCTTGGTTTACGGAGGGGTTGAGGGTCTTGAAGAGGGTTAAGAGACGCCTAGAGCACTGCTGGAGAAAGACAAAGACTGAATCAGACTGAACACAAGCTAGAGTCGCTGTTAAGACCTACCTTGTGGCGGTAAGAGCGGCGAAACGTCAATATTTCTCCGCTCTTATTGCGTCCGCAGAATGCCACCCGACGGCATTTTTAGGTAAGGTAGAGTCTTTGACCCACCTGCAGGGCCGTGCGGAGGAGTTTTCTGAGCATCTGCAGGATAAAATCGCTCAGATTCGGTCTAAGTTGGACTCTATGCATGTAGCACAGTCTGGGGAGATGCCGAGGGAACAGTCTTACCCTGTTATCTGGGAACAGTTCGATCCTGTTGGACCTAAGGAAGTGGACAGGATCCTCCAGATTGTAAGGGCCACCACATGTCATCTAGACCCATGCCCTTCCTGGCTGGTACAGGCAGCCCGGGAGGTGACATGTGGTTGGGTCCAGGTGATGGTTAATACATCTCTGGGGGAGGGGGTGTTCCCAGCTGCTTTTAAAGAGGCTCTGGTGCACCCCCTCCTCAAGAAACCATCACTGGACCCTACTGTATTGGACAATTTTCGTCCTGTCTCCCACCTCCCCTTTTTAGGGAAGGTGGTTGAGAAAGTGGTGGCATTACAACTCCAGAGGATCCTGGATGATATGGATTTTCTGGACCCCTTCCAGTCAGGTTTCAGGCCGGGATATGGGGTGGAAACTGCATTGGTCGCACTTACAGATGATCTCTGGCGGGAGCGGGATGGAGGGAGTGCATCCATCCTGGCTCTTCTTGACCTCTCAGCGGCTTTCGATACCATCAACCATGGTATCCTTTTGGGACGGCTCAGGGAGTTGGGGGTGGGAGGCGTAGTTTTACGCTGGTTCACCTCCTTCCTCCGGGGCCGGTCCCAATCGGTGGTAGTAGGAGATGAGACGTCCGACCCTCGCCCCCTCTCCTGTGGGGTGCCGCAGTGTTCGGTTCTCTCTCCTCTCCTATTTAATATCTACATGAAACCGCTGGGTGAGATCATCCGTCACCATGGGATGAGGTACCATCAATATGCAGATGATACTCAATTATATATCTCCATCCCTGGTGAGATAAGTGATGCAGTGGCTACCCTTTCTAAGTGCCTGGAGGCTGTGGGGGTCTGGATGGGGAACAACATGCTTCGACTGAACCCTGGTAAGACAGAGTGGCTGTGGATTGATGGCTCCTGTGGATCCAGGAAGTTATCATCTTTAGTTCGGGATGGGGTTGCACTACCCCATTCAGACCAAGTGCGGAATCTGGGGGTTCTTCTGGACTCACGGCTCCTGCTCAAAGAGCAGGTGGCAGCCGTGGCCAGAAGGGCTTTTGCACAACTTTGTGTTGTGCGCCAGTTACGCCCTTTCCTGGATCAGGATGCCCTCCGTACAGTCACTCATGCCCTGGTCATCTCCCATATAGACTATTGCTATGCGCTCTACATGGGGCTACCCTTGAAGAGTATCCGGAAGCTTCAACTGGTCCAGAATGTGGCTGCCCGCAGAGTTATTGGTGCTCCAAGATCAGCACACGTGACACCTCTGCTGCAACAGCTGCATTGGGTACCTGTGTGCTTCCGGGTCCAATTCAAGGTGTTGGTTATCACCTTTAAAGTCCTACATGGCATGGGGCCAGGTTACCTGAGGGACCATCTGTATTGCCAAGAGTCCATGCCTCTTTGATCAGGGGCTAGGGCAATTGATTCTTTTAGATCCAGAGATAATAGCACACCAGTGGATAAAGAAACTTAAAGCTTTATTATAAACAGACAAAGTTAAACACAGTCTAAACACAGTTTACAAAGCATAACAAGCATAGCATAGCATACAGAAAGAAATGCATACATACATACCAAGCAAACAAGGTGATACCTAATCTCCTATAAGCTGCCAGGAGCCCTCTAATAAGGACAGCGGAGATACCCCAAGGTGGCAATTTTCACAGCACCCAGCACTCAGGCCTGTGTGGACTCCCAAACTCCAAAGACAATCCTAATGTTTTTATCAAAGCCTGGCTCCCAAACCCCATGACCATGTTTCCATGGTACTGAAGCTGCATAGCCTGACCTTGACTGGGATTCTTACTGGGGCCTAGCACCTGACCATGACATCATTCCAATAGTCTGGGAAACGATCAGATAAGCAAGTGCTTAAGCATAAACAATTTCTTATCATCCCCCCCATTCCAAGTCACTAAAGGAGTGTCTGGAGGAGTGAACCCATGCTTAAACTTAACAAGCTGTGGGTTTTCTCTCCCCCCACTTCCCACAGAGATATGTTATGAAGGGCTGCTGGAGGAGTGAACATATGCTTCTTCTCTCCCCCCTCTCATGCCAAACAGCAACAAAAACAAGCCAATTAAACATCAGTATAACTCAAAATAAACAATCTTTTAGCTTTAGCTAGTGTTTTATGCATGTATGTGTGCCATAGTGCCATAGTGCCCTTTTAAACATCAACCCATCACATCTTGGATTTTATATTTAGTTAATTACTATTGTATTATGGAGTAATATACATTGTTTTAACTGTTGAATTTTAAAATAGATAAGATAAGATAAGGGGTTACTAGCAAATATTGAAATTAGGCAAAACAGAAGACTTAGGTGGGTCAAGGTAGATACAAAGGCATTAGCCACTTATCTAAACTCAGAGCAGGTTCAGTCTTGGACAAATTCTATTTCTACTCCTTTTCAATGCCCAGACAAGATCTTGACACAATACGCTCTTTTGTCAAGCTCGTTGAGGAAATTTCTAATAGATAAATTTCCTGTTAGAAATCATTTTCAAAACAGTACAAATTGCTTTGATTCTGATTGTCTACATACTAGAAAACATTTAAGGGCAGCAATCCGTATGGCCCAGAGATATCCTAACATAAAAATCAATCCAAAATGCTACAAATCAGGCGTGAATATAAGAAACTTATTGTGTCCAAAAAAGCTCTTTATACGGCTAAAATATGGGCAGACTTGGAATTATCAGCAAAAGGAACTAATTCAATATTTTTCTGGAATTCCGTCTCGGGTTTATTGAAGGAAAGCAATTTTCAACTTGACATTCCTATACCTGCCTGAGTCTGGGAGGATTTCTATTTTATTTATTTATTTATTTATTTATTTATTTATTGTATTTATACCCCGCCTATCCCCTCCCTAATGGAGGACTCTAGGCGGCTTACAAGCATATATATATACATTTAATTATACAATTCACAAATCACAATTTCCACCGCGCGTGAGGGGAGGGGGTAAGGGAACCGACTCTTCCAGGCTCTGGACTACAATTCCCAGGATGCCTTGAGCCGGCTGCTGACGTCCTGTAGCTGTTGCATCCGGGTCCGTCGTCACCGCCTGCCATTCGATCTTTCTCCGATCCTTTCCTCCGGTGGTGCCGACTTCCCGACAGGACGCCAGCAAATTAGCCCACTTAAGGTGTTACCCATTTATCTACTTGCAAAGCTTTCGAACTGTTGGGTTGACAGGAGCTGGGAGTAACAATGAGAGCTCACCTCGTTGCAGGTCGAACTGCAGAACTTCTGATCTGCAGCCTACAGCTCAGTAGTTTAACCTGCTGAGCTACCGTGTCCCATTTTTTCTATACAAGTTAATTTACTGAGTCAAACCAAAGCCCCCTGCAGGAAAGTATCATTGATTCTACATATTTTGAAAACTTCCCTCTTTGGCCCTCAGTGTCAGTGGCAGAAGTCAAATCTATCATCCATTCCTTGAAACCCAACAAGGCTCCAGGAGAGGACCTTTTACCACCAGAACTCTTTAAAACCCATACTGACTGGTGGGCCCCATTACTTGCAGGTTTGTTTTCTTATATAAACAACACAGGATTCATTTCAGTAGGATGGGAAGTAGCAATTGTTGTCCCTATATATAAAAAAGGAAATAGGACTGACCCACAAAATTATAGACCAATCAGTCTTATAGGAATTGCTGCGAAAATGTATGCCAAACACCTCTTGGGCAAAATAGAGGACTGGGTAATTAGGACAAACCTCCTTGCGGAGGAACAAACTGGTTTTAGACCAGATCGCTCCACAATAGATAATTGTTTCACCTTAATTATATCATCTTATTTCAAAACAATTGGCAAATGGCAAAAAACTGTTCGCTGCTTTTATAGATCTTACCGCAGCTTTTGATTCCACAGATAGAAACATTTTATGGAAGGAATTGATTAATTTAAATATGGAGCCCAGACTTTTGTTCCTGGTAAAGGCCCTCTACTCAAACACCTATCTAAAAGTAAGAACTGGTGTAAATGGCTCTTTAACCAAAAGTATTCCTACTCATAGAGGTGTCAGGCAGGGTTGTATCTTAGCTCCAATGCTTTTCAATCTTTATATTAATGATATTCCAGGGTTTATGCGTATTGTAGATACTCATATGTTAAAAATTCATGGCATACTTGTGACTGTCCTATTATATGCAGATGATATGATTTTGATGGCACATTCACAAGTAGGCCTGAGAAGACTCCTGAAAAAGTTGAATATCTATTGTGTTCATAACTAACTATAAATAAGTCTAAATCTAAAGTGATGGTTTTTAGTAAAAGAAAAAGGATGAAATATAAATGGCAAATAAATGGGGAGCCTATCATTGGCGATCACTCGTAGCCGAGTAAGATTGTCTTCCAAAGGTAAAATTTTAACGGTGGATCCGTAAGTGGCTATAAAGGCCAATTCTGGATCCGCACAACCTCCCACAATGAGGGCATAGGTTTCCGGGTGGGAGACGGTCATGATGAGGGTTTGCCTGACGTGCCTTCCTTTTAGCTCTTTTCTCCCTTTCGCCCTGTACTCGTGCTTCTTCAAAGTCCATAGCGCCATTAATAAAGGCTGACCTCCAATTGAAACGCTCATGAGTTAGGGCTTCCCAGTTCTCAATGCTGATATTACATTTTTTTAAATTAGCTTTGAGAGTATCTTTGAATCTCTTTTGCTGTCCACCAATATTCCGTTTTCCATTCTTAAGTTGGGAGTAAAGTAGCTGCTTTGGAAGACGATGGTCAGGCATTCGAACAACATGACCGGTCCAGCGAAGTTGATGTTGGATGATCATTGTTTCAATGCTGGTGGTTTTCACTTCTTCTAATACGCTAACATTAGTCCGCCTATCTTCCCAAGTAATTTGCAGAATTTTTCGGAGGCAGCGTTGATGGAATCTTTCAAGAAGTTGGAGGTGGCGTTTGTAGAGGGTCCATGTTTCACAGGCGTACAGAAGGGTTGGTAGTACAATGGCTTTGTAAACAAGCATTTTGGTCTCCCTGCGAATGTCCCGATCCTCAAACACTCTACCCTTCATTCGGGAGAAAGCTACACTCGCAGAGCTCAGGCGATGCTGAATTTCAGCGTCTATGTCGGCTTTTGTAGATAGATGGCTGCCGAGATAAGAAAAGTGCTCGACATTTTCTAGTGGCACACCTTTAAGCTGGATTGATGGCGCTGCGGAGGGATTGGTTCGAACTTGCTGGTAAAGCACTTTGGTTTTTTTAATGTTAATCGAGAGGCCGAGCTTTTCATATGCTTCTGCAAAGATGTTTAGGATAGTTTGAAGATCTTCCTCGGAGTGTGCACAGACTACGTTATCATCAGCATATTGAAGTTCTGTAACAGAAGTTGCAATTACCTTATTTTTTGCTTTCAGCCTACTAAGATTAAAAAGCTTTCCATCTGTTCGATATATAATTTCTACACCAGTAGGAAGTTTCTCTTCAACAAGGTGCATAATCATAGCGATGAAGATAGCGAATAAGGTTGGAGCAATAACACATCCCTGTTTAACGCCGGATTCCACTTTAAATGGATCGCTTTGAGAGCCATTGTTATTCAGGATTGTTGCCATCATGTCGTCATGGAGTAACCGCAAGATGTTCACAAATTTATCAGGGCATCCGATTTTCAGAAGGATGGTCCAGAGAGCAGTACGATTTACAGTATCAAAAGCTTTAGTCAGATCAATAAACGCCATGTACAGAGGGCGGTTTTGCTCCTTGCATTTTTCTTGAATCTGTCGTGCAGTGAAGATCATATCCACTGTTCCCCTGGAAGGGCGGAAGCCATTTTGCGTTTCAGGGAGGATGTCTTCTGATACAGATAGGAGACGGTTTGCAATGATCTTTGCCAGGATTTTGCCTGCTGTGGCTAGAAGGGAGATGCCTCGATAGTTTCCACAGTCTGTTCTATCACCCTTTTTAAAGAGAGTGATAATTATGGCATCCCTAAAGTCTGCTGGAATCTCCTCCCTCATCCAGATTTTTTCGATGTGCTTATGAAGTTGTTGTGTAAGTTCAGGCCCGCCTTCTTTAAAGACTTCAGCAGGAATCCCATCAGGTCCACTAGCTTTGTTATTTTTCATTTGTTTAGTGGCTTTACTGACTTCCTCCAAACTAGGGGGTACTGCAAGCTCATTTCTTATTTGTTTTTGCGGGATTTGCGAGAAGACTTCATCAGCCACGGTAGAGTGACGATTAAGGAGATTGTAGTAATGCTCTTTCCAGCGCAGTGCAATAGACTCTTTGTCCTTTAGAAGTTTAGCACCATCTACTGAGCGTAAGGGATTTGTACCATGGTTTGTTGGTCCATAGATGGCCTTTATGGCATTAAAAAAGCCCCGTGCATCATGAGCATCTGCAAAATGTTGGGTTTCTTGGGCTTTTTTTATCCACCATATGTTCTTAAGTTCTCTAGTTCTTCTTTGGACTTCTGCCTTTGCACTGGCGTAGATTTTTTTCTTAACGGCACAGTTAATATCTTTTTGCCATATTTGGAAGGCGTTCCTTTTCTTGTCAATAATATGTTCAATCTCACTATCGTTCTCATCAAACCAGTCCTGATGTCTCTTAGTCTGGTATCCGATAGTTTGTTCACAGGCTGAAATAATAGAAGTCTTCAATTGAATCCAGTGTTCCTCAACATTTTCAGGAAGTTCCATAGGCAGATGTTCCTTGAGAGTTGATTGAAAGCAAGCTCGTTTAATAGGATCTTGAAGGGCCAGTGTATTCATTTTACGCCTTGGTTTTCTTCCTTGGAGCCTACGATGAGGGACAATCTTTATGGCCATCGTGGATCGAATTAATCGATGGTCTGTCCAGCAGTCATCAGCGCTCATCATGGCTCTGGTGAGAAGTACATCACGGCGATCTCTAGCACGGACAATTACATAATCTAAAAGATGCCAGTGCTTCGACCGTGGGTGCTTCCATGATGTTTTAAATTTATTTTTCTGGCGAAAGAGTGTGTTAGTAATGACAAGGTTATGCTCTGCACATTTAGTCAGAAGTAAGATTCCATTCGTGTTGCTGTTGTCAACTCCTTCTTTACCAATGATCCCTGGCCACAAATCAAAATCACGCCCAACTCTTGCATTGAAATCGCCCAGGAGGATAATTTTATCCTCCTTTGGTATCTCTGATAAGATGGTGTCCAGCTGGGTATAAAATTTTTCCTTGATATCCTCATCTGCATCTAGTGTTGGTGCGTAATCACTTAGGATAGTTGCCTGTTGGTTTTTGGCGAGTTTTATTCGCAGAGTTGAGAGTCGTTCGTTAATCCCAGTGGGAACTTCTGACAAGAGCTTGACAAGGTCGTTTTTGATAGCAAAGCCTACCCCATGTATTCGTCGTTCTTGTTCAGGCAGTCCTTTCCAAAAGAAGGTATAACCTCCTTTTTCTTCCTTCAACTGTCCTTCTCCTGCTCTTCGAGTTTCTTGGAGTGCTGCTATATCGATATTAAAACGTCTCAGCTCCCTTGCAATAATGGCAGTCCTACGTTCAGGTCGTTCACTATCCATATTGTCTTGCAGTGTCCGTATATTCCATGTTCCAAATTTCATGTGTTTTTTACGACCGCTAGATGGTGACCCCACTGGTCGCGGTAATCCAGTCAGGGAGAAAATGAGGCAGACTATGTTTAGGGCACCTTTTCTAGCCCCCTCCCCATATGGAGGGGAGCCTATAGAACAAGTGAATTCTTTCACTTACCTAGGAGTGGTTTTTACTGATACTGGGGTCTGGGACAATCATTTCAGAAGGACCGCAGGGAGGGCTGAGGTCTGTGCCAAAAGTCTATCTAAACTGTATAACTATAAATATCCCGGCACGTTGACCCCTATTCTGAAAGTATTTAGAGCAAAAATTGTCCCAATGTTGACTTATGGTACGGAAGTGTGGGGTCTTACAAACTCTGCTGCACTTGATTATGTTCAAACCTGTTTTTTAAGAAGTATACTGGGAGTCGGTAAAAATACATCAGCACCCGTGATTAGAGCAGAAACAGGTATCCACTCTATACATAGCCAGACAGTAACAAAGGTCTTTTCTTACTGGCAGAAGGTCCATTCAATGGACCATGATAGGCTTCTCAAATTATGCCTACTTGAACAAATAAGTATAGATTTTACCACATCCTGGCTAAAACAACTCACCAAAGTTATTACACTATACGGACTTCCCATTCAACAGGTACTCATAACTACACCGCAGGCAAAGGATATTTTTAAACCGCGAGCCCTGCATATCAGTGCTCAATTGGACATGGAGACATTGGCAAAAAACGGTTCATTAAAATGGTTAGCTAAGAATAAAACTATTTTTAAATTCGAAAAATACCTGTCGATGAGTCTAACACAAAATCTGAGAAGGGCCTATTCCAGAGCTAGGTTTGAATTGTTGGACTCTATGGTTAAATTTGGACGTTTCCATCGTTTGCCATATGATGAGAGGACTTGTGTATGTGGGGTCCCAGCCATAGAAGATATTGCCCATGTTTTGTTCGACTGTAAACTATATGACTCATTTAGGATTAAATTCCTGTCTCCTTTGTTGGAAAGAACAGCTCACTGGGATTCTAATCACAGATTATCTTATTTTCTTTCGGGCTCAAATACTTTTATTGTGAATAGGACTGCCAAGTTTGTAGACAAGGCAGTTCAGCTGAGAGCCCGTTATATGGAACAGATTGGAGTGCCATGTAGGGGTGATGAACTCATTTGAATTTTGACTAGTTATACACGTATTGTATTTATCATTATCTCAGGTTATTTAATTATCACATTTCCTTCATCAAAATGGAATATTTTGGTGTATTGTTATCAATTTTATCAGTTAAATTATACTCTTGTTATTTTGTTTTATCTTTGATATGGTCGTAAGACGAATCAATAAAGTTATTGTTGTTGTTGCTATAATCCAATAAATTTGGATTTAGTTCAATTGCCTTGAAGAGGCTTGTTTGTAAATAGATGCCAGTATCAGTCTATTTTTGTTATTCCTGATTTTGCTTCTTCAAAAATAAAATGCCTCATCATGTAATTATTGCTGAAATTGTTAAAATGCAAGAGGCATTCAAGGTCTCCAGTAATATTGTTAATCGTCCTTGTAGGATTAATAACAGAGTTGTCACCACTATGAAAGATGCTAAAGCAGAGTGGAATTGATACTGATACGCCGCGGGAAAACTTTGGAAAGCCCTGGATTAGGAGAATGAACTACGCTGCAATACAGAGAATGTATCATCGGCGCTTGAAAGATGCAGCGGCCTGTGTCCTGTCTGGGCAGTGGAGAACAGCTTATCAACCTCGCCCTGAAGTGAAAGGTTTGAATGACTATTGGACGGGGATTTTTGAGACCGAGAGTGTAAAAGATACGGGGTGCTTGAGAACTCCAACTCGTACCTTGTATTCACTTATTGAAAGAATTACTCCATCGGAAGTGACGGCCACTTTAAAAACAATGCGCTCTAGCGCTCCCGGTTTGGGTCGAATAACAGCATCTGAGCTTCTTGCTTGGCATCAGCCGTCAATATCATCGTACTATAACCTGCTGCTGGTACTGGAAGTGTGTCCCTGTTATCTGTCATGCTCCCGGGTGGCGTTCCGTTCTTCTTCGTGCCTTTCATAAAATTCTGGCGCGAAGGTTGAACAATCAACTGCAATTAACATCTTTACAATTTGCTTTTTTGCAGAGGGACGGTGGCCTGGATGCCACCACCTTGTTGCACTCTATTCTGAGGAATATTCATCATACCAGATCCCCCTGTGCCATGTTATTTTTAGATATTTCAAAGGCATTCGATACTGTTTCTCATTCTACTATTGCCCGCATAATTACATCAGCTGACTTTCCTGTCCCATTAATCCACTATATTTGTAATCTTTATAGTAATTCAACGGTTCAGCTGGGTGAGAAGATTATTAAATGTGGGAGGGGGGTTAGGCAAGGTGATCCGCTGTCCCCCCTGCTCTTCATCCTGGTAATCGAGGAGATCCTGCTGGCCTCGCTTCCTGGTGTTGGCTATAATTTTGGTGGCCAGCGTCTGGGAGCGATTGCCTATGCAGATGAACTTGTATTGTTAGCTGAACATCCGCAGCGCTTGCAGGAAAAATTGGAGATCTTCAGTGAAGCGCTGCATACTACTGGGATGGCTTTAAATCCCAAAAAATCAACTGGGCTAACAATCGGAAAAGATGGGAAGAGGAAGGTTGTGGTTTGGCAACCACATTGTTACAGCTATCTAGGTACCCCGATCAGGCCGTTGGGTGTTGATGAGCCGATTAAATACCTAGGACTCCACTTTAATTGGAAAGGTCGGATTAATCCTAGACATTTAGGGAAATTAGCTGATATGCTGAAAGAAATATCTTCGGCTCCATTGAAGCCTTACCAGCATCTTAGGATTTTAACATCTTTTTTGATTCCTCAATTAATATTTTATTTATTTATTTATTTATTTATTTATTTATTTAATTTCTATAACCGCCCATCTCCCCCCCATGGGGAACTCTATTCCCCCATGGGGAACATCTAATACATGGTTTAGTTTTGGGATTAGCTCATAGGAATACACTGAAGCGATCAGATAGGCAGATCATGGTTGAGACTACCCAAGGACACCGCTCTGGGGTATTTTCATGCCTCGGTAATTGATGGAGGCCTTGGAATTCCTTGCCTCTCTACAACGATACCATTGCTGCAGAAGGATCGGTTTGCTAAATTCATCTCGCAAACTGACTCCTTTGCTGAAATTGTTAAAATGCAAGAGGCATTCAAGGTCTCCAGTAATATTGTTAATCGTCCTTGTAGGATTAGTAACAGAGTCGTTACCAGTAAGGAAGAGGCTAAGGCGGAGTGGAAATCAACATTGTCTCAATCTGTAGATGGCATTTTTGTTATTCCTGATTTTGCTTCTTCAAAAATAAAATGCCTCATCATGTAATTATTGCTGAAATTGTTAAAATGCAAGAGGCATTCAAGGTCTCCAGTAATATTGTTAATCGTCCTTGTAGGATTAATAAGAGAGTTGTCACCAATATGAAAGATGCTAAAGTGGAGTGGAAATCGATACTGTCTCAATCTATAGATGGCGTTGAGTTAACCATTGCAGATGTGGATTTAGCTAGCCATTATTGGCTGAAGTACCCAGCTAGGGTGTTTCCCCATTTATTCTTAAGGGGAATTCAATTAAGGGGTGGAGTCTTACCTACCAAAGCGAGAAGTGCTCGGGGTGGAAATAGATTAGTGACCGATTGGAGTTGTAAGGACCTATGTGGGACATCTGAGACCTTGAATCACATCTTGCAAACATGTGAAATTACACATGATGCAAGATGTTGTCGCCACAATAAAGTAGTCCAACAGTTAGAGCATTCACTTAGTAAGATCGGAGTGAAAGTCTGGGTTGAACCCATAATTCGGTCGGGTTCCTCTTTTATTAAACCAGACCTTGTGGTGGTAAAGGATGACCAACTATGGATTCTCGATGTATCTATTGTATCGGGAATGAGGCTACGGGAATCATGGAACATCAAAGTTGCAAAATATGTTTCGGCTGATTGGGTGAATGATATCATAAGTTGGTTTGGGTCTCCGATTGTAGTAAAACAACTCACGATTATTATTACTAACAGAGGTCTCTGCTCCACCTTTTCAGGTAGTGGGCTACGTGCATTGGGGTTCTCCCGGTGGGATATAATGGACCTATGTCTGCTTGCAGTGCAAGGCTCGCTGATGTGTTACGACCTATACAATCGTTCAACTCGATCGGGTGGCCGATGATTCCTATACAGTCAACAAGGATTCGGATGGATGGCGACTCGTCCTTTGTGATATAATTTGTATTTCTTTCTTGGAGATGTTTTATAAAATACTTATTTTGTTAAATTTGGAAAATTTGTAACATCTGCAACATACTCCAATAATAAATGTTAAGTAGAGAGATCATAATTACACAGACTGGCTGCCTCCACATGGCGACCGCTGGATAAGGTGTGTATCACACCCAACGTAAGACGTTCCTCTTAGTTTGTAAATTACCCACTAGGAGTTCGAAAAATTCTGGAGCTAGTCCTGAACCCTCTGGTAATAAGGACGACAGCAGAATCAGTTCTTCAGGGACCTCCGTTGACACTAAGTAGCTCTGCGATGGAACCCGGCAAAGCGGAGCCTAGCTATGCACAATTTCCATCGACATCCTGAGAATGTGAATACTGAACGGTTAGAGGCTCGACCGACCAAGCGGCTTCAATGGTCATCCGAAGAAGAGGAGGCCTTGAGCAGACATGCTGACTTCTGAGATGCAGAACAAAGCGCTGTGTGCTTTTTCCCGGGCCGTTCTGCAGAGGCTATCAAGAAAAGTCTGCAGCACATTAAATGGACTCCAGGTGTTACACCGAAGACCTCTCCGCATGATACATCTAACTGCATAGACTCAAGGTCACAAATTTCCCACTGCAAGAGCGAGAGGTGGCGGAAAGACCTCTTAAAGGAGGTAATTAAAAACCTCCGGGAGCCCAAAATCGGAGCAGAGACTTTGATGTGGATCGCTCGTGGTCTGGAAAGGGATGAAATCTCCATCGCTGCCGGCGTCGAGCTGTTGGAAGACCATGCCAAACGATGGTTCCCTTACAAATGGAAGCCATCTGTCCCCGAAGGCAGAAGACAGCTCGACTGAGTTCGAACAAAGCGATCCAGAGGGCAAATTATGCAGCCATTCAACGCCTTTACCATCTGAGACAGAAAGAGGCCGCGGCACGTGTGCTCTCCGGACAATGGAAGAACGCCTACCAACAGCAGCACGTGGTTGCAGGAGTGGAGCAACACTGGACAAAGATTTTTTCGACCCCAAGCGCAGTGGATGCGGAACCTACATCAGTATCAACGGAGGTGCGGCACTCACTGTTGCATACTATTACTTCCGCGGAAGTACAGTAACTGCGGCCCTAAAAGACATGAGAACGAGTGCTCCAGAATGGGATCGGTTGACTGCGGATGAACTTTTGCTCTGGCATCAACCGTCCTTATCAGCATATTTCAACCTTCTGCTGATCTTAGAACAGCCACCGAAGCACCTGACTCGCTCGCGGATCGCGTTTCTGCCTAAAGTGGAAAATCCAGCAGCCCCGGAAGACTTCAGGCCGATTGCGATTGCTTCGGTTCTTCTCCGGACACTACACAAAATCCTGGCTCGTCGACTCCGTGACCAGCTTAAACTATCTTCGCCTCAGTTTGCCTTTTTACAGAAGGATGGCTGTTTAGAGGCCACCACCCTTCTACACTCGATACTGAGAAGAATTCACCAAACAAACTCTCCATGTGTGATGCTCTTTTTAGATATCTTGAAGGCTTTTGACACGGTGTCCCATTCTACTCTAACCCGTGTTATTAAATCCGCTGGCTTTCCTCCTCCATTAATTCAATACATTCAAAATCTCTATGACACTTCTACAGTTCAATTAGGTGAAACCTCAGTAAAATGTGGGAGGGGTGTCAAACAGGGAGACCCGTTATCTCCTCTGCTATTCATTCTAGTAATCGATGACATCTTACAGAAATCGCTCCCAGAAGTGGGCTACCATTTTGATGGCCTGCGTCTGGGAGCAATGGCCTATGCAGACAATTTAGTTTTACTAGCTGAGCAACCTAAGAGCCTACAAGTAAAACTAGAGATGCTAAATAAGGCGCTGAATACTACAGGAATGCCCCTAAATCCTAAAAAATCTGTGGGCCTGACAATTGTGAAAGACGGGAAGAAGAAGGTTCTAGCACTATCTCCAACTAATTATGATTGTATGGGCACTACGATCAGGCCTCTGGGGTTTAAGGATTCTGTCAGATATTTAGGTCTCCAACTTAATTGGAAAGGTTGTATAAAGACTAAACATACTGACAAGTTAGAAACTATGTTAAATGAGATCATCAAAGCACCGCTTAAACCATACCAAAGTTTGAGGCTACTTACAGTCTATCTTGCCCCCACGTTCATTCATGAGTTAGTGCTAAATACAGCCCATAGAAACACATTGAAGTTCGGCAGTTCGACAATGGTTCAGGCTTCCTAAAGATACTGCCCTTGGTTTCTTTCACGCCTCCATTAGGGATGGGGGGGTCAGGGATTCCCCGTTTCCGTTGGATTGTAGACATATTTAACATCTACATGAAACCGCTGGGCGAGGTCATCCGACACCATGGGATGAGGTATCATCAGTATGCGGATGATACTCAATTGTATATCTCCATCCCTGGTGAAGTAAGTGATGCAGTGACAACCCTATCCCAGTGCCTGGGGGCTGTGAGGGCCTGGATGGGGAACAACAGGCTACAATTGAACCCTAGCAAGACCGAGTGGCTGTGGATTGATGGCCTAGCGTCTTCTGGGAAATTATCATCTTTGGTTCTTGATGGGGTAGCACTGCCCCATTCGGAACCGGTGCGCAACTTGGGGGTCCTTCTAGACTCACGACTCCTGCTCGAAGAGCAGGTGGCAGTCGTGGCTAGGAGGGCTTTTGCACAACTTCGGTTGGTGCACCAGTTGCGCCCATTCCTGGATCGCGACGCCCTCCGAACAGTCACTCATGCTCTTGTCATCTCCCATGTAGATTATTGCAATGCGCTCTACATGGGGCTACCCTTGAAGACTATCCGGAAGCTTCAGCTAGTGCAGAATGCGGCCGCGCGAGCAATTTTGGGTGCACCAAAATCTGCACACATAACACCTCTGCTCCGCGAGCTGCATTGGGTGCCGGTCTGCTTCCGGGTACAATTCAAGGTGTTGGTTATTACCTTTAAAGCCCTACATGGCATGGGGCCAGAATACCTGAAGGACCATCTTATCCCCATTTTATCGACCCGCCCCACCAGGTCATTCAGAGAGGGCCTGCTACGAACCCCATCAATTAAAGAATGTCATCGGATGGGGTCTAGGAGGCGGGCCTTCTCTGTGGTAGAGCCCACACTGTGGAACATCTTGCACCCAGAGTTGAGGCAGATCTCCTCCCTCCTGACCTTTAGGAAAGAGCTGAAGACCTGGTTCTGCCGCCTGGCATGGGAAGGAGGAAAGGATAGTTCCTCATGGGGGTGGTTAATTCCTTAATTTATTGTCCTTCGTTTAATTCCATCTCCATCTGGATTTATAATTATTTATTAATTTATATATTGTACATTGATGTTTTATCCTGTTTTAATCCATTTTATTGTAAACCGCCCAGAGTTCCCCGTTGGGGGAGATGGGCGGTTATATAAATTTAATTAAATAAAAAAAATAAAAAAAAATATTCTTACCTCTTTGTACATCTAAATGCGAATATATATTCATGTAGTAACACCCCATTTCTTTAATGTAAAATAAATGTAGGCCCATGGAATCAAGGTCCTCACATATCAAAGCGAACATTCTTGAGGAGGCTGTGACTCATCAACACTTTTCTAGAATGTGTGAATTGCCCTAGATTACACTGCCCTTCCTGCCTGGATGACCCTTGTAGAAGGAGATAAGTTGTCTTGTCCTTGCATAAAGGATGTAATTCAGGACGGCGCCATCCAGGGTTATAAAGGATAAAAGATAAAAGATAGTTTACATGTAGACGACCTGACCCAACACATCTCTTCCTGCTCGGACAGGAAGATGGGAGGGGGCATACAAGTCAAGGTAACTGACCTGATTGGGTAGAAAGGATGTGCCATCCCAACGTGGGTCTTAAGGTAACCTAGGGTATATAAGGTGCTGTAGGAAGGGGGTCCTGCGCGATCGCCCACCTAACAGCCTGCTGCCTCTGTCTTTGCTCTTGGGTGAATAAACTCCTAACTTCATGCAATTCGTCAGTTTCTTTACTCCCGGCTCAGAAACGAATCCAGTTAAGATAAAATTTACTTCTAACACTACTGCCATTCCTATACTACAAAAAGCTCGATTTGAGAAGCTGGCTGCACAAACCAGCAACTTATCAGAAACCACTGATAAGGGGACATGGAGTAGCAGCGCGGATCGGAGAACTCCCAGTCGGAAAGAAATTAAAAGATGGACTCCTACGTTTAAACAATACATTGATAAATGTCGATGGGTGAGTTGGAAGCTGAAAAAGCCTAGACTAGAACTTTATAATTTATTTTGACTTTGCTATCGAAAGTAGGTTGGATAGACTTACTTTCGCTTTTAACTCTGGGAGGAGAGCCAATGCGGTGGAGCCAACCCAGCAGCCCAGCAACACACGTCTTTTTAAGCTCCTGCCCTTTTAAAATTTTTATTATTTTTAAATAGTTTATTTTAGCTATCTTTGTTTCTTTTTTATAGTTTTAGTTTTAATAAGCCTTTTAGGATATTGTAGTTTTTAAATCTGATTTTTATATTACACCATTTTAAGTACATTCACATTTTTCCACAGTGAGATGAGCATGGAGTAAAAGGTGCTTGTAAAAGTCTGGAGAGTGGATTTGAAAAAGTTTGCAGAGTGGATTTAACATCATGGGAAAACGGAAGAATCAACATAGAAATAGTCAGAACTCTCTTTCTTCTTCAAAGTCTGCCAAACAACCAAAAAATAGAAGATCTGCTAAAACGAAAGGAAACTGTAAGTAAAACAAAACCATCTCCCACTCCTTCCACAGCAGCCCCTGAATCATTCGAATGGGATTTTCAAACCGAGCTTGAAAAGCAACACTATCTATTAGGGAAGAGCTAAATGAAAATTTGGTCTCTATCCCGGACCCTCATTATGGGTCTCCAGCACAATTAGCAAGCTCACCTAATAATTTCAAGGGAAATAAAAATAAGTTTAAAAACAGGATACAAAATCAGAATTTGGAGAGACTCCCTTGGGAAAATACAACAGAATTCATGGCAAAGCAATGCCTTCTTACAGCTCAAACTGTTATCTCATTGTTTGAGCAGTTGTCTAAAATACAACCTAGACTTGTTGAAAAAAGACTTTGAGGGGACTTCCGGGTGAGCTGTGATGGCGAGCGGACACGGAGAAGGAGAGCTCCGCTGAAAAGGAAAGGGGGAGAAACCGCACCGTTGCTATTGTCGATTTCGTAACTGAAAGAGAGACGAAATCGCACAGAGGAGAGAAGAAAATCTTCTCTGAAGAGAAACCCAGCTGTCACGAAGGGGAGCGAGTTGGTGGATGTCTGTTCGGTCTGGTGTGAATGTGAGTCAGCGTTGGTGACTAATGGAGACTCGCGGACCCAAGTGACAAGGGAGGAAAAACTAGACAACGGGCGGAGTTGGACAAAAGAGCCCAAAAGAAAGGTTTGCCATCCTAGCCACAAACAATAGTGAATAAAGTAAAAAGAAAAAGCGGAAATTTCTTAATGAAGGACAATATAAGGATTGTAAAAACTGATATGCTTTCGGAATTCTAAAGACTTAATTAATTATTAAATAACTGTGGCCATTTTGAAGATACCTTGCAACAGTACAACTTTTGGAGGAACTGAAAACTATATAACTATAATTATAAGTTTATATTTGTAAGCTATAAATCCAAAATAGTATTAAGTATTAAGTATTAAATATTAAATATATATATATATTATTGGAAAAAGTTTAGATATAATAGAAAAGAGATCTTTGAAGCAGATTTTGTTGGGGGGGAAAATATTGCATGTATATTTGCTCTTGATACCTGTCAAAATATGGCTGTTAAAAGAACACTAAGAAAAGGTTCAGACTCGTTAGAGGGTGAAGGATTTAAGTCTTTATTCGATGAATTTACAGCTAAGACAACAGAGACTATTACATTGACTGTTAAAAAAGTTTTAGAAGAAAAACTTGAAGGTTTAGAAAGAAAATTGCAACAAAAACTGGACATTATAGAGGAAAAACTAAGGACTGAAATACAAGGTGTTAAGATACAGACTGAAGAATGTGAAAAAAGAAGAGAAGAGGATGAAGAACGCATAATATTATTAGAGATAAAGGAAAAAGAACACTATATTAGAATAAGAGGCGTGGAGGAAGACAAAGAAGAGAATATAAGGGAAACATTAGTACAAATGATTGCTGACTTGATTGAATGGGAGGGTGAAAAAGTAGAGGAAGAAATTGAAAAAATTTATAGGGTAAACTCTCAATATGCAAAGGTGAACAAGAAACCAAGGGACATACTAATAGAATTTTAAAAAAAATATATAGAGATGCGGTAATACAAGCTGCATTTAATAAAAAAATTGAGGTGGAAGGTAAAACTGTGACTATATTCAAAGAGGTACCAGGGAGAATTTTAAAAAAAAGAAAAGAATATAAATTTCTCACAGACTTATTAAAGAAAAATGAAATAAATTTCAGGTGGGCGGCTGTGGAAGGGGTAAATCTTCAGTACAAGGGACAAAGATACCGGATAACCTCTATACTTAAGGCAAAAGAATTTCACAAGAAACTAGAAAAAGAACTGGGAAGTAAGAAAGAACATTTAAAAGAACAGGAGTAAGACGTTAAAGACCATAAGGTGTGAAAAACAGCTAGAAGTGGGTTTGTATAAAAATGAATAAATTAAACATTATAACATGGAATATTAATGGATTCAATTCACCTGTTAAAAGACATAGAATATTTCAACTGTTAAAGAAACAAGAACTGGATATTATATGCTTGCAAGAGACACATATTAAAAATAAAGATGAAAAATATTTAGAAAATAAAAGATTGGGAATAGCCTTTGTAACATCAAATGAAAAAAAGAAAAATGGGATTGTAATATATATTAAGCCAGCGTTAAAACCTCAACTAGTAGAAAAAGATCAAGAAGGTAGATTTATATTGGTAGAAATAGAATGTCAAAATACAAAAATAATGATAATAGGAATCTACGCTCCAAATAACGAGCAAAAAAATTTCTTTAAAAAAATTTCAGAAATAATTTCAGAAAAGAGGATTGAAAATTGTATATTAATGGGTGATTTAAACGGGGTAGTAGAACCAGAGATTGATAGAAAATCAGAAAATGATATTAATAAAAATCAAGGGAAACTACCCAAGGAATTTTTTAATATGACAAAAAACCTAATGCTAATAGATGGATGGAGATACAAAAATGGAAATAAGAAAGAATATACCTATTATTCAAATAGATTTAATTCCTTTTCCAGAATTGACATGATTTGGGTTACAAAAAATTTGGAAAATAAAATTAGAGCTATGACAATTAATGCAAAAACGCTGTCTGACCATAATCCTGTTTGTATGACCTTAAACATAAATAAAAAAATATATAGATGGAAAATGAATGAAAATATACTCAAAGATAATAAAAATGTAGAAGACCTAGAGAAGAAATTACAAGAATTTCTAAAATGGAACATGAATAACGAAGTAAGTATAGAAAAGGTTTAGGAAACAAGCAAAGCATTCATGAGAGGCAACTTGATTTCAAAAAACAAATATATTAAAAATAGATTTAAAAAAATAGAAACATTAATGAATCAGATAAAAGAAAAAGAACTAGAATTGCAAAAAAATAAAGAAAGAAAAGGAAGAGATAATGAACCAGATAAAATGGCTACAATCTCAGCTTAAGATCGAGTTAACAGAAGAATTAGATAAAAAATTAAAATTTATAAAACAAAGAAACTTTGAGCAGGCAAATAAACCAGGAAAATGGTTAATGTACAAACTGAGAAAAGAAAAAGAGAAAAGAATTATAAATAAAATAAAAAATAAAAATATGGAGTTCACATATAATGAAGACATTAAGAGAGTTTTTTTATTATTATTATTATACAAATCTATATCAGGAGCAGAAAACCCCAGTAGATAAAGTAGAAGAATGTATTAAAAATTGTAACATAGAAAAATTAACAGAAGAAGATAAGGAACTTACAAACCACAATATTACAACCCAAGAAATCAGAGAAGCAATTAAAAAATTGAAAGTAAATAAGGCACCAGGGACAGACGGACTCACAGCAGATTATTATAAAAAACTACAAGAACAATTAATTAAACCATTAGAAGAAATGTTTAACTCAATACTTCAAGGGTCAGAAATACCTGAATCATGGAAAGAGGCTAACATTACACTAATCCCAAAGGAAAATCAGGATCCAACATATTGTAAAAATTATAGGCCAATTTCATTATTAAATAACGATTATAAAATTTTTACTATTATTCTTGCGGAAAGACTCAAAAATTTTTTACAGAAAATTATTAATCAAGATCAAAATGGATTTCTGCCGACTAGACAAATAAAAGATAATATTAGAAATGTAATTGATTTAATAGAATATGCTAAAGTACATAATGAAAAACAAATAAAACTACTATTTTTAGACGCAGAAAAAGCTTTTGACAAAGTAAATTGGAATTTCATGTTCAAAGTATTAGAAAAAAAAGATTTTGGAAATAAATTCATAAACGCAATAAAAGCAATATATAGGATACAAAAAGCAAGAATAATAGTAAACGATGAACTAACACAGGAATGCAAAATAATGAAAGGTACTAGGCAACGATGCCCTATTTCCCCATTATTATTTATACTGGTACTAGAGGTTTTATTAGATGAAATAAGGAAAGATCAAGAAATAGAGGGGATTAAGATCAAGAAAGAAGAATACAAATTAAAGGCGTTCGCTGATGATCTAGTAATAACATTACAAAATCCAATAAACTCAATAACAAAATTGATCTCTAAACTACAAGAATATGGTGAAGTATCAGGATTTAAAATAAATAAGGAAAAAACCAAAATGATAAATTTAAATATGCCTAAAGAAGAAATAGACAAAATAGAACAAATATCAGGTTTCCAAAATGTTAAAAAAATTAAGTACTTAGGAATTCAAATACAAATAATAATTTGGATTTATATAAAAATAATTATGAAAGCTTATGGAAAGAAATCAAAAAAGATTTGGAGAAATGGGTAAATTTGCAAATATCCCTATTAGGCAGAATTGCCACAATAAAAATGAATATTTTACCAAGATTTTTATACCTGTTTCAAACAATCCCAATTACAATAAAAGATCAAATTTTTACAAAATGGCAAAGAGAAATAACAAAATTTATTTGGCAAAAAAAAACACCTAGAATTAAACTTAAATACCTACAAGATACTAAAAATAGAGGGGGTTTAGCAATGCCTGATTTAAAATTGTATTATGAAACATGCGGGCTAATTTGGATTAGAGACTGGATTAAATTAGAAGATGGAAAAACAATAAACTTGGAAGGACACGATAACAGGTATGGTTGGCATGGCTATATGTGGCATAATAGATGCAAAGTACATAAGTTATTCAACAATCATATAATTAGGAAGTCACTATTAAAAATCTGGAGCAAATATAAAAAAACGTTACTACCTGGCTTGCCATTATGGGTATCGCCACAGGAGGCAGGCGCCAGAATGGGGAATCAAACAGATAAGGATTTTATAAAATATCAAAATTTGTTAAAAATGGAAGGAAATAATTATAGACTAAAAACACGGGAGGAACTAGAAAACGAAAATATAACGTGCCACTGGTTTACGTACTTTCAACTAAAAGAACAATATAAAATCGACAATAAAAACTTTCAATTCATAAAAGATCAAAATAATTGGGACAATATATTAGAACGAGACAATGACCACTTGATATCAAAAATTTACAAGATATTATTGGAAATGAAAACTAAAGATATAAAAATTAAAAATTATATGAAGAAATGGGAAGAAGATTTAGGTATAGAAATTACATATGAGCAGTGGCAAAAAATTTGGTCAAAAAATATAAAATTCACCCTAAGTAATAGTTTAAGGGAAAACATATACAAAATGATATATAGATGGTACCTATCACCTGAGGTGCTATTTAAATCAAAAATTAGAAATGTCTGTTGGAAATGCAAAAAAAAAAGAGGATCTTTTTACCACATATGGTGGCTATGTGACAAAGCAAGAAAATATTGGACTAAAATAAATACATATATAAAAGAAATGTTAGGTAAAGATATACAAATGAAACCAGAAATCTATTTACTAGGCAAAACTGAGGATACCATGAATAAAAGACAAAAGACATTATTTTTATATTTAAGTACAGCAGCAAGAGTAAAATATGTGCAATTATGGAAGGAAGAAAATGTACCAACAAAAGAAGATTGGATTATGAAATTAATGGAATTAATGCAAGCAGACAGATTAACTAACCTAATAAAAGGGAAAGAAATAGGGAAGCATAAAGAGATATGGGACCCTTTTACAGAGTATCTTAAAAAGGAATACAATATTAAATAGATATATATGTAATTATACAACTATAAATAAAAATATAGTAAGGGCGGGGGAATAAGGAAATATAGAAAGTAAGAGAGAAAATGTATACAAATTAGTTACATTTAATGTTCTGAGTTAAGAAAGCCGGAAGTAATTTTAAAGGTGTATGAATATGTAGTATGTATGTGTAGGTAGTAGAGGTTAAGTCTTTAAAAATTAAGAAAGGAAAAATGCATAAGAGAATAATAGAATAAGTATATATATATAGAAACATAAAAATGAAAGAAAGGAATTAAAGAACTAAAAATAGATAAAAAAGATAAGGGAGGGATTTTGTGGATTAAGAGATATGTAGTAGTGGGAGAGGAGTATGGGAGGTAAGAAGGTAGGAAGGAAAAAGAAAGTAGAAATGGATAAATAGAATTGAAAGATCGGATTATATAAAAGACTAGAAATAAAAATTTATAAGTTATAAGACTATGAAAATATGCAATTGATGAAATGCCTAAGTGTAAATGAGATATGTTTTATGTAAAATGTAAATGTCTGTGTTAAATGTTAAATGTAAATAAAGTTTATTTTTTAATAAAAAAAAAAAAAGACTTTGAGGCTTTCCTTTCTAAACACGATGCCCGACTTACTGCCTTTACCAAATCAAAGGCAGAAGCTACGATAAAGCAAGACTTTCCTGATATGTGCCCGGCTGAAGGACAAGTCGTTAAAGGAAAACAAACTGATAAAAGCAAGCAACCTCCTAACGACAGAACTAATAAACCCCAACTCTCTGACAAGGCAAAAGGAGGCAATATACAAACTAACTCCTCCTTGGGTTTAATTGAGGAACATTCCTGCAAGCAAAAACGCATACTTCAAACACAACAGGTTGCTCTCTGTATCTCCCTGAATAAGATTAATACGGGACGTTGGGTCTCTAGGAGAGCAATTAAAATCTCATCAGGGCAACTCTTGCATTGATAGATTTAGAAGCTACCGAATGGCTTCCTACAGTACAAAATCAAAAACGGATTTTGCTTTCTTTCAAACAGCCTACTATTCCTTCTATGATACTAAAGATGAAACCATACTTAGCAACTTTTCAAATTTTTCCCACCAGAGTGTTCCGGGAGGTAATAGTTAATCCCTTACTTGGTTTTGCTGTACCTAGATGTCATTCCTACACTAAAACAGCAACAGAAGCTAGTAAGCTTTCCCCCCTTCATAAGACCTTGAAAAATCAAGGCAGAGGGAGTCAACCTCCTCAAATAGACACCGAGACTGACCCAGCTGAAGCAGGTCTCATCAGTGCCTTTGGCTCCCTGCCCAGGAAGGAACAAGACAACATTATATTCAAGCTAGAAAACATCAAGAAAACCTTACTGGACACTATTACAATCGCAGAACCTCTTATTGATCTTGTGTCCCCAACTACTGACACTAATTTCCATCTGGAGGACAAAGACATGGAGGAAAATCAACACCCAAACAACAACTGCTCCAGCCTTTATGAGACAAATGGGGTCTTCCCTGGAGAGCACAAGTCCATGCAAACTACTGAGGAGGCAGTATTTCCTATACCACAGACAGATACTGACCAACGCCTTGTGGATATTAAATCTTCGCCACATGATGGCTTGTCTCTACACTCCGTGGATTCCTCTAACCACATTCCTCAAAAAATTGACCTGATCACATCTGGCTCCCCTGATCTTTTATCTGCTGATGAATGACTGAACATGACGCACCATAACCCTCCCCCACCCAGTTTTTCCATCCCACCCCTTACAGGTGCTGTTATGGATCCAGCCATTCGCATACTATCCTGGAATCTTGCTGGATGGAAAAGCAAACTACAAGATTGTTCTGAATTTCTGTCCAACTATGATTTGATTGCAGTTCAGGAGACCTGGCTAACTGCTGATGATGAGCAGATTTCAATTCCTGGCTTCAAATCCTGGTCCACCCCGGCATGGAAATTAAAAGAGAAAGGCCGGGCGATAGGGGGATTGGCCATTTTGATTAAGGAAGACCTGGGTTGGAAGGGCACAGAAACTCTCTTGGATGCCTCTTCTCCTTATTGCCTAGCCGTTAAATTTCAATACAATGCCCTTGTGATCATGATGTTAAATATTTATATACCCCCACAATCATTTATATATCACCCCTCAGATATATGGGTGAACCTTGAGCAATCCCTGACAGAGTTAACCTCAAAATCTCCCAAATCAGTTATAATTGTCTTGGGTGATTTTAATGCAAGGCTTGGGCCCAACATACAAGAGCATATTAGCAATATGAATATTCCCAAAGAATTACTCCCGTTATTTCCTTCATGGTCCTTTAGGGACCAGAAAAGCAATGCTGCGGGTATACAGTTGTTAAACCTGCTGTTTAAAGGCAACTTGCAAGTTTTAGGGGGTAAGGACCAAAGCTTTGTTTACCCCTATACTTACCATCGAGTGAAATCAAGCAGCACATTAGACTATATATGTGTCTCAAATAGTAAAGTGCCCCTTTTCTCAGAAATCCAGGTATAGGAAAGAGAGGATAGTGATCACCAACCGGTTGCCGTAAAATTCTATGGGCATTCAGACCTTAGACCCCACACTGCAAAAGACAGCTGGGTTTTACACCATCTAGAGGTCCATCAGGGCAGAAGAATAAAATGGGCCCGAGTGGATGCAAAGGCCCTGACTGACTACATGAATTCTACCCACGCTCAGTCTTTAGTAGACACAGTTGTTGCATCTGATTCTGAGGCAGTCTCCAGTTTTACAGCCTATCAAAATCTAAGTGAAGGTTTAAGAACATTCTTGACCGATAAGGCCCACCTCGAAAGGCCCCCGAGAAAAGGCCCTCATTGGTTTGACTCTGAGTGTTACGTACAGAGAAAAAGATTAAGGCTAGCTATGCGGGTAGCACGGACTCAGCCTTCAAACAATAATCATACTGCCATGCTAGCGCTCAGACAAAAGTACAAGAAAACCATTAAGAGCAAGAAATCTATTTATCCTCACTCTGGCTAAACCTAGAGTTAGCTGCCAAAAATACAAATCCAGTCTTTTTCTGGCATTCGGTCGCAGGAATACTGAAGGAACGTAGGTATTCCTTGGATATTCCAATACCCGCCTCCACCTGGGAGGATTATTATAGCCAACTTTTCACAGCCCCAAGTGGTAACGGAATGGCGGATCTACAAAATGTGTCAGGGAAGGCTTGCAGCCCTTTTCCATACTGGCCCCCAGTGACCGAACGGGAGATTAGAGGTCTCATACAGACTCTGAAGCCTAACAAGGCTCCCGGCGAAGATCTTCTTCCCCCTGAATTATTTAAAGGACACATTAACTGGTGGGCTCCCCTACTTGCAGGCTTATCTACCCACATAAATAACTCGTGCCAAATTCCAGCTGGTTGGGAGCTCTCTATTGTGATTCCCATTTATAAAAAGGGGGATAAGGGTGACCCCTCTAATTATCGACCAATCAGTCTAATTGATATTGTAGCTAAACTGTATGCTAAATATCTTTTATATAAGATTGAGGATTGGGTGTACGAAAAGGACATGCTACCTGAAGAGCAATCTGGTTTCAGACCTGGATGCTCTACCATTGATAATTGTTTTATCTTATGCCACTTAATAGACAAATACACAGCCAATGGGAACCAACTGTATACAACTTTCATTGACCTTAGTGCAGCATTTGATTCAATAAATAGGGAACTCCTTTGGAAGAAACTAACAGATATGAATATGGAACCCAGACTCCTCTCTTTAATCAAGGCATTGTATTCAAATTCCTGCTTAAGGGTACGTACTGGAGCAAATAGTTCCTTAACAGGGACTATTAATACCCACAAAAGGGTCAGACAAGGATGCATACTGGCCCCTATTTTGTTTAATTTATATATAAGAGACATCCCAAAGTTTTTATATTCGGTTGACACACACATGCCTAAAATTAAAAACAAACATGTAAACATACTGCTTTACGCTGATGACATGGTATTGATGTCACATACCTAAGTAGGAATGAGAAGACTGCTACGCAGGACTAGTATGTATTGTACATGTAACTACCTGTCCATCAACAAATCCAAGACTAAGGTAGTTGTTTTTGGGAACAGGAGGATCAGGTATAACTGGACCCTGGACACGGAACATATAGACCAGGTTAAGTCCTATTTATATCTAGGGATTGTTTTTACCGAAACAGGATCATGGCTCCCTCATTTCAAGAGGAGTTCCCTAAAGGCTACAGCCTGTGCCAATGCCATAAAGCAGCTTATCAACCATAGCTACCCAGGATCTTTAACCCCAATAATAAAGGTATATAACTGTAAAATAGTCCCAATGATCACATATGGTGCAGAATTGTGGGGTCACCTAAATGTCCCTTTGTTTGAACAGATACAGTCCTCTTTTCTGAAATGCATCTTGGGGGTGGACAAGTCAACTCCAACTCGAGCAGTAAGAGCAGAGTTAGGTATACCCCCCATACAAAGCCACTCGGTGACTAAAGTATTTAATTACTGGCTGAAGATCCTATCCATGGACTCAGACAGATTACCCAAGCTTTGTCTTGAAGAGCAGATGCAGAATATGCCTCCTCGTGCTTGGGCAGCCCGACTTACCAATACCATCTCACAATATGGATTTTCAGCTCATTTTCCAGCCCAATTAGATTTGAAGGCTAGAAAAGTATTTAACAACTTTCTTGCCCCAACATCTCAGAAGAGCTTTTACTAGAGCTCGTTTCGATCAGTTAGACTCCATGGTAGGATATGGGAGGTTCCAAGGAGTTCCTTATTAAGACAGATTATGTATTTGTGGTGCCCCAGCTGTTGAAGATATACTGCACATATCTTATTTGATTGCAAATTATATTCTGTAGAAAGGACTGTCCACTTAGATTTATATTTAAAAAACAAAAAATACTGGAGCAGCCAGCAGAAACTTTCTTAATTTTTAAAGGGTAAGAACCAGCTCATTACTAGCAAGACTGCACTCTTCATATCAAAGGCAATCCTAAAGAGGACAGATTACATAGACCAGATTGGAGTTGATTGTAGGGGTGATGGTTGGATATGAATCTGTATTATAGTTTTATTTGTATTTACTCATATTCACTTGTATGTTTATAATGGCTTTTTATTTTAACTTCTTTTTTACTTGATATGGTCAAAAGACTAAATCAATAAAGTATCTACTACTACTAGAGAGCCAATGCCTAGAGGGAAGAATTTAACCCAGCAGACTCTTCCAGTTTGGAACAGGGTTAAAAATAAACATAAACCTTCAGATAGGAGTTTAGAATGATTGGAAAGAGTTGAAACTAATGAAGTAATTATGTCTGATAAAGACTTAGAAAGGTCTAAAATGAGGCGGAATTCGGAGGCGGAAGTAATGATTAATGGAGCAGCTAATTATCATGTACAGGAGGCAGCTGCTGTGGTCAGGCAGAAAGAGAAGGGAGAAAAAGAAAAGAAAATAGCTATGGATTTGGAGGAGATGATGACAAGATTTGCAGAAATGATGCAGAAAAATAATGACTCTCTTAGAGCTCAGATAGTGGATGAGATACTAACAGGAGTAAATAAAACACTCTTAGGAATTAAGCAGGAAATTAAAGTTGTAAGTAAGAGAGTGGAGGAATTGGAGAAAACAGTAATACACAATCAGAAGATGATGTTGGAATATAACATTAAGTTTAAACAATGGGAGTTGAAGATGATTGATATTCAAGACCAAGAACGCAAACCTAATGTACGCATTCGTGGGCTCCCAGAGCAATCTGGGGAAAAACCAAGGAATTTGAGAGAAAAAGTGATGGAATGGTTGAAGAACATGGCAAAAGATGTTAATTGGGAAAATGCAGATTTGGAACGTATCCACAGAGCTACCTTTAGGAGAGGAGGACTGACCCCCAGAGACATTATTATGAGATTTCAAAGTTATTATAAAAAAGAACTCTTTATGAGGGCTACTGGACAAGCCATTGGAGGGCTACAATATCAGAAAGTCCTGGTTCAGGTCTTCAATGATCTCTGCCCAGAAACAATAAATTGGAGGAGGAGTGTGAAGCCTTGCATTGTTGTTCTGAAGAACAAGGGAATTGTGTATAACTGGGGATACCCTGTATTTTTGAAGTTTCGATGGGCAGGGAAATTTCATAAAATAATATCATTGGAACAAGGGATGGAGCTGTTACACCAGCTGGATTTAAGGAAGCAGAGAGAAGATGAAGTGGAAGAACGAGAGGAAGAACTGGAAGTAGCAGGAGGAAATAAGATATTATCATAAAGGACTGAAGAAAATATTGTATCTGAGACGGGACATAAGGAAGATGGACTGGGAGATAATGATTTGGTGTTGTTGCTGTTATTTGAAACCGGGGAACTGCCTCCCCCCCCCTTGAGTTCATGAGAACTATGGGAGAGGTTGATAACCTCCAGAAGAGGGGGAAAGCTCTTTTGTGTTTGTATGAGGGGGGGTGGGGGGAGGGCAAGTAATATCAAAGAAATGTGGTTTTAATGTAATAAAGACAAAAAAGGATTCTATGGGTAGATATATAATGATACAGGGGGAGTTGGGGGGAGAGGAATATACTTTGGTTAACATCTATGCCCCGAATGTGAAACAGAAGCAGTTTTATGAGAAGGTGTTTAAAGATATGGAGGATTTTCAGAAGGGTTATATTGTAATGGCAGGGGATTTTAATATGGTAATGGATAAACAGAAGGATAAATCCAATCCCTCAGTAGATGAGTGGCATAATAACTTTACAGATTTAACTATGATTATGAATAAAAATGAGTTGAAGGATGTCTGGAGAATAACACGAGGAGAAGAAAACAAATTTACTTTTAATTCATCGGTGTTTAAGAGTTATTCAAGAATAGATTATATTTTTGTGTCTAAAAATTTAGTTTCTAAAATAATGAATACTGAAATAGCGGTTATTAAGGTCACGGACCATGCATTGGTTAATATGGATATTAAAATTTAAAAAAATTATAAAGAAGCTAAGAGATGGAGGTTAGATACAAGGATTTTTAATTACAAGCATATTGTGGATAAAATTGGAAAGGAATGGCAGGATATATGGGACATTAATGATATAGGACAATGTACACAAGCGGCATTATGGGACACAATGAAAGCAGTAATGAGAGGAATCTGTATCAGGGAATCAGCCACATTGAAAAGGCAGCAGGAAAAGGAGGGGAAACGATTGGAGGAAGAAATTAAAGAGTTGGAGTGGAAATATATAAAAGATAGGGATAAACAGATATATGCACGATTACAAGCAAAGAGGAAGGAGTTGGAGAATAAGGATATGGAGAAGGTGCAGAGAAATTTGATATATTTGAAAAGGGAATTTTTTGAACACAGTAATAAAAACTCTAAAATGCTGGCCAGGTCGGCACAATCGAAAAAGGCGAGGAATTTAATTGGAGCGATTAAAGACAAAATGGGGAAAAGCTATAATTGGATGAAGGATAAAATAAGAGTCTTTCGAGACTTTTATCAAGAACTATATCCCTCAAGGGGTAACCCCATAGGGAAGATAAGAGAATATATAAGGAAGTATTGGAAAATAAAATTGCAGGAGGTTGATAGGGAGGTAATGGAGCAACAAGTATCAGATAAGGAAATAGAAGAAGTTATTGATAAATTAAAGGGGGGGGGAAGTCCCCAGGAGTAGATGGATTGGGACCGGAATATTACAAAATATTTTTAAAATTATTGGTATCTAAATTAAAGGTATTGTATAATAGAATTATAGAGGGTGGTAGGATGCCCCCATCATGGGAACAATTGTTAATTGTATTAATACCAAAGGTTGATAAAGATCTGACAGATCCTGGATCATACAGACCTATCTCACTAATAAATCAGGATGCTAAAATATTGACGGCAATAATGGCAAAAAGAATGAATACTTTTATATTTAAATATATTAATAAGGATCAATGTGGCTTTGTTGCGGGAAGGCAGATGTCAAATTTGACTGGACGAGTGTTGAATATAATAAATATAATAAATAAGAAAGGATTGAAAGCAGGCTTAATAGCCTTGGATATATTTAAAGCCTTTGATTGTGTGGAATGGCCAGCTTTAAAAATAATAATAGAAACCTGTGGATTTGGTGAAAGATTTAAACGACTGATAGATCAATTATATCAACAAAATACTGCAATGGTTGTGGTTAATGATGGAATGACTGATCAAATTCCACTAGCCCGAGGTACGAGGCAAGGTTGTCCTCTTTCCCCAATTTTGTTCACCTTAGTTATAGAAATCTTAGCCAATGTCATTAGAGAAGATGAAAGCATTAAAGGGATTGGGAATAAAGGGAAAATTAAAGTAAGTTTGTTTGCAGATGATACATTATTAACTATTGAAAATCCACTGGAGTCGTTGGAGGGAATAGGAGGATATCTGAACGAATTTGGGGAAATGACAGGGCTGCAAATAAATTGGTCTAAATCAGAAATGATGTTATTTAGGAGATCACTTCCGGGTGCTGAGAATGTCGGTGCGCTGAACCGAGCTCTCTATCTCGGCTCCGCGGTTTTCCTGCCTGCAGCGGTTTTTTAAAGGAAAAAACCGCTGAAACTTCCCCTTTGAAGAAAAGAGGATCAGAAGATTAACCAAGAAGGGTCGCTGGAATCGCCTCTCTTTCCCAATCCCCATATTTCCACCACGGGGAAAAGGAAATTGAAGCGGCGAAAGCGACTGGAAGAGACATCGTTGCTCTGCAGGAAGCCGTGAATTTGTTAAAGATAAGTAGCACCAAAACTCAGCCTTTTAGTCACTAGTTTATGATTGTGTTTCTTTTAATTAAGTTTTGCCTATTAGCAGCTAAGATCTCTCTATGGACATGATTAATACTGCTGGTGCTTGTATAACTTTCTTGCCAAGAAGAATTGGGAAAATGGTGGGAGCTTAAAGACTAATTGACTTTACTTGAAGTTAAAGTGATATTGCCTATTGATGAATGGTTCAATTGCTTAATTGGAATTGATTTGTCTTCCTCTCTGGACTTTGAATTTTAGTGGAGTGATGGTTTGCTTTCCCTTTCTTTTACTTTGAGACTGCATTTTTTTTGTAAGCTGTTTGAATACTATCTGGAATATAAAGGATGCTTTTTGATTGTTTGTGTCTTGTACACTATTTGGATTTTTTTCTGCTCTTTTGGGATTTTAATTGATCGTTTTTTGGAGAATAAAGACTATTAGAACTGAAGCCTTGGATTTGTGAACATGAACTTGCCTGAGAAACTGGATTGCTTACTGTCTTCAAAGATATTTTGACTACAGTCAAAGAAAACATCTGCAGTATTCTTATCTTTTATTTTCTTTACGTAAGAACTCTTGAGTTAACTAAAGTACATTTTGTCCTTTTTCTTTTTCTTTTTTGACAACAACTATGAAAAGGCAGTTTTATTTTTAATTTTTGTATTTTTTATTTATTACATTTTTTTCTTGAATAACTCCTACTCCCTTCTTCCCTTTTCCCTTTTCCCTTTTTTGTTGCTTGTTGTTGCTTCCCTTTTCCTCCTGTCTTTTTTTCTTTACAGGGACATTACATACAACATGGCGACCGTGGCTGCCAGGGTGAAGAGAGACAGAGATAAGGAAAGAGAGAAAGAGACCAGAAGGATGTCCACAGATTCCATTGCAACGTCTTCAGAACCACCAACATCAGATATGAAAAAAATATTGGATGCGATTACAGCATTGAATAAAAAAATGGATGATTCAACTGCTACTTTGGAGAAAAAGATGGAAGACTCAATTGCTTCTCTAGATAAAAAAAATGGACAAAAAAATAGACAATTTAGGCCAACAAGTAGACAGAAAAATGGAAGCTATGAAAGAAGATTTAAAACAGGAATTCAGAAAAGAAATACAGAATGTCAAGGAGGTAGTGAATACTCTATCAGGGGAACTTAAAGAGACACAGGGACAGGTTAAAAAATTAGAGATTAAATCAGAATCTATTACTAAAGATATGGAATATAATTTAGATGCTATTGCACTAGTAGAAATGAGAGAGAAAGAATTCATTTTGAGATTGAGAGGAGTTCCAGAAAAACCAAATGAGAATACGAGAGAAAATATAGTTGGTGCATTAGCCCAATTTTTAGAGATGGTAGAAGAAGATCTTGACTCTGAAATAGATAAAATATTTATAGTTAACTCACGTTATGCTAGAGAGAAGAAGGTGCCAAGAGATATATTGATATACTTTGTGAGGAAAGTTACAAAAGAGCAAATCCTGAAGAAACATTATAACACTAGATTGAATATAGCAGGGAAGGATATAATTGTTTTAAAAGAAGTCCCCCTAAGAATATTAAGAAAAAGAAAAGAATACTCCTTCTTCACAGATAAATTAAAGCAAAATAATATACCATTTAGATGGGAAAGAGTAGAGGGAGTATCTTTTACTTTTAAAGAGCAAAGATTTAAAATAACTTCCATTCTAAAAGCAAAAGCATTTTTAGAGAAATATAAGACAGATATGAATGATGCATCCAAAGTCTTGGAAGAAAAGAGAGAGAGACCTGAAGATAAGGGAAAGAGTGAAGATTTATCGGAGATGGGAGCTTCTGGAGTGGATTTAAGAAAGAACTTTTAAATATTAAAACACTATGGACTTTAAATATTTAACATGGAATATCAATGGGGCGAATTCCCCCCAAAAAAGAAAGAAAATTTTTCATTTTCTGAAAAAACTGAGACTGGATATAATCTGTCTACAAGAGACTCATATTTGTAAAAAAGACATTAAGTATTTGATTCAAAAACAATTAGGAGAAGAATTTATTTCAGCTGGATCAAAAAAAACTAAGGGGGTAGTTTTGTATATACAACAAAAATTGAATCCAAAGTTAATACTGTCTGATGATGAAGGAAGATATATTGCAGTGGAAGTAAATATACAAGGGACTAAAACATTGATGGTTGGACTTTACGCTCCAAATTTTGATAAAGGACTATTTTACAAGAATTTGTTGGATAAACTTTTGGACTTATCATATGAGAATTGGTGTTTCATGGGTGACTGGAACGGGGTGATTCTCCCAATGGAAGATAGACATTCACAAAAAAATGTGAAACCCACTCAGGGAAAACTACCCCAAACATTTTTTGATTTGAAAGACATGTTGGATTTACAAGACATTTGGAGACTTATGAATGGGAATTCTAAAGAATACACATATTACTCAGAGAGATATAAATCATTTTCTAGAATAGGTATGTTTTTGATTTCTAAAAGTTTAATGATGGATGTTAATAAGGTTGAAATATTACCTAAAACCTTATCAGACCATAATCCTGTATTGTTAACTATCAAAGGGAAAAGGAATATATTCCGATGGAGGTTAAATGAGTCAATCTTTTGGAAAGAGGATGTTGTTGATACATGTAAGAAAAGGCTAAGAGAATATTTTTTACTGAACTTAAATAAGGACACTAGTACTCAAATTGTTTGGGATGCAAGTAAAGCTTATATGAGGGGTTATTTCATTCAATATAATGCTCAAATGAGGAGAAAGAAGCGAGAAAAAATCCAATTGATTTTGGATGAAATTAAAAGTAAAGAGAAATGTCTGAGGGAGAAACCAATGGATAATACATTGATAACTCAAATTAAAATTTTACAAAAACAAATATCGATGATTTTGGTACAGGAAATAGAGACTCAAATGAAATTTACGAAACAGAAATATTTTGAATTTGCAAATAAACCAGGAAGATGGTTAGCCCATAAATTAAGAAAATAAAGACAAAAAATACAACATGAAGGGAAAACTTTAGTGAATAATGTGGATATACAAGAAGCTTTTCAATCTTACTATACATCACTGTATAAAAAACAGGATGTCCAACTAGCTGATGAATATATGAGTAAGCAAAGATTAACTGTTTTAAATGACCAACAAAGAACAACACTTAATAATCCTATAACAAAAGAGGAAATGACAATGGCCTTTAAGAAAATTAATAGTGGAAAAGCGCCAGGACCGGATGGTCTATCAGCAGCTTATTATAAATATTTTGAAGATGAACTATGTATACCCCTTCAGAAAACTATGAACTCGATTTTGGAAACAGGAATTGTGCCAGAAACATGGAAAGAGGCTCACATTATATTGATTCCGAAGGAACAGCTAAATTTGAATTCAACAAAGAATTATAGACCAATATCACTATTGAATAATGACTATAAGATATTTACAACGGTATTGGAGGAAAGATTGAAAAATATCCTTGGAAACTTTATTCATCAAGATCAAGCAGGATTTTTACCTAAAAGACAAATTAGAGACAATATTAGAAATGTTCTGGAAGTTTTGGAGTATTTAGAACAACATAATGAAAAACAAGCTGCTTTGATATTTATAGATGCCGAAAAAGCGTTTGATAATTTAAATTGGTCTTTTATGTTTAAAGTATTGGAGACTATGAATTTTGGAGGAAATTTTATTAAGTGGATTAAATCAATATATACTCCTCAATACGCAAAAATAATTGTTAATGGAGAATTTAGTAAATCATGTGAAATACAAAAAGGTACAAGACAAGGTTGTCCTTTATCTCCACTTCTGTTTATATTGGTTTTAGAAGTCTTGCTTAGAGATATTAGACAAGACAATGGTATTCATGGCATTAGAGTTAAAAAGGAAGTTTATAAATTAAGAGCCTTTGCTGACGATCTAGTCATTACCTTAGAGAATCCACTGGATGGAATTGAGTTATTGATGCAGAAACTGAAAGACTTTGGGTCGTTAGCAGGGTTCAAAGTTAATTTACAGAAAACAAAAGTTTTGACTAAGAATATGAACTACCATCAACAAGAGAAACAGAGAAATGACGGGATATTCCATGGAGAAAAAAGTAAAATATTTGGGAGTTTTCTTAACATCGAAGAATGTCAAATTATTTCAAAATAACTATGTTCCACTTTGGGCAGACATTAAAAAAGATTTAGATCGATGGGGAAAGTTGCAATTATCATTATTGGGTAGAATATCAGCGATCAAAATGAATATACTACCAAGAATTTTATACCTTTTTCAAACACTACCTATATTGACATCAGAGGAACCATTTAAACAGTGGCAGAAAGATATTTCTAAGTTCATTTGGCAAGGGAAAAAACCAAGAATAAAATATAAAGTCTTGCAAGATTCAAAAGAAAGAGGCGGCTTATGTCTCCCTGATTTGAAAGTATATCATGCAGCCTGTGGTTTGGTATGGCTTAAAGAATGGATTGTTTTGAAAAATGAAAAATTATTAAATTTGGAGGGACATGAATTAAGATTTGGATGGCATGGATTTCTGTGGTATGACAAAGCTACTGTTAATGTGGACTTTAAAAATCATTATATTAGAAGATCTTTATTGAGAATTTGGAATAAATATAAACCAACTTTATGTTATAAGAGACCTTTATGGATTTCCACGCAAGAAGCATTTTATAGAACAGAAGTAAGAAATAAAGATAAGTGGTTGACTTATAAGGACTTTCTAAAAAAGGAACAAGGGCATTATGTAATAAAATCAAAAGAAGAACTTGCTCAAGAAGGATATACTTTTCAATGGCTTTCCTATATGCAACATAGAGAAATTTAAATTAGATTAAAAAAATTGGAATTTGAAGAAACTAAATCAGAATTTGAAATACAATTATGTGAAACTGATGAACATTTAATTGCTAAAGTGTATAAATTATTGTTAAAAGGAGAAATGGTGGAGGAACAAGTTAAAGACTGCATGATTCAATGGGCAAAAAATATTGGTCACAATATACAACAATGGGAAGATATGTGGACTAAAGGATTAAAATTCACTTTGTGTTATAATCTAAAACAAAATTTTTACAAGATGATGTACCGATGGTATATGACCCCACAAAAACTTTCAAAAATGTATGGGAATATTTCCAACCTATGTTGGAAATGTAAAAAATAAGAGGGGACTTTTTATCATATGTGGTGGACATGTAAAATAGCAAAGAAATTTTGGATTGAGATACATTCACTGATGCAAAGTATATTACAAATACGAATACCATTTAAACCAGAATTTTTTTTACTCGGAATCTTGGATGTACAAATAGAAAAACATTTTTTTAGAATAATACAATACATGATTACAGCAGCAAGACTTTTATATGCACAAAACTGGAAAAACCAAAATGTACCAACGATACAAGAATGGATGTTGAAATTACTAGACATGGCAGAAAATGACAAATTGACATGTTTATTAAAAGAAAATTCAAACCATTATTTTCTTAAAGAGTGGAAGCCTTTGATGGACTATTTGCAAAAGGCAGGAGGAGTAAAGCTTGCATGGGGTTTTGATGATTAGATTATATATAAATAGAATATATTAGTCAAGAAATGTATATGAATGTTATATGAATAGCCAGCATGTAAGAACAAACTATTTTTCTTTATTCTTATGACCATAGACAGATCGGAAGTTATCCAATTTCTATGTTTGTCTTTCCTTTCTTTCTTTTACTTTACTACACTTTTCTTTTCTTTTCTTTTTTTCTTTTTTTTGATTTGTATTTCTATTTCTGTTTCATTTTCAACTTTTAACTTTGTATCTTATTAAAATTTTAAAAAAAAGAAATGATGTTATTTAATTACAGTAAGGAGAGAGAACGATGGTTTATGAGTAATAATAACACAAATATTAAATTAAGAAATTCAATAAAATATTTAGGAATAAATATAACAAGAGAATTGGAGAGTTTAGAAAAGGAAAATTTCCATAAATTAAAGCAAGAGATTAAAAAGAAGTTGGAGGAGTATAGGAAAATTAAATTATGGTTTGGCAGAATAGCAATTATTAAAATGAAGATTTTACCTAGAATAAATTTTTTATTTAGGATGTTACCAATTAAGGTATCAGAGATAGAAATAAAGAGTTGGCAAACCATGATCAACAATTATTGTAATGGAGATAAGAAAGCAAGGGTGAATAAAAAAAGATGGTACAAACCTCAAAAAGTTGGAGGATTGGGGCTCCCGAATTTAAGATTATATTATATAGCAAATCAAATAAGATATATTATAGATGGGATAGTAGGACAAGGAGAGTTGAATTGGTTGGAGATGGAGACTCAAGAACTGGAATGGAAATTGGAAAATGTATTTTTTAATAAACCTAGTAAGAAATGGCTGGAAGGAGTTGAGAACCCCTTTTTAAAAACTATTTAAGGATTTGGGCAAAATATAAGGAAAAATTAATGCCAGTTGTCTCCCCTTTGACTCCAGTGGTGATGATGGAAAAATTCCCTATAAATTTAAAGAAGGAGTTGGAAAAGGAATTGAGGAAGAAGAAAATACTTCAAATAAAGGATTGGGTGAAAGATAGAATAAGAGAGGTATTAAGGGAAAGAAAGTTATCTTGGTTTAACTATACACAATTAGAGAAATGGATTCGGAAATGGATAAAGGAAAATAAAGAATGTAGAGGGTATACAAGATTTGAGAACATGATTATAGAGAGAGTAGATAAAGAAGAAAATTTTGTTATAAAAGGTGAAACAAGTGAAATTTATAAGATATTAGAAATGGAAGATCAACAAGATTATCTTAAATCAGTATGGGATCATGATTTAGTAGAACAAATAAGTAATCAGTGTTGGGAAAAGATATGGGACATGCGTATTTTAAAAACTATGTCCATAAGAATAAAGGAAAATTATTTTAAATTGGTATGGAGATAGTACCTGATGCCTGTAAGATTAAACCAAATAAATAAGAAATATTCAGTATTATGTAGGAGGGGTTGTCAGGGGTTGGGTACTTATCTCCACATGTGGTGGGGTTGCAAACAGGTACATACATTTTGGCAGATGATATTTAAAGAGACAAACGAGATAATTGGAATGAATTTGGAAGCATGTCTGGAAATAGCACTGTTATCAATTTATAGTAAGGTCACATGTACTCAAGACACTAAAAATTTAATTACAAACTTAATGACAGCATTAATGACTATTAATAATAGCAAGGAAATGGAAAGTACAAGGGAAATATCAAATTGAGGAATGGTACAAAGAAGTATGGGATATGGCAATCAATGATAAATTAACATCTAATATTAAAGTTAGAAGGGGATTACAGATTCAAAACAATTTTGTAGAAATTTGGAATATATTTGTAGAATATGTATTATTAAAAGGGAAAAGATGTACACCTTCGAAAGAATTATTATCTTTTTGGAAAGAGGAATGATTAAGAAAATAGTAGTCCTGGGGGTGGGGTGCACGTTGTAAGGTTTTATGTCATAATTATGATTATTAAATGTATATGTATATAAATGTATAATAAAATTAAATTTAAAAATTTAAAAAAAAGAACTGCAAAATGATAATCCTATGGCTACACCAATGGAAACAGCTTTCTACAAACAACATGAACCCAGCAATCTCCTACCAGAGAACAATGACTATAGGAGTGCCATAGGCAAGCTGTTGTATCTAGCCACCACCACTAGGCCAGACATAGCTGCTGCAGTGGGCATTCTATGTAGGAAAACCAGCACACCCACACAGAGAGACTGGACTGGTGTCAAACAGGTTGGAAGCTACCTGAAAGGGGCCATGCACCTAAAACTAAAACTGCCAGCCACTGAGAATCCTAGACTAGTGGGATTCACAGATGCAGACTGGGCAGAAGACATTGCTGACCACAAGTCCACCAGTGGTTATGTGTTTTTCTATAGGGGTGGAGCAGTAATCTGGGCACAGTGCAGCTACTGAAACATGCAATGAGGTTAAATGGCTCAAGCTACTGCTTGCAGACATGAGAGTAGAGGAACCAATCCCGGTTCAGATATTTGAGGACAACCAAAGTTGCATTAGACCCTCACAATCAGAGAAGATTAGTGGGAGGACCAAGCACATTGATGTAAAGCATCATGTGGTGAGGGAGCTCCAACACCAAGGGTTAGCCAAGCTAGACTACTGTCCCACAGGGAACATGACAGTGGACATCTTCATGAAGCCATTGCCGCTGGGGGGTGGGGCCAAGATGGCGACGAGGCAGCATTTGCTGGAAAGAGCTCCTCTAAAGTTTACTTTTTAGTAGCTTATTTTTATACCTTATTTTAAAATTTTTATATATTTAACTATTTTTAACCACTTTTATAATTATTTTATAATTATTTTATGACAGAGAGGTAACTTTTTAGTTTTAATTTATCAAGATTTTAAATTAGCTCCCAGGAATGGGGAAAAGGAAAAAGAGGCAGCGTGCGCACTCCGCAGCACAGACTTCATCTAAGCCACTGAAGCAGCAGAAAATGGACAATTATATAACAAGTGAAGAGACTGCTGTAGTAAGTGGTTTAACCTTGGACTCCTTATCGGGTGGAGCTGGCTTGCAGAGCTCGGTGGAGTGGGATTCACGGATAGAGCTGGAAAGTCAATGGTTCTTGGAGCTTTCCTCCTGCCTTGCAGAGGATGTCTCCCCCTCCCAGACTGCAGCGGCTTGCTCGGCAGCTGCTGTGCTTATGCAGGAGGGGGTTGTTATGGACTTAAAGAGGGAGAATGTAACAGACTTTATATCTAGACAGTGCTTGCTTACTGCACAGACAGTGGTTTCAATCTTTGAACTTTTAACATCAATTAAGGATCAGGTTAACTCCCTGAAGGAGTCTGTTGCAAAATTCATTAAGAGCTATCCAAATAAAACAGAACGAAACAGGAAGATATCTACTACTACTCCCACCAACAGTCATCAAGGGGTTAATACAGAAACTAAAGCTGGCCCCACTCCCAAAACCGAAAGGAGAGGAAAGAATATCTCTAAAGAAAATAGCTCTCAACCAGAAAAAAGGCAGAGAGGAGATCCATGTAGTTATTACTTACAAACCAAACAGATTACCTTGCAGATTTATGATAGTAAAATGAATAGAGGAAGATGGGGCGATAGGAGAGCCGTTATGCTCTCGTTGAGCCTACTGCTCCGGTGTGAACGCTCTCTGATAGACTTAGTGCATGCTGAATGGCTGCCATCCAGAAGAGACTATATTCGAGTTTTGCTAATATTTAAGCAGCCTATAGTTCCCAGCATGCTTTTTAAGAGGAAGCCTTTCCTGAGCACTTTTTCAATATTTCCGTGTTTTTAGCTCAGAGAAAGTGAGCCCTCTCCTAGATCAGTCTTTGAAAGAGGGTAATATTGCTTTAAGTTCTGATGGCAGTAGCAAACATACAGATAATCATGAAGTTGCTACAACAGCAATGACCTTGAGTGAGGAAATGCCAGAAGAAACACTGATTGACTTATTTGGGGAGTTACCACAATCAGAGCAATCAGATGTTATACAAAGACTGGGTGAATTAAGAGAGACATTGAAAACAACGCAATCTATGGCAAAGCCATTAATAAATATGGCACTACTAAGTACTCAGGCCTGTGAAAATATATCTGTTCAACAAAATACTACTACCTCAACAGAAAAGAAAAGTCTAGAAACACAGGCCAATTGTGAGGAAATTGCATTGCTCAATCCAGTCTCAGGTAATTTGCAGAAAGTTAAAGTATCTTGTGTGTTAAAATCGGATGCTGGTGGTGGAAGAGAACTGAGTCCTAAGGATTCTATTTCCAACCAAATGTTGTCTCAAATGAGTCCCGCATATGCTAGATCTACAGCATTTGAAGGAGAAGTTCAAAATGTATGGAAAGAACTCAAGGCTGGAACATCCTTACCAGTTAGTGAGGACTTCATTTGTTTGGATGCTGATTCTACTTTGACTCTTCAACCTGTTAAAGTATTTCATCATAATTGTCTTGCACCCCAATCTCTGTTGGTGCCTTCTCATCAACAAGACAATGGCGAAGGCAGACAACTTGTAAATCAATGTGTCTTCTTCGATACAGAAGGCATTCTAGACAACATCACCCCCGCAGATTGACTAAAAGCCTCATGCACTCTAACCCGAAATTTCAAGTCTCCAGTGGGGCCGCCCGCTGTCATTAATAGCAAGGTCTTTCTCCACCTACTGACTTGGAACATTGCTGGTTGGAAAAATCGAGTATCTGATGGAGACTTGTTGGAATTTCTCTCTGGCTTTGATTTTATAGCTCTTCAAGAAACTTGGCTGACCAAAGAGGAAGAAAAGATTCACATTCCAGGATTTAATTCCTGGTCAGTCCCGGCAGTGAAATACAAGACGGGAGGATTGTCGATACTTGCCAAGGCTGAGTTGGGTTGGCAAGGCCAGGAACTGGTGTTTGGTTTTGATTCTCCTTTCTATTTAGTAGTTAAATTTTCTTATGAAGCAGTTGTAGTAGTACTAGTGAACATTTATCTGCCACCATATTCATGTCCTCGCTTTTTTCCCAACATTCGGGGAAATTTAGAAAATCTAGTGGTGAAGATAAACCGTAATTACCCCAATGCTATTGTAACTTTAGCGGGAGATTTTAATGCCAGAGTGGGGGCTTCTTTATTTGATTTTGTACGACTGGGTGTGATTCCTGAGGACTACCTTATTAATAACCCACCCTGGCATTCTAGAGATTCCAAAAGGAACATGGCAGGTTCTCAGTTGGTCTCATTAATTTATAAATGTAACCTTCATATTTTAGGAGGCAAAGAATCTGATTTTATATATCCGTTTACATTTCATAAAGGAAACTCCAGTAGTGTCCTAGATTATATTTGTGTTTCTCGAAATAAGTCTGGGTTATTCTCAGATATTCAAGCCCATGTATATATCCTTTCTGACTGCAAGTCAGTTGAACACTTCTACAGTAAAACTAAATCATCAAAGATTAACATTATCACAATAATGCATGCCTCCATACCCTGACAGGGCAGGGCTGAATGCAAGCCAACTTTGGGGCAAAAACAATCCCCTTTTTTTTCACAAGGCATATTTAAAATCATACTTATAAGGGGCAAAAACATTAACAGTTTTACCATTAGCCACTGGAGAACTAGATCCACTCCCTGGGCTGAAGTTCCAGGAAACAAAAGTTTAGTTTCCAATATTAACAAAATACAAATTCCCATTGAATGACAGAATCTGCTCTGCTGCCTTCACTAAGTGCAGATTAAAGATCTGTAAGAGAAATCCAAAGTCCTCTCTCACCTCTGTTAGTAAAAAGACAAACTGCTGTTTCACCCCCCTTCCCGTTTCCATTTGACCAGATGCTAGGAGAGGGAAACAGGAATTGTTATCACTTTCTGTTTAGGTAAAGGCAATATTATACAATTCAGTTACAAAAAACTTTAATACTATTTAATTTAGTATTAGCAAAGGAAATGGACTGGGTGTGTGGGAGCTGCTCCTGTTTGTCGGCGTTGCTTTTATTTATTCCTCACGTTTGCAAGTACCGTGATGGATCGGAAATCTAGCTGATATTCGTTCCCCTTATTCTGATCGGAGTATTTACGAAAAACTGCGCTGTCTGCGGGGAGGTGGAAGCGGCGCCGTCGTTTTGGAGAGTTGGGATTGCAACTGAGAACGCTGATGTCTGCTTTTATTGCAAAATGGATCTTTGCCGGCAGAAAGTACAAGAAGCAGGTTTTCTGTTTGCCAAGAAAGCCGGTTTGCCTAGAATGTCTTCTTCCAAGGTCCTCCAAGATGGGAAGAGTGGAGCAAAATATGGAAAGCAGCAGGAGTTTGAAGGAGATTTTCAACCACAAGAAGAATCAGATTGGGAGGATGCATCTGATGGTAGCTCAGTAGTCTTCACTGAGGAGCAAGGAGATGTTAGCTGTGGGACTGAGGGCCAGGAAGAGATCTTGGCCAAGGTGAAGGAGACATTCCCCATTCGGGGAAGATCCAGAGGAGTTGCTTGATCCCAGCAGGCATCTGGGATTATATTTGTTGCATTATATTTTATATTTTTATTGTTTTTATATCCATTTCTGCTGTATTTATAATTGTATTGTAATTAATTATGTTTTTATTGTAAACCGCCCAGAGTCCCTCTTCTGGGGGAGATGGGCGGTGATAAATTCGATGAATAAATAAATAAAATAAATAAATAATTTATAATTTCCACCATCATTTGCCATGTTGAGGGACAAATGAAATTCAATTAACTTCTCTTTATAATTCATATAAAGTTTCATCACCTCTCACTTTTTCCTCTCTCTGTCTAAGAGCCCGTACCAGCCAATGCTGGACTCCTGCTGCAAAACAAGGGGGGCGAAATTGCTGGTAAAAAACCCGAATGCCAGACATTCTCATAAGCAACGGCAATAAACACATCATTGCTTCTCCGAGACTGCTTACATAAAATCTAAATGTTATTCTAACAAAGGGGCTTAAAGTCCAGTTACTATAACCATTTTCTACACTAGAGTAGGAAGCAAGCTTCTCCCCACCCCTCCAAGCCTAACAGGCTACAAAATTAATTATCTTCAGAGATTCTGCTATTTCCAGGGAACCAAAACCTAAACTGTCTGGTGGAGCAGTTGCGGCTTGCTGCGTCACAAACTGCATTCTACTCTGCTCCCACCTCCTTTGAAAACATTAGGCTGGAGATTGTCTCTCTGAAGTCAGCCTTGACTATACACATTTGATAACAACCCGCCATTCCCTTTGCGATGGCAAGGAATTCCAAATGCACACATTAAATTATAAACTTTACAAAACAAAAGCATATCAAACTTTATCTCTTTTGTTCTTTGCTAAAATACCTTCAAATACATTTTTAGGAACAAAACAAAGTTAGCAGTAATTAACCAGATTTTTACTCACTGAGTTCAAACCTGAACAATTAAATCTCCTCCTCCTGTTTTCTTCTGAAGTTTACTTTCTTAGGGCGTGATTTTCATCACCTACCCTTTTCAAGGCCTCCAGCAAATGCCAGTGGTCCCAGCAACAAGTCGCTGACGAATGCAAACATTTCAAAGCAAGCCAGTACACAACTGAACTCCAGTATAACGTGAATAGCCAACCCAGGATCAGCCATCCCTGAGCCCCCTCCACTTCTTCATGAAAAGCCTGCTGTTTTTTAAAAGCAGTCACTTCTTCAACCTCCTGTTGCACCTTCCTCTGAGTGATTTCTAACTGTTTCCACACATTAAGCAATGCTGTGAGAAGGAGCCATTCAAGACTCCCCCCTTGCTCCAATCGTTTCTTGCCAACTCCCATTAACTGCATGCATTTTAGCAATAAATGGGGGATGGGATCTTCAAAAGCTTTCATCTCAGAATCCCATGCCACAGGGGGGTTTATCCTGTGCAATAATTGAGCTACTGGTGCCCAGACATTTGTTGCTGGGCCATCCAGGAATATAGCTCTGGCCATTTTTATCACCTTGCTTAGCAGATTTCTTTCCCCCACCAGGGCATTATCACTGGATCCTGCCGACTATGCCAATTGTATTGATAAGTCTCCACGCCTCTCTTTGATCAGGGGCTAGGGCAATTAGTTCTTTTAGATCCAGAGATAATAGCACGCCAGTGGATAAAGAAACTTAAAGCTTTATTATAAACAAACAAGGTTGAGCAGAAGCACAGTTTAACTTGTATTGCCAAGAGCATAACAAGCATAGCATACAGAAAGAGATGCATACATACATACCAAGCAAGCAAGGTGATATCTAATCTCCTATAGGCTGCCAGGAGCCCTCTAATAAGGACAGCGGAGATACCCCAAGGTGGCAATTTTCACAGCACCCAGCACTCAGGCCTGTGTGGACTCCCAAACTCCAAAGACAATCCCAAGGTTTTTATCAACACCTGGCTCCCAGACCCCGTGACCAAGTTTCCATGGCACTGAAGCTGCATAGCCTGACCTTGACTGGGATTCTTACTGGGGCCTAGCACCTGACCATGACATCATTCCAATAGTCTGGGAAACGATCAGATAAGCAAGTGCTTAAGCATAAACAATTTCTTACCATCCCCCCCCCCCATTCCAAGCCGCTAAAGGAGTGTCTGGAGGAGTGAACCCATGCTTAAACTTAACAAGCTGTGGGTTTTCTCTCCCCCCACTTCCCACAGAGATATGTTCTGAAGGGAGTGAACATATGCTTCTTCTCTCCCCCCTCTCATGCCAAACAGCAACAAAAACAAGCCAATTAAACATCAGTATAACTCAAAATAAACAATCTTTTAGCTTTAGCTAGTGTTTTATGCATGTATGTGTGCCATAGTGCCATAGTGCCCTTTTAAACATCAACCCATCACATCTTGGATTTTATATTTAGTTAATTACTATTGTATTATGGAGTAATATACATTGTTTTAACTGTTGAATTTTAAAATAGATAAGATAAGGGGTTACTAGCAAATATTGAAATTAGGCAAAACAGAAGACTTAGGTGGGTCAAGGTAGATACAAAGGCATTAGCCACTTATCTAAACTCAGAGCAGGTTCAGTCTTGGACAAATTCTATTTCTACTCCTTTTCAATGCCCAGACAAGATCTTGACACAATACGCTCTTTTGTCAAGCTCGTTGAGGAAATTTCTAATAGATAAATTTCCTGTTAGAAATCATTTTCAAAACAGTACAAATTGCTTTGATTCTGATTGTCTACATACTAGAAAACATTTAAGGGCAGCAATGCGTATGGCCCAGAGATATCCTAACATAAAAATCAATCCAAAATGCTACAAATCAGGCGTGAATATAAGAAACTTATTGTGTCCAAAAAAGCTCTTTATACGGCTAAAATATGGGCAGACTTGGAATTATCAGCAAAAGGAACTAATTCAATATTTTTCTGGAATTCCGTCTCGGGTTTATTGAAGGAAAGCAATTTTCAACTTGACATTCCTATACCTGCCTGAGTCTGGGAGGATTTCTATTTTATTTATTTATTTATTTATTTATTTATTTATTTATTTATTGTATTTATACCCCGCCTATCCCCTCCCTAATGGAGGACTCTAGGCGGCTTACAAGCATATATATATACATTTAATTATACAATTCACAAATCACAATTTCCACCGCGCATGAGGGGAGGGGGTAAGGGAACCGACTCTTCCAGGCTCTGGACTACAATTCCCAGGATGCCTTGAGCCGGCTGCTGACGTCCTGTAGCTGTTGCATCCGGGTCCGTCGTCACCGCCTGCCATTCGATCTTTCTCCGATCCTTTCCTCCGGTGGTGCCGACTTCCCGACAGGACGCCAGCAAATTAGCCCACTTAAGGTGTTACCCATTTATCTACTTGCAAAGCTTTCGAACTGTTGGGTTGACAGGAGCTGGGAGTAACAATGAGAGCTCACCTCGTTGCAGGTCGAACTGCAGAACTTCTGATCTGCAGCCTACAGCTCAGTAGTTTAACCTGCTGAGCTACCGTGTCCCATTTTTTCTATACAAGTTAATTTACTGAGTCAAACCAAAGCCCCCTGCAGGAAAGTATCATTGATTCTACATATTTTGAAAACTTCCCTCTTTGGCCCTCAGTGTCAGTGGCAGAAGTCAAATCTATCATCCATTCCTTGAAACCCAACAAGGCTCCAGGAGAGGACCTTTTACCACCAGAACTCTTTAAAACCCATACTGACTGGTGGGCCCCATTACTTGCAGGTTTGTTTTCTTATATAAACAACACAGGATTCATTTCAGTAGGATGGGAAGTAGCAATTGTTGTCCCTATATATAAAAAAGGAAATAGGACTGACCCACAAAATTATAGACCAATCGGTCTTATAGGAATTGCTGCGAAAATGTATGCCAAACACCTCTTGGGCAAAATAGAGGACTGGGTAATTAGGACAAACCTCCTTGCGGAGGAACAAACTGGTTTTAGACCAGATCGCTCCACAATAGATAATTGTTTCACCTTAATTATATCATCTTATTTCAAAACAATTGGCAAATGGCAAAAAACTGTTCGCTGCTTTTATAGATCTTACCGCAGCTTTTGATTCCACAGATAGAAACATTTTATGGAAGGAATTGATTAATTTAAATATGGAGCCCAGACTTTTGTTCCTGGTAAAGGCCCTCTACTCAAACACCTATCTAAAAGTAAGAACTGGTGTAAATGGCTCTTTAACCAAAAGTATTCCTACTCATAGAGGTGTCAGGCAGGGTTGTATCTTAGCTCCAATGCTTTTCAATCTTTATATTAATGATATTCCAGGGTTTATGCGTATTGTAGATACTCATATGTTAAAAATTCATGGCATACTTGTGACTGTCCTATTATATGCAGATGATATGATTTTGATGGCACATTCACAAGTAGGCCTGAGAAGACTCCTGAAAAAGTTGAATATCTATTGTGTTCATAACTAACTATAAATAAGTCTAAATCTAAAGTGATGGTTTTTAGTAAAAGAAAAAGGATGAAATATAAATGGCAAATAAATGGGGAGCCTATCATTGGCGATCACTCGTAGCCGAGTAAGATTGTCTTCCAAAGGTAAAATTTTAACGGTGGATCCGTAAGTGGCTATAAAGGCCAATTCTGGATCCGCACAACCTCCCACAATGAGGGCATAGGTTTCCGGGTGGGAGACGGTCATGATGAGGGTTTGCCTGACGTGCCTTCCTTTTAGCTCTTTTCTCCCTTTCGCCCTGTACTCGTGCTTCTTCAAAGTCCATAGCGCCATTAATAAAGGCTGACCTCCAATTGAAACGCTCATGAGTTAGGGCTTCCCAGTTCTCAATGCTGATATTACATTTTTTTAAATTAGCTTTGAGAGTATCTTTGAATCTCTTTTGCTGTCCACCAATATTCCGTTTTCCATTCTTAAGTTGGGAGTAAAGTAGCTGCTTTGGAAGACGATGGTCAGGCATTCGAACAACATGACCGGTCCAGCGAAGTTGATGTTGGATGATCATTGTTTCAATGCTGGTGGTTTTCACTTCTTCTAATACGCTAACATTAGTCCGCCTATCTTCCCAAGTAATTTGCAGAATTTTTCGGAGGCAGCGTTGATGGAATCTTTCAAGAAGTTGGAGGTGGCGTTTGTAGAGGGTCCATGTTTCACAGGCGTACAGAAGGGTTGGTAGTACAATGGCTTTGTAAACAAGCATTTTGGTCTCCCTGCGAATGTCCCGATCCTCAAACACTCTACCCTTCATTCCGGAGAAAGCTACACTCGCAGAGCTCAGGCGATGCTGAATTTCAGCGTCTATGTCGGCTTTTGTAGATAGATGGCTGCCGAGATAAGAAAAGTGCTCGACATTTTCTAGTGGCACACCTTTAAGCTGGATTGATGGCGCTGCGGAGGGATTGGTTCGAACTTGCTGGTAAAGCACTTTGGTTTTTTTAATGTTAATCGAGAGGCCGAGCTTTTCATATGCTTCTGCAAAGATGTTTAGGATAGTTTGAAGATCTTCCTCGGAGTGTGCACAGACTACGATATCATCAGCATATTGAAGTTCTGTAACAGAAGTTGCAATTACCTTATTTTTTGCTTTCAGCCTACTAAGATTAAAAAGCTTTCCATCTGTTCGATATATAATTTCTACACCAGTAGGAAGTTTCTCTTCAACAAGGTGCATAATCATAGCGATGAAGATAGCGAATAAGGTTGGAGCAATAACACATCCCTGTTTAACGCCGGATTCCACTTTAAATGGATCGCTTTGAGAGCCATTGTTATTCAGGATTGTTGCCATCATGTCGTCATGGAGTAACCGCAAGATGTTCACAAATTTATCAGGGCATCCGATTTTCAGAAGGATGGTCCAGAGAGCAGTACGATTTACAGTATCAAAAGCTTTAGTCAGATCAATAAACGCCATGTACAGAGGGCGGTTTTGCTCCTTGCATTTTTCTTGAATCTGTCGTGCAGTGAAGATCATATCCACTGTTCCCCTGGAAGGGCGGAAGCCATTTTGCGTTTCAGGGAGGATGTCTTCTGATACAGATAGGAGACGGTTTGCAATGATCTTTGCCAGGATTTTGCCTGCTGTGGCTAGAAGGGAGATGCCTCGATAGTTTCCACAGTCTGTTCTATCACCCTTTTTAAAGAGAGTGATAATTATGGCATCCCTAAAGTCTGCTGGAATCTCCTCCCTCATCCAGATTTTTTCGATGTGCTTATGAAGTTGTTGTGTAAGTTCAGGCCCGCCTTCTTTAAAGACTTCAGCAGGAATCCCATCAGGTCCACTAGCTTTGTTATTTTTCATTTGTTTAGTGGCTTTACTGACTTCCTCCAAACTAGGGGGTACTGCAAGCTCATTTCTTATTTGTTTTTGCGGGATTTGCGAGAAGACTTCATCAGCCACGGTAGAGTGACGATTAAGGAGATTGTAGTAATGCTCTTTCCAGCGCAGTGCAATAGACTCTTTGTCCTTTAGAAGTTTAGCACCATCTACTGAGCGTAAGGGATTTGTACCATGGTTTGTTGGTCCATAGATGGCCTTTATGGCATTAAAAAAGCCCCGTGCATCATGAGCATCTGCAAAATGTTGGGTTTCTTGGGCTTTTTTTATCCACCATATGTTCTTAAGTTCTCTAGTTCTTCTTTGGACTTCTGCCTTTGCACTGGCGTAGATTTTTTTCTTAACGGCACAGTTAATATCTTTTTGCCATATTTGGAAGGCGTTCCTTTTCTTGTCAATAATATGTTCAATCTCACTATCGTTCTCATCAAACCAGTCCTGATGTCTCTTAGTCTGGTATCCGATAGTTTGTTCACAGGCTGAAATAATAGAAGTCTTCAATTGAATCCAGTGTTCCTCAACATTTTCAGGAAGTTCCATAGGCAGATGTTCCTTGAGAGTTGATTGAAAGCAAGCTCGTTTAATAGGATCTTGAAGGGCCAGTGTATTCATTTTACGCCTTGGTTTTCTTCCTTGGAGCCTACGATGAGGGACAATCTTTATGGCCATCGTGGATCGAATTAATCGATGGTCTGTCCAGCAGTCATCAGCGCTCATCATGGCTCTGGTGAGAAGTACATCACGGCGATCTCTAGCACGGACAATTACATAATCTAAAAGATGCCAGTGCTTCGACCGTGGGTGCTTCCATGATGTTTTAAATTTATTTTTCTGGCGAAAGAGTGTGTTAGTAATGACAAGGTTATGCTCTGCACATTTAGTCAGAAGTAAGATTCCATTCGTGTTGCTGTTGTCAACTCCTTCTTTACCAATGATCCCTGGCCACAAATCAAAATCACGCCCAACTCTTGCATTGAAATCGCCCAGGAGGATAATTTTATCCTCCTTTGGTATCTCTGATAAGATGGTGTCCAGCTGGGTATAAAATTTTTCCTTGATATCCTCATCTGCATCTAGTGTTGGTGCGTAATCACTTAGGATAGTTGCCTGTTGGTTTTTGGCGAGTTTTATTCGCAGAGTTGAGAGTCGTTCGTTAATCCCAGTGGGAACTTCTGACAAGAGCTTGACAAGGTCGTTTTTGATAGCAAAGCCTACCCCATGTATTCGTCGTTCTTGTTCAGGCAGTCCTTTCCAAAAGAAGGTATAACCTCCTTTTTCTTCCTTCAACTGTCCTTCTCCTGCTCTTCGAGTTTCTTGGAGTGCTGCTATATCGATATTAAAACGTCTCAGCTCCCTTGCAATAATGGCAGTCCTACGTTCAGGTCGTTCACTATCCATATTGTCTTGCAGTGTCCGTATATTCCATGTTCCAAATTTCATGTGTTTTTTACGACCGCTAGATGGTGACCCCACTGGTCGCGGTAATCCAGTCAGGGAGAAAATGAGGCAGACTATGTTTAGGGCACCTTTTCTAGCCCCCTCCCCATATGGAGGGGAGCCTATAGAACAAGTGAATTCTTTCACTTACCTAGGAGTGGTTTTTACTGATACTGGGGTCTGGGACAATCATTTCAGAAGGACCGCAGGGAGGGCTGAGGTCTGTGCCAAAAGTCTATCTAAACTGTATAACTATAAATATCCCGGCACGTTGACCCCTATTCTGAAAGTATTTAGAGCAAAAATTGTCCCAATGTTGACTTATGGTACGGAAGTGTGGGGTCTTACAAACTCTGCTGCACTTGATTATGTTCAAACCTGTTTTTTAAGAAGTATACTGGGAGTCGGTAAAAATACATCAGCACCCGTGATTAGAGCAGAAACAGGTATCCACTCTATACATAGCCAGACAGTAACAAAGGTCTTTTCTTACTGGCAGAAGGTCCATTCAATGGACCATGATAGGCTTCTCAAATTATGCCTACTTGAACAAATAAGTATAGATTTTACCACATCCTGGCTAAAACAACTCACCAAAGTTATTACACTATACGGACTTCCCATTCAACAGGTACTCATAACTACACCGCAGGCAAAGGATATTTTTAAACCGCGAGCCCTGCATATCAGTGCTCAATTGGACATGGAGACATTGGCAAAAAACGGTTCATTAAAATGGTTAGCTAAGAATAAAACTATTTTTAAATTCGAAAAATACCTGTCGATGAGTCTAACACAAAATCTGAGAAGGGCCTATTCCAGAGCTAGGTTTGAATTGTTGGACTCTATGGTTAAATTTGGACGTTTCCATCGTTTGCCATATGATGAGAGGACTTGTGTATGTGGGGTCCCAGCCATAGAAGATATTGCCCATGTTTTGTTCGACTGTAAACTATATGACTCACTTAGGATTAAATTCCTGTCTCCTTTGTTGGAAAGAACAGCTCACTGGGATTCTAATCACAGATTATCTTATTTTCTTTCGGGCTCAAATACTTTTATTGTGAATAGGACTGCCAAGTTTGTAGACAAGGCAGTTCAGCTGAGAGCCCGTTATATGGAACAGATTGGAGTGCCATGTAGGGGTGATGAACTCATTTGAATTTTGACTAGTTATACACGTATTGTATTTATCATTATCTCAGGTTATTTAATTATCACATTTCCTTCATCAAAATGGAATATTTTGGTGTATTGTTATCAATTTTATCAGTTAAATTATACTCTTGTTATTTTGTTTTATCTTTGATATGGTCGTAAGACGAATCAATAAAGTTATTGTTGTTGTTGCTATAATCCAATAAATTTGGATTTAGTTCAATTGCCTTGAAGAGGCTTGTTTGTAAATAGATGCCAGTATCAGTCTATTTTTGTTATTCCTGATTTTGCTTCTTCAAAAATAAAATGCCTCATCATGTAATTATTGCTGAAATTGTTAAAATGCAAGAGGCATTCAAGGTCTCCAGTAATATTGTTAATCGTCCTTGTAGGATTAATAACAGAGTTGTCACCACTATGAAAGATGCTAAAGCAGAGTGGAATTGATACTGATACGCCGCGGGAAAACTTTGGAAAGCCCTGGATTAGGAGAATGAACTACGCTGCAATACAGAGAATGTATCATCGGCGCTTGAAAGATGCAGCGGCCTGTGTCCTGTCTGGGCAGTGGAGAACAGCTTATCAACCTCGCCCTGAAGTGAAAGGTTTGAATGACTATTGGACGGGGATTTTTGAGACCGAGAGTGTAAAAGATACGGGGTGCTTGAGAACTCCAACTCGTACCTTGTATTCACTTATTGAAAGAATTACTCCATCGGAAGTGACGGCCACTTTAAAAACAATGCGCTCTAGCGCTCCCGGTTTGGGTCGAATAACAGCATCTGAGCTTCTTGCTTGGCATCAGCCGTCAATGTCATCGTACTATAACCTGCTGCTGGTACTGGAAGTGTGTCCCTGTTATCTGTCATGCTCCCGGGTGGCGTTCCGTTCTTCTTCGTGCCTTTCATAAAATTCTGGCGCGAAGGTTGAACAATCAACTGCAATTAACATCTTTACAATTTGCTTTTTTGCAGAGGGACGGTGGCCTGGATGCCACCACCTTGTTGCACTCTATTCTGAGGAATATTCATCATACCAGATCCCCCTGTGCCATGTTATTTTTAGATATTTCAAAGGCATTCGATACTGTTTCTCATTCTACTATTGCCCGCATAATTACATCAGCTGACTTTCCTGTCCCATTAATCCACTATATTTGTAATCTTTATAGTAATTCAACGGTTCAGCTGGGTGAGAAGATTATTAAATGTGGGAGGGGGGTTAGGCAAGGTGATCCGCTGTCCCCCCTGCTCTTCATCCTGGTAATCGAGGAGATCCTGCTGGCCTCGCTTCCTGGTGTTGGCTATAATTTTGGTGGCCAGCGTCTGGGAGCGATTGCCTATGCAGATGAACTTGTATTGTTAGCTGAACATCCGCAGCGCTTGCAGGAAAAATTGGAGATCTTCAGTGAAGCGCTGCATACTACTGGGATGGCTTTAAATCCCAAAAAATCAACTGGGCTAACAATCGGAAAAGATGGGAAGAGGAAGGTTGTGGTTTGGCAACCACATTGTTACAGCTATCTAGGTACCCCGATCAGGCCGTTGGGTGTTGATGAGCCGATTAAATACCTAGGACTCCACTTTAATTGGAAAGGTCGGATTAATCCTAGACATTTAGGGAAATTAGCTGATATGCTGAAAGAAATATCTTCGGCTCCATTGAAGCCTTACCAGCATCTTAGGATTTTAACATCTTTTTTGATTCCTCAATTAATATTTTATTTATTTATTTATTTATTTATTTATTTAATTTCTATAACCGCCCATCTCCCCCCCATGGGGAACTCTATTCCCCCATGGGGAACATCTAATACATGGTTTAGTTTTGGGATTAGCTCATAGGAATACACTGAAGCGATCAGATAGGCAGATCATGGTTGAGACTACCCAAGGACACCGCTCTGGGGTATTTTCATGCCTCGGTAATTGATGGAGGCCTTGGAATTCCTTGCCTCTCTACAACGATACCATTGCTGCAGAAGGATCGGTTTGCTAAATTCATCTCGCAAACTGACTCCTTTGCTGAAATTGTTAAAATGCAAGAGGCATTCAAGGTCTCCAGTAATATTGTTAATCGTCCTTGTAGGATTAGTAACAGAGTCGTTACCAGTAAGGAAGAGGCTAAGGCGGAGTGGAAATCAACATTGTCTCAATCTGTAGATGGCATTTTTGTTATTCCTGATTTTGCTTCTTCAAAAATAAAATGCCTCATCATGTAATTATTGCTGAAATTGTTAAAATGCAAGAGGCATTCAAGGTCTCCAGTAATATTGTTAATCGTCCTTGTAGGATTAATAAGAGAGTTGTCACCAATATGAAAGATGCTAAAGTGGAGTGGAAATCGATACTGTCTCAATCTATAGATGGCGTTGAGTTAACCATTGCAGATGTGGATTTAGCTAGCCATTATTGGCTGAAGTACCCAGCTAGGGTGTTTCCCCATTTATTCTTAAGGGGAATTCAATTAAGGGGTGGAGTCTTACCTACCAAAGCGAGAAGTGCTCGGGGTGGAAATAGATTAGTGACCGATTGGAGTTGTAAGGACCTATGTGGGACATCTGAGACCTTGAATCACATCTTGCAAACATGTGAAATTACACATGATGCAAGATGTTGTCGCCACAATAAAGTAGTCCAACAGTTAGAGCATTCACTTAGTAAGATCGGAGTGAAAGTCTGGGTTGAACCCATAATTCGGTCGGGTTCCTCTTTTATTAAACCAGACCTTGTGGTGGTAAAGGATGACCAACTATGGATTCTCGATGTATCTATTGTATCGGGAATGAGGCTACGGGAATCATGGAACATCAAAGTTGCAAAATATGTTTCGGCTGATTGGGTGAATGATATCATAAGTTGGTTTGGGTCTCCGATTGTAGTAAAACAACTCACGATTATTATTACTAACAGAGGTCTCTGCTCCACCTTTTCAGGTAGTGGGCTACGTGCATTGGGGTTCTCCCGGTGGGATATAATGGACCTATGTCTGCTTGCAGTGCAAGGCTCGCTGATGTGTTACGACCTATACAATCGTTCAACTCGATCGGGTGGCCGATGATTCCTATACAGTCAACAAGGATTCGGATGGATGGCGACTCGTCCTTTGTGATATAATTTGTATTTCTTTCTTGGAGATGTTTTATAAAATACTTATTTTGTTAAATTTGGAAAATTTGTAACATCTGCAACATACTCCAATAATAAATGTTAAGTAGAGAGATCATAATTACACAGACTGGCTGCCTCCACATGGCGACCGCTGGATAAGGTGTGTATCACACCCAACGTAAGACGTTCCTCTTAGTTTGTAAATTACCCACTAGGAGTTCGAAAAATTCTGGAGCTAGTCCTGAACCCTCTGGTAATAAGGACGACAGCAGAATCAGTTCTTCAGGGACCTCCGTTGACACTAAGTAGCTCTGCGATGGAACCCGGCAAAGCGGAGCCTAGCTATGCACAATTTCCATCGACATCCTGAGAATGTGAATACTGAACGGTTAGAGGCTCGACCGACCAAGCGGCTTCAATGGTCATCCGAAGAAGAGGAGGCCTTGAGCAGACATGCTGACTTCTGAGATGCAGAACAAAGCGCTGTGTGCTTTTTCCCGGGCCGTTCTGCAGAGGCTATCAAGAAAAGTCTGCAGCACATTAAATGGACTCCAGGTGTTACACCGAAGACCTCTCCGCATGATACATCTAACTGCATAGACTCAAGGTCACAAATTTCCCACTGCAAGAGCGAGAGGTGGCGGAAAGACCTCTTAAAGGAGGTAATTAAAAACCTCCGGGAGCCCAAAATCGGAGCAGAGACTTTGATGTGGATCGCTCGTGGTCTGGAAAGGGATGAAATCTCCATCGCTGCCGGCGTCGAGCTGTTGGAAGACCATGCCAAACGATGGTTCCCTTACAAATGGAAGCCATCTGTCCCCGAAGGCAGAAGACAGCTCGACTGAGTTCGAACAAAGCGATCCAGAGGGCAAATTATGCAGCCATTCAACGCCTTTACCATCTGAGACAGAAAGAGGCCGCGGCACGTGTGCTCTCCGGACAATGGAAGAACGCCTACCAACAGCAGCACGTGGTTGCAGGAGTGGAGCAACACTGGACAAAGATTTTTTCGACCCCAAGCGCAGTGGATGCGGAACCTACATCAGTATCAACGGAGGTGCGGCACTCACTGTTGCATACTATTACTTCCGCGGAAGTACAGTAACTGCGGCCCTAAAAGACATGAGAACGAGTGCTCCAGAATGGGATCGGTTGACTGCGGATGAACTTTTGCTCTGGCATCAACCGTCCTTATCAGCATATTTCAACCTTCTGCTGATCTTAGAACAGCCACCGAAGCACCTGACTCGCTCGCGGATCGCGTTTCTGCCTAAAGTGGAAAATCCAGCAGCCCCGGAAGACTTCAGGCCGATTGCGATTGCTTCGGTTCTTCTCCGGACACTACACAAAATCCTGGCTCGTCGACTCCGTGACCAGCTTAAACTATCTTCGCCTCAGTTTGCCTTTTTACAGAAGGATGGCTGTTTAGAGGCCACCACCCTTCTACACTCGATACTGAGAAGAATTCACCAAACAAACTCTCCATGTGTGATGCTCTTTTTAGATATCTTGAAGGCTTTTGACACGGTGTCCCATTCTACTCTAACCCGTGTTATTAAATCCGCTGGCTTTCCTCCTCCATTAATTCAATACATTCAAAATCTCTATGACACTTCTACAGTTCAATTAGGTGAAACCTCAGTAAAATGTGGGAGGGGTGTCAAACAGGGAGACCCGTTATCTCCTCTGCTATTCATTCTAGTAATCGATGACATCTTACAGAAATCGCTCCCAGAAGTGGGCTACCATTTTGATGGCCTGCGTCTGGGAGCAATGGCCTATGCAGACAATTTAGTTTTACTAGCTGAGCAACCTAAGAGCCTACAAGTAAAACTAGAGATGCTAAATAAGGCGCTGAATACTACAGGAATGCCCCTAAATCCTAAAAAATCTGTGGGCCTGACAATTGTGAAAGACGGGAAGAAGAAGGTTCTAGCACTATCTCCAACTAATTATGATTGTATGGGCACTACGATCAGGCCTCTGGGGTTTAAGGATTCTGTCAGATATTTAGGTCTCCAACTTAATTGGAAAGGTTGTATAAAGACTAAACATACTGACAAGTTAGAAACTATGTTAAATGAGATCATCAAAGCACCGCTTAAACCATACCAAAGTTTGAGGCTACTTACAGTCTATCTTGCCCCCACGTTCATTCATGAGTTAGTGCTAAATACAGCCCATAGAAACACATTGAAGTTCGACAATGGTTCAGGCTTCCTAAAGATACTGCCCTTGGTTTCTTTCACGCCTCCATTAGGGATGGGGGGGTCAGGGATTCCCCGTTTCCGTTGGATTGTAGACATATTCTTACCTCTTTGTACATCTAAATGTGAATATATATTCATGTAGTAACACCCCATTTCTTTAATGTAAAATAAATGTAGGCCCATGGAATCAAGGTCCTCACATATCAAAGCGAACATTCTTGAGGAGGCTGTGACTCATCAACACTTTTCTAGAATGTGTGAATTGCCCTAGATTACACTGCCCTTCCTGCCTGGATGACCCTTGTAGAAGGAGATAAGTTGTCTTGTCCTTGCATAAAGGATGTAATTCAGGACGGCGCCATCCAGGGTTATAAAGGATAAAAGATAAAAGATAGTTTACATGTAGACGACCTGACCCAACACATCTCTTCCTGCTCGGACAGGAAGATGGGAGGGGGCATACAAGTCAAGGTAACTGACCTGATTGGGTAGAAAGGATGTGCCATCCCAACGTGGGTCTTAAGGTAACCTAGGGTATATAAGGTGCTGTAGGAAGGGGGTCCTGCGCGATCGCCCACCTAACAGCCTGCTGCCTCTGTCTTTGCTCTTGGGTGAATAAACTCCTAACTTCATGCAATTCGTCAGTTTCTTTACTCCCGGCTCAGAAACGAATCCAGTTAAGATAAAATTTACTTCTAACACTACTGCCATTCCTATACTACAAAAAGCTCGATTTGAGAAGCTGGCTGCACAAACCAGCAACTTATCAGAAAGCACTGATAAGGGGACATGGAGTAGCAGCGCGGATCGGAGAACTCCCAGTCGGAAAGAAATTAAAAGATGGACTCCTACGTTTAAACAATACATAGATAAATGTCGACGGGTGAGTTGGAAGCTGAAAAAGCCTAGACTGGTCCATGCGGGGCATCAGAGACAATCCATCATATCTTGCAGACATGCGAAATAACACATGAAGCTAGATGTGCTAGGCACAACAGGGTTCTGCAATGCTTAGAGCAACTAATACGGAAAGATGGGGCAAAAACCTGGGTGGAACCAATTATTCGCTCAGGCTCTTCCTTTATTAAACCGGATTTGATTGTATCCAAACTCAACCAACTTTGAACAACTTTGGATTGTTTTGCTTTGTATTAGGTTTTTTGTTTGCCCTGTTTGTATTGCATTGTATTATGCTCTGATTGCAATGTCTTTGTAGTTGTACTGTATTGCTTTGTACTATGTCTTGTTTGCCTCGCCCTTGTATTGTACTATTTTAGACCAGCTTTCCCCCCTAATTTTATTGTTTTAAATTGTTTTAAATATAAGCTCATTTTAACTACATTCACCCCTCCAATGTGTCAGCCTTGAGCTGCCCTATCGGAACCCTCTTCGTATAGAAAGAAAAGAAAGAAAGAGGAAAACTCTGGGACATCACTAACCACCTGCAACACAAGCTACTTCCAAGCCCATGAAACAGCAGAGAGTCGACAGTTACCTAACAAGCAGGCAGCTTGTTATCTCCTGGAAGTAACTTAATCTCTCCCAACCTCCCCGATGGATATGATGCACTAGAGTGGGATTTACAAGCAGAGATCGAAAGCCAACAACTCGTACATCTCTCCTCTTCTATGGAAGAAGCCTTCCCCTCCCCACCTGAACAGACCCCTGCTATTTGCTCAGCAGCTGCACAGCTTTTGCAAGACGGGAGTGAGGACACAAACTTGATAAACCTAAAGAATGAAAACATAACTGACTTTCTAACCAGAAAAAGCCTGCTGACGGCACAAACTGTTCTTTCCATCTTTGAGCTGCTGACCACAGTTTAAAAAAAGTAGACTCATTAAACGAGGCCTCTGTGAAGCTTATTGAAAATCAACCTAATGACCAGAGACAGCTGATTACAATTGCGGTGAAGGGTGAGAAGCAAATGGTCACGCAAATAAGGGAGAGAGGCATTTAAATCGTAAATATTACTTAAAGCCTAATCAAATCACCCTACAAATATCAAACAACAGCATAAATAGAGGACGCTGGGGATCAAAAAGAGTAATTATCCTATCTTTAAGCCAGCTACTATGCTGCGGAAGGCAGCTGATTGATTTGGAGAAGGCTGAATGGCTCCCACCTAGCAGAGAATTTTACTTACATTCAGGCAGCCCACAATCTCTAGGATGCTGTTTAAAATGAGGCCCTTTTTGCATCTTTTTTCAATATTCCCAATACGTGTGTTCCGTTCAGAGGAACTCAGCCCACTGTCACTTTAAAAAACAAAAGTGACAACTCGACTTCAGATAACCCCAAGGAGACGGCCCAGGCAAACACTCTGTGCTGCCTGCAGCAAGACCATCCCCTGGAAGAAAACCTTTCTTGGAACAAGCTGACATTATTAAAAGACTGGATGATCTGAGAGAGACTCTAGTGGCAACACGTAAAGCAGCCAAACCATTAATTGATCTAGTTTTGCCAACTACTCAAGGTAACTGCAATTTCTTTGAGAAATTAATTAATTTCAATTTAATTCTGGAATTAAATTGTTGGCACTTGTGCCCCTTCCCTTGCCAAGCAGAACTCAGACATGCAGATCATGTAGGACGCTGCTGATAGACAAGAGGAAGGTTTTGATTGCCCAAAACCCTGGGATCCACAACCAGAGTTAGGTGGTGGGCCACACCAGGAATATGAGACGGACATTTGCAGCCTAACCCATTCAAATATTGGCATCCTTTCCAGCTCTCCAGGCAAACCTCTGCTTCAGGAATCGGAGGAAATTACGACAAAGACAGCCTCCGAGGCAGGAAGAAGACCACCACCCAGGGCTGAGACAACCCCTCTGGCCACTGATATGAAACAACAACCTCCTAGTTTTTACCATCCTATGTGTAAGCTACCACACAACTCATCTGACCCTATACAGCAGCAAGAGAGTAGTAAAGGCAGGCCAAATCCTAACCAGTGTGTCTTTCTAGACCAGAGCTTTCCAAACTGTGTGTCGCGACACAAAAGTGTGTCGCCACACAGAGTCTGGTGTGTTTTGCGGCGCGCAAAAACCTGAAAGTGGCAGCAGCCACTTTATGGATGAGACTTTATGGATTTCTCAGCGTTTTTACCGTTTTTACCGGTGCTTGAGATGGTGGAGATGGTTGGACCCCCAGAGCGGCAAGGCGGCGACGGAACGCGGAGCGCGGAGCGGCCTTTTGGAGCGGCAGAGCACGGGCGTTTCTCCCGTAGGCTCTGGCATGCCTGTGATGAGCCTGGCAGACTGGTGGACCCACTGGCGGACCCCTGTTATCTTGGGCTGAGACCAGCTGGACCTCCCGGGCGAAGGGTAGCGACAGAACATGGAGCACGACAGTCTTCTAGAGCGGTGGAGCATGGGCATTCTTTTGCACGTGGGCTCTGGCATGCCTGTTGTGGACCTGGCGTACTGGTGGACCGGTGGACCCCCTGGTGAGCCCCTATTATCTTGGTCCCCTGGTGTGTGACTGTGGGTTTCCCCCTGGGTGTGAGAGAGTCAGGGGGGGCCAAGACTGTGTGAATGTATGCATGAGTGCCCACCCCTGAGTGAGAGACAGGTGGTGGGCAGGAGTGGATGATGCCCCCTTGTGACCAGTGAGAGGGGGTGAGGGGGCAGAGTGGATGTTTGGGGAGCGACGGGAGACTGGCCTCCACCCCGCCTCTGGCTCCGGACGCGGACTGAGGGGGTCCGACGGTGCCCACGCTCCACCCGAACTGCCAAGCCCCGAGACGGGGGCCAGTCTACCTGGCCTCCCCGCACCCATGGGATGGGCGCCAGTCTACCCGGTCCTAGACCACCGAGGGGTGCAAAAGGGAGCCAGTCTCACCCGGCCGGTCCATCCTCCATGGCTGAAGACGGGACCAGTCCGCCGGTGCTGCAGGGCCGGCCGGGTGGGGGAGGCGGGCGCGGGCGGGCACGGGCAAATGGCACTCTCTCTCTCTCTGTGTATGTTAGTTAAAGTGGGCACAGCTATGTCGTAGACACAAATGCCTGGGGATTTTTGCTTGTTCCCCCCAATTTGTGGGAGGGGATTTTTTTGTTTTTAAATCACTGCTAAGCCTATTTTGGAAGGGGCGTGGTGGCTCAGTGGGTAAGACGCTAGGCTTGTCGATCAGAAGATCACAAGTTCAGAGGTTTGAATCCCTAGCCCCGCGTGACGGAGTGAGGTCCCACACTCGCCCCAGCTCTTGCCAACCTAGCAATTTGAAAGCATGCAAATGCAAGTAGATTAATAGGTACCACTTTGGTGGGTAGGTAACAGCATTCTGCGTGCATCATGCCAGCCACATGACCGTGGAAGCATCTTCGGACAACGCTGGCTCTTGTAATGAAATTATATATTGATTATATATATTAAGTTTATATAAAATCGTAGTTTTGATAGAATCAGGTAGTGAGTCATGCTTGTCCTGCTCATGAACTCACTAGGGGGTTCACGTTGCTGGTACGCATGGAATGAGCAGTGTGTGTTATCAGCAACAGATAACAGTTGGAACAGATGGTGAAAGGAGATACAGAACAAGGGAGAACGTACTGAACAGGGGATCCAAGGTCAGAACAAACGCTCAACTGGCCGTGATGTATAGAGTTTTGACACTGACTCTGACGTGAATTTGGATTTAACACAGTCAGGTATAAAAGGAGGATGACCTGCAATTGAGACCCTTGAGGTGCGAGACTCTCCACGGGGAGCGGGGGACGCCCCGAATGTCTGACTCCCAGCCCACTCTGACTCATCTGGCCAACTGTTAGGAGTGGATGTAAGTATCGATGAGATACTGGTTCTGTAACTGTTGTGAGTATCGATGAGATACTGTTAAGAAAGCCTGATAAGGTGAATGTGAACAGCAACTTGGGTAGCCTAGTGAGGCATAGTTAACCTGGTTGTTTATTGATATTAAGTTGATGATTAACCTAATATATTATTGTAATAAGCTTTAGAAGGACTCGGTCCTCCGCAGGAGATGATCCAGGGGGGCCGAAACCGGGCCGGTCAACCCCAGATCCCGGTGTGCCTAGGCCAGCCTGGTCTACTGGATGCGGCCGGTCCGCCCCGCCTACCCGCCAGAGGGAGGGATGACCAAGGGAGCTGTTCCGGGGGCAGAGCCAGTCTCCCCAAGGGAACCAAGCCCCCCAACGAAGGAAACAGGGAAAGGGCGAGGGGCCAAGGGCCCTGCGACTGCATCCAGTCTACCTCTCCCTGGCAAGCTTCTGAGCGCAAAGTCCCAGATAGTGGGCCGGTCTACGGAAGGATGGATGGAGCGACAGAGGGAGGGAGGGCTGGGTGGCGCCTCCGCCTTTGCACACATTTCATTCCGTTTAGGGGGGATTCTGACTTAGAGGCGTTGTCATAATCCCACAGATGGTAGCTTTGCCCCATTGGCTCCTCAGCCAAGCACATACACCAAAGGTCTGAACCTGCGGTTCCTCTCGTACTGAGCAGGATTACTAGCGCAACAACACATCATCAGTAGGGTAAAACTTCTTAATATTTTAAAAATTAGAGTCGCAATAAGCACCAAATTTCCCCATCCGTCTTCTCAGGCCTACTTGGGAATGTGCCATCAGAACCATGTTGTCTGCGTACAAAAGGATGTTGATATGTCTGTTGAGGATCTTTGGCATATGAAGATCTGTGGAATGGAGGAATCCTGGGATGTCATTGACATAAAGATTAAACAACGTTGGGGCCAAGATGCATCCTTGTCTGACACCAGTCCAGACTTTCAGGCATGTATTTGTGTAGAGGGCCTTTATCAATTATAAAAGTCCAGGTTCCATATTTAACTTGCCCAGCTTCTTCCATAGAATATCTCTGTTTATGGAGTCGAATGCCACACTAAGATCTATGGAAGATGTAAACAAATGTTTGCCATCAATTGTATATTTAGTGATGAGATGGTGTAAAACCAAAGTTATGTCTGAACCCGGCCTGTTCTTCCACTAATATATTTTTCTCAATTGCCCAGTCCTCTATTTTTCTCAGGGGATGTTTTGCATACATCTTAGCTGTTATATCAGTAAGGCTTATGGGTCTGTAAGTTTTAGGGTCTTCCTTCTCTCCTTTTTTGGGTATGGGAAGTATGATGGAGAGTTCCCATCCTGCTGGAATATGGGCAGTGTTGTCTATGTACAGTATGTAAACAGTCCTGCCAGCAGTGGAGCCCACCAGTCAATGTGTGTCCTGAAAAGTTCTGGGGGTAGGAAGTCTTCACCAGGTGCCTTATTGGGTTTCAGTGACTGAATAATGTGTTTAATTTCTGCCACTGACCCTGGTGGCCAGGGAGGAAGATTGTCAAGGGTCAGAGGCTCAGAGGTCATCTTTCCTGGATGATCCTGCTTGGAGTTGGCAAATAAGATAGTATAGAAATCCTCCCAAACTGGAGCTGAAATGGGGACGTCAAGTAGGAGCTTATGCTCCTTCAGCATGCCAGATACAGTATCCCAAAATATAGCAGAGTTGGGCCATTTTGCTGACTTTTCTAGCTCAGACCAAACTGTAGCTGTGTCCCGAGCCTTTTTGGTGGCAGTTAGTGTCTTGTAATTGCGTCTGAGCTTTAGCATCCTAGCATGATTGTTTGGTGTGGGATTTCTTTGAACCAAGCGCATGGCTTGGGGTTTTTCTTGAGCGAGAGCAATCAACGTCAAACCAATTAGATCTTATGGACCGTTGATTCCTGGCTGGCAAATGATCTATTAAGAAGTTTCTTAGCATACTGCACAGATCGGCATACCCGGTAAAAGTTCCGTTTGGGTCTTGAGTCGATGTAACGACCATTTCCACCCAGGACTGGGCCCTCTCGGAGTTCATAAAACTAGAAATTGCCTTCGTAGCCACCTTAGACCATTTGAGCCTCCTTCAAGGTTAGAAAGTAGCCTCTTGTCGTGTGCTGTGGGTGGTCTTAAATCAGATTTGCCATAAAAAATAACTGCAATCGGTTGATGGTCACTGTCCTCCCTCACGTAAACTTGAATGTCTGAGAATAAGTTGGTTTTGTCTGTTGAGACACACATATAATCCAGGACACTGCTAGCATTCCCAGCATGGAAGGTAAAGGGATATATGAAGCAGCTGCTTTTGCCTCCTAGGATGTGAAGATTGCATGTGTATGTCGAGGAGATCAATGTGGAGCCCGCCATGTTCCTTTTGGAGTCTCTGGAGTGCCAGGGTGGGTCATTTGTTAAATAGATACCCAAGTGTGCATAATCATGCAAAGAAGCCCCCACCCTAGTGTTAAAATCTCCCAGTAGAATCACAATGGCTTTAGGATGTAAGCTATCTCTATTTTTCTTTTCTTCATCTAACTAATGTGTGAAGACTGAATTTATTTCTGAACGTAATTAAGCTTAAAGTGCAAGTTCCCTGCTGGTTCACACTTCTACTCTGCAAGATTGTTGTTAGCTGCTTGGAGTTCTTTTATTAACCTTCAAGACTCCATCAAGGACAAGGAATGATACCTCAATCAATAGAGAAAATAACCAAAAGAGGAAGATGTTTTTAAGAAGATCAGAGAAATCATAACAAACCATACAGCTGTACTCAAGAATAATCGTGGAAAAGATCTAATAGAGACAAATGGAATTAAAGGAAAATGGGGGAAAATGATTATAGGGTGAGAGAAAGAAATTGTGGGGAAGGAACATATACAAGAATTGACTTCCACTAGAAAGTGAGACAGGAGAGGCAACAGATCAGAGGTCAAATAGTGCAGGTGAAATACTCACTGAACTGTTTAAAGCTGCAGAAGAGGCAGTTAAAGTGCTAACAGCGGTAGGTGAACAAATATGGAACTTGACTGTAAGGCGCAGAAATTGGAAAAGTTTGATGCATACTGTATGCCTAAACCAGAGAAGGGAGATGCAAGAGAATGTGCAGGTTGCTAAATTAAATCCTCACCAAGCTAATTTGTAAATTACCAAATTAAATCCTAATGGAATAATGTTTTATTTAAGGTCTTACAAAGTAGAATAGAGCCATAAATGAAGGGAACCGAGATCAAAGTCTAGCATAAGATGGAAAAATGGAGAGAGAAAAAGAAATGAAGAAGTTAAACTTTCTTTTATGGACTGCAGCAAAGTTTTTGATTGGGTACATCATGCCATAATGTGGAACCATATTAAGGCTAATAAATGTACCAGAACATCTGTTTAGTCTTCTGCAGAACCTTTACAGTGAGAAAGAAATTACTGTAAGAACTAAGTTTGGAGAAACAGGGTGACAGGAAAGGAATTGAGGCACAAAACCAGCTTGACATGTATAGCAAATGTATCATTAAAATGGCAGAGAAGACAGCTGTAGTCAAAATTGGTGGCCAAAGAGCTAAGAGTAGGAAAGGTAAAGATGACGCCACTTTGTAAGTTGAAAGACGACTTGGAACAGTTTAAAAATGAAAAATCTGGGATGAGAGATATACAGTATGTATATGTATACGTATGTATTTTTTAAAAAATTATATTTTTATCCCGCCTTTATTATTCTTATAAATAACTCAAGGCGGCTAACATACCTAATACTCCTTCCTCCTCCCTGTGAGGTGAGTTGGGCTGAGAGTGAGTGACTGGCCCAAGGTCACCCAGCCAGCTTTCGTGCCTAAGGCAGGACTAGAACTCTCAGGCTCCTGGTTCGCCATTGGCTCCTTCCTAGGGCTGAGAGAGAGGGACTGGCCCAAGGTCACCCAGCCGCCTTTCATGCCTAAGGCGGGACTAGAACTCACAGACTCCTGGTTTCTAGCCAAGCACCTTAACCACTAGACCAAACTGGATCTATAAATAACTCAAGACAGTGAACATACCTAATACTCCTTCCTCCTCCTATTTTCCCCGCAACAACAACCCTGTGAGGTGAGTTGAGCTGAGAGGGACTGGCCCAAGGTCACCCAGCCGGCTTTCGTGTATGTGTATGTCAAAGGAAATATCAACTAACATGCTTAGTGAACTTAAACATGAGGGCCAAAAAGTGAAGATACAGAGTTTTGTTCTCTTGTACTCAGGAGTAGATAAAGATGAACAGATGTTGGGAGAAGTAAAGAGGAATGTAATCGATGGAGGGTAGTTCCACAATAGAAAACTTCAACACCGTTAAATTCTAGCATTAATCGTGAAAGCAGGAAGTTGAGAGGAATAAGAGAGAGAAATTTTGGATGCCCAAAGAAGTCTTTGGGGAACAGTGATAAAGCAGTGCAGGGATGTAAGCTTTGCCCGTTTTGTACATGAATCATGGTTTCATGTGCACATACAAATGGGGGTTAAGAGTATGAGGAATTACCAGCAGAAGGAAGGAAGGAAGGAAGGAAGGAAGGAAGGAAGGAAGGAAGGAAGGAAGGAAGGAAGTCCTGTACAGCGCCGGGAGAGGGTCGTCTGAACGGGGCCAAGGCTCTGCCCGGCGCCCGCCATCCTCCCCGAGCCCAGGGCGAGTGACCCGGAGGGCAAGGAGCAGCCGGCCCGCCTGCCTTTGAACTTGCCGAGGCAGAGGCTCCGGGCGGGTGGCGCGTCCCCGCCCCGGGAGGCTCCGAATTGCACCCCGCGGGGCTTCTTCCCGCGGAGACCCGGAGCAGAGCTTACATCCACACGTGCAAGGCGCACGAGTGCATGCTCTTTCCAGGAAGAAAAGCCGCACAAACTTTGAATTGGGGCCGGGGGAGGACTTACTTCCAAATAAACAAGCACATGACCCCCCCCCCCCCGGCTCCTGCAGGTGTGAATGCGCCTTTATTTCAGATTCAGCCTGCCTAACGTGCAGGAGCTTGAGCGGGCGCAGCGCTTTGCGAGCTTCCGCAGGACTTAACTTCGGGAACGGCGTTGGGCCAGAGGTCTAACCAACCCCAGTTGGCTGGGTTCAAACAATGTATCAACCAAAAAGGGGCATTGTCCTCTGAAATTGTGGTTGTAAACCGCCCAGAGTCTACCATGGTAGAGATGGGCGGGGATAAATCCAAATAATAAATAAATAAATTCTGTCTCAGATCTGTAGCTTGAATCATGTCAACTGGATTTCTATTTTCTGAGTGGAAACGTTTCGCTCCTTATCCAAGGAGCTTCTTCAGTCTGAGCAAAGTTAGTAAGGGAATCCTAAATATGTTTCTAGGTAGCTGTGTGACCTTACACCTGGGGCTAGGTCATGGTTATATTGAGATGTTTATTTCTAAGTCCCTTTATCATCCAAAGGAGGATCGTAAAGATCACCATGCTGCTGTTGAGCTTGTGAAATGGTCTTAATCTTCCTAGGTACAGAAGACAAAGCAGGGAGGAAGATGGGGGAAAGATTGTGCCTGAGGCCCCCACCTCTATTCAAGGAAGGATTTTCCAAGTTGGCATAAATGGATTCCTTGACCCCTCTCTCAAACCACTTATCTTCCCTGTCTAAAATGTGAACATTAATGTCCTCAAATGAGTGTCCTTTTTCCTTAGATGAAGGTAAACTGCTGACTCTGGTCCTGTGGTGTTGCTCCTCCTGTGTTGGGCCATCCTCCTGTACAAAAGTTGTTTGGTTTCTCCAATGTAGAGTTCAGAGCACTCCTCACTGCACTGGATTGCATACACTACATTGCTTTCCTTGTGTTTTGGAGTTTGATCTTTGGGGTGTACAAGCCTCTGTCTCAGTGTGTTGGTGGGTTTGAAATATACAGGTATGTGGTGTTTGCCAAATATCCGTTTTATCTTTTCAGACACGCCAGCCATGTAGGGAATGACCAGGTTCTTTCGTTTACTCTGAGTCTCAGCCTTATCTGTCGCTGTTTTAGGTCTGGTAGATTTAGATTTGGTGAAGGCCCAATTTGGATATCCACAGGCCTTCAGAGCCGTTCTCAGGTGCTGATTTTCATTCTTTTTGGAATCCATGGAGGTGGGGATGGTTTCTGCTCTGTGTGACAATGTCCTGATGACTCCTAGTTTGTGCTGCAGTGGATGGTGGGAGTCAAACATCAGATATTGATCTGTGTGTGTGGGTTTCCTGTAGATCCCTATTTCTAGCTTGCCACCGGTCCCAATGAGGACTTCACAGTCTAGGAATGCCAGTCTGTTGTCCTTGGTGTCTTCTCTGGTGAAGCTAATGTTGGCATCTATAGTGTTTATATGGTCCGTGAAGGCCTGTACTTCCTGGGCCTTGATTTTGACCCAGGTGTCATCCACATACCTAAACCAGTGGGTGGGCACCGTTCCCTGGAATGTGTTGAGTGCTTTCTTCTCCACTTCTTCCATGTATAAATTGGCCACAATGGGTGAACCCATGGTACAGCCGTGTTTTTGTCTGTAAAAGTCACCTCTGTATGTGAAATAAGTGGTGTTAAGACACAGGTCCAGAAGATGGCAGATCTGGTTTGGGTTGAGATGGTTTCTCCTTTCAAGGGTGCTGTCCTAGTCTCTTCCTGACAGCGGATAGAGCATGAGTGGTGGGGATGCTGGTGAAAAGGGAGGACACATCAAAGGAGACCATAGTTTCATCTGTATCCAGTTTCAGGATCTTTGCTTTGGAAACAAATTCTTCCGAATTATGGATGTGGTGTTCAGAGTGTCCAACTAGAGGTGCTAGTATGGTAGAGAGGTGTTTGGCAATGTTGTATGTTACAGAATTGATGCTGCTGACTATGGGTCGGAGGGGTGTTCCTTCCTTGTGGATCTTAGGAAGTCCGTAGATGCAGGGGATGGCTTCTCCAGGATACAGACGGTGGTAGGTAATCCTATCGATGGAGCCATCATGTTCCAATTGTTTCAAACTGTCTATTACCTTTTTCTTGTAATTGTTGGTGGGGTCTCTTTTCAGTTTTTCATATGTATGGTGATCCTCCAAAAGTGAGGTAATTTTATTGTGGTAGTCTGCAGTGTTTAGAACCACTGTACATCTTCCTTTGTCAGCAGGTAAAATGGTGATGGTTTCATCTTTGCTGAGGGCTGTCAGGGCTCTCCTCTCTTGGACGGAAAGGTTGGGGGGAGGAGGTTGAGCACTGGACAGAGCTGCAGATATTTTAAGCCGGAGTTGTTCTGCTTCCTCAAAAGGTAGGTGGTTGTTGTGGATGGCAGATTCTGTGGCTGTAATGAGCTCCACAACCGGAACTTGCTTGGGAGTGATGGCAAAATTAAGACCTTTGGCTAGGACATCTCTCTCTGGTTGGGTGAGTTCTCTGTCTGAGAGATTTTTCACCCACATGTTCTTTTTGTCCTCTGTGGTCCTGTTGTTGTTGTTCCTCCCAGCGGTTCCTCCAGTTCCTTGTTTCTGCTTGCTGCGAGAAAGAAGAATGTCAAATTTCTTAGTTTGCCTCTCCTTTGTCTTGTGATGCTGGGCCAGCTGTACTTTATTGCCAAGCTGAATAACTCTATCCAGGATTGGGTCAGGAAGGGTGGCTGTGAGTTCCTGGTGAAGGTTTTCAAAATTGTATTGCAGGGCATCAATGGTGAAGTGGACTTGCCTTATTCTTTCATTTAGAAGATGTCTTTGTGCCTGCTGCAGGATCTGATCTGCTCTGTGACCCTTAACTGTAGATTGCAGGCATAGGCTTGTCGGGATGAGTCTCTGTTGTCTGCATCTGAGGTTAAAACGTAGGTGGTTTCTATAGTCTGCCACCTTTCTTGCTGTCTTCTCGAATTTCCTTACCAACTTCAGGGTTTCATCCCCAAAATGTATGGCAATATGTCTATGAAGGTTCTCAGTCATCCAGGTGGAATTGTCTGTAGCTTGAATCATGTCAACTGGATTTCTATTTTCTGAGTGGAAACGTTTCGCTCCTTATCCAAGGAGCTTCTTCAGTCTGAGCAAAGTTAGTAAGGGAATCCTAAATATGTTTCTAGGTAGCTGTGTGACCTTACACCTGGGGCTAGGTCATGGTTATATTGAGATGTTATTTTAAGTCCTTTTATCATCCAAAGGAGGATCGTTAAGGTATATATACACCTCTAGTGTGTATTAGTACTGACAGCGGTGGGTGGGAAGAGGTGATCTTCTGAATTCAGGAGGGGAAAAAGGAAATGGAAGGATATTTATTTTTTCTTTGCCTATTTTTTTTCCTATCTGCCTACTGATTGGGTAACTCAGTTTTGTTATTTTTAGAGCTAAGCTGTTCCTCTGAAGAGAAGACAACTTTTGCAGAATTGTTCCAAAATATATTCCACCATTCATTTTTGTTTGTTTAAGGCAGAGCTTTCCAAACTTTTCATGTTGGTGACACATTTTTAGACATGCATCATTTCACGACACACTCTTACAGCAGGGCATCATTTTGTGACATACTCTTACAGCAGGGCACAAGGCAGGCACTAGGACCTGCGCGGAATCACAGCAGGTTTGGAGGCAGCAGGGCACAAGGCAGGCACTAGGACCTGCATGGAATCACAGCAGGTTTGGAGGCAGTAGGGCACAAGGCAGGCACTAGGACCTGTGCGGAATCACAGCAGGTTTGGAGGCAGCAGGGCACAAGGCAGGCACTAGGACCTGCGCGGAATCACAGCAGGTTTGGAGGCAGCAGGGCACAAGGCAGGCACTAGGACCTGCGCGGAATCACAGCAGGTTTGGAGGCAAGGCACAAGGCAGGCACTAGGACCTGTGCAGAATCACAGCAGGTTTGGAGGCAGCAGGGCACAAGGCAGGCACTAGGACCCGCGCGGAATCCTGGCAGGGCAGGTTTGGAGGCAGCAGGGCACAAGGCAGGCACTAGGACCTGCACGGAATCACAGGAGGTTTGGAGGCAGCCAGGCACACGGCAGGCACTAGGACCTGTGCGGAATCACAGCAGGTTTGGAGGCAGCAGGGCACAAGGCAGGCACTAGGACCTGCGCGGAATCCTGGCAGGGCTAGGAGGCAGCAGCAGCCGCAACACACCCAGACACTGCAGCTGACACACTAACGTGTTGCGACACACAGTTTGGAAAGCTCTGGTTTAAGGCATTCATCATCAAATGCTCTGGATCAAGGCTTCGCCGGGAAAACTGTGGAGAATGCAGAAAAAAAGGGGCTGCAGATAAAGTCAACATTAAAACCCTTGGAGGGGGGAACCCCACCCTAAAAGAAATAACCCAGGTTATTTAACCCCATTGCTGACGGAGAGATTCCAAGATGGCGACCGAGAGCAGACACTGACTGCTGATTGCTGCTCTAAGGGGCAATCTGCTGCTCCAGCTTCTTTTTGAACCCAAGAGCTCTCCCACGGTTCGCTTGTTTGTTTTATTAACTACTGTTCAACATAACTAGAGAGATTTTGGACTATTAGCACAATTTTGAAACTAATTGGAGATTAACGATGCGGAACTTTAAAATAGAAACAAACAAAAAAAGGACCTTGAAAGGAAAGACTGGAATGAGGCACAAACAGAACGTCCACCTGAGAGAAAACCTCAAACAAAATAAGGCTAAGATGATTCCCAGACAGCTGAAGGTAAGTGATCTACTCCAGTTTAAGGAGGCTAAATGTAAGTCTCATTTTCCTTTACTTTCGACTTCTACAACCCCTGACAATAACCTACATTCTTCATTGATTTGGGATGTGGAAGACTACTCTAATTTTGAAAATGAGGCTGCAACAAGAGATAGAGGGGAGGACATCGCCCATGCTAGGACAAACCTTAAAGGAGACTCTGATTTGATTGCCAAGAACTGTATTCTAACAGCACAAACAGTTAATGCAATATTTGACCAACTTCTGGATGTTAATAAAAAAATAGATGAACTAAAGAGTCTAATGGAAAGCCTTATCTCCAAATCAGCTAAGGAAACAGATGATAATATACATATTTTAAAATCCACCTTTAAAATGCAGTCAGTGCAGATGGAGCAGGGCCTTCTGGATGAAGATGGGACGGTGCAGAGGCTGGTTTTGCAGAGTCACAGGATTTTGTTACAAGTTTCTGATACACCTCTGAATAGAGACAGATGGCACAATAGATTTGCAATATTAAAGTAATTCACTGTAGGATATATTCTAATGAGCTTACAGAAATCTCCTGGCTGCCTAGCAAACATAGAATTAAAAGAATATTGCTAACTTTTACGCAGCCTACTTTTCCAGCAATGCTTTTTAAACTTAAGAGTCGTTTAAGGAAATATCATATCTTCCCAATACACGTGTTTCATAACAACTGTATCCAGCCTTTGCTAAATTTTGGGAGGAGAGCCAAGCCTGAGAGGGAGGATAACATAAACCGCGAAGCAGCTAATCATAACCGGCCCTTATCTGCAAAACGGAGAACTCCTTCTTCAGCAAGGTCGGAATATAACAAGCGCAGGGAAGGAGATGAACCGGTTTTATTTAAAGAAAAGTCCTGGGTGTCAGATGTTTTAATAAAGGATGAGGAGGAGCTGATCCAACAGTTTGCCACCCTCACCCCTGAGGAACAGCATTTGATTCTGAACAAGTTCGAAACAGTTAAATCAATGCTGCAGTCGGTCACCGAGGCAACTGAGACTCTAGGCATCTTAGTCCCTTCTAGCGGTTCCTCTGTGAGAATGCTGTCAAGCCCTACCCGAGACCATAAAATCTCCTACAAAGAAAAAAAGAAGACGTAATAGCCCAGGGCAGAGCTTTATAAAAGAAAAGGACAACCAGTTGGCTAACGAAACACAATATCCAAATAACCATCCTGGGGATGAGTTCTTAGTGGACGATTTAAATTTGCTGCCCACCGAGAATCAGCCTAAACAATTTCCAGAAACGTCCCTGCAAGTGCATCATAGCATGGATTCCAACATTGATTTTATCTTGCAAGAAGTTACTCCACCTACGGATTGTCATTCACCATCGCAAAAAAACATCATTAGTAGGAGTTTTGGTTTAGAGCGGTGCTCGACTACTGACTATCAACTCGACTCTGACGATACACAAGTCCAACACTCAGAAAATGGGAGGGAATGTTGGAATCTATTTCCACCAATAGCACCTGCTGAACCCATAGAGTAGAGTAAGGTGAGGCGTTAGAACTAGATCAGAGTCTCTTGAATATAGACAGCCATGGCAATAAAGAACAATATCTACAACCGAGGGAGAAGAGAATTGATCTACATAATAATTGTATTTTTCTGGGAAGTATTGATAACATTGCACCAATCCCAGAAATGAAATGACTATCAAAATCCACGCCCTATAATCAATCGCACCCTATAGTTCATCTTGGACCGGAGAGATCAGAACCAGTGGCAATCCGGAACCATGTGGACCAATGTGAGATAAATTATATAAAAATTCTATCCTGGAATATAGCCGGCTGACATCATCGTAACAGAGAACTCAGTATATCCTCATTAAGGCAAATGGCCCTGACTGTTTTGCTAGATTTAGGATCGATCTCTCTGCTACTCATTAATATCTATCTTTCCCCATTACAAAGAAGAGATGAGGTCAGTGCGGTCTGGATAAAACTAGAACAGTATATTGAAGATCTCCTCCTAGGATACCCTGAAGCCATGATAATATTGGGAGGTGATTTTAATGCTAGGATGGGTCCAGATGACACCACACTATATACAAAATTCCATCAATACCCTCCTACTCAAGAGAATGATTCAATCTGCTCCCTTCCCATGCGACTGTCCAAAGATACTAAGTCCAACTATGCAGGACTATGTCTTGCAAAAATGCTGAATAAATTCAACCTGTACACACTAAATGGCTCCATTAAAGGGGACTACCCTGGGGAATTTACATTTATGGCAGGAACAAAGACAAGTACAATAGACTATATGCTAGTCACTAAAAATGTATTACCTTACGTGGAGAACTTTAATGTATTACCTCACTTTGATAGTGACCACCTTCCACTCTCCTTGAACCTGAAGCCTCCTAGACGGCAGATACAGATTGAAACTCTGTTTACCCCTGATATTTCTCTAGCTGGCCAAGCAAGATGCCGGGTCAAATGGTCTTTACAACTTGACCAAAAGCCGAAGAAGATGTTTGCTGAGAACAACATGCAGGAATGTCAATCGGCCTTCATAACAACCAAATTCATCCAAGATCCTTTGAATTTATATAAAACGCTAATACAAAATTTACAACCTTTATTAGCTTATGACTCTACGTCCTCTCCTAAAAGATCTAAAAATGTATCAGAGCCATGGTTTGACAAAGAATGTGTGGATGCTAAGAAAGCCCTCACTGCCGTTTACCATCAGTATAAATCACAGATAGGAGACAACAATAAAAGTATGGAGAGCCTTAAACTTCTACTCACTCTTAAAAAGCAGTACAAACATTTAGTGGCTGAAAAGAAAAAAAAGGACATAATAGCTACCTGGAAATGTTTAACTGAAGCAGCAAAGCTAAAGAATTCGTCTCTTTTTTGGCAGATAATATCCAATAAGATGTATAGAACCTCTACCTTAACAGACTCTCATATACCCCCGGAAGTCTGGGAACTACATTTCCAGATTATGTATGAGGAGTCATCTAACCAAACAGCACTGAAAATGAAGGAAGACCTACCAGACTGGCCCCCCGTATCAGTGCACGAAATCAAGTTGCTTATAGGACAACCTAGAAAGAGGAAGGCCCCGGGTGCTGACCTTATACCCCCAGAATTATTAAAGAACAACGTGGAGTGGTGGACTCCAATCTTAGCATCACTCTTTGCTTTTATAGATTCCACTGGACAGATACCTGAGGATTGGGGCGTGGCTATCATAGTTCCAATTTTCAAGAAGGGTAAGAGAGATGACCCTGCAAATTATAGGCCAATAAGCCTACTAAATATAATTAGTAAGCTCTATGCCAAACACCTATATGAAAAATTAAAGATCTGGCTGGATCAGGGAAACCTGATAGCTGATGAACAGGCAGGGTTTAGAGAAGGCCGAGGCACTATTGAACAATATGTGATTCTACAGCATTTAATTGAAAAATACTCATCGAATAAAATAACAGCACTCTATGCTGCCTTCATAGATCTGAAGGCAGCTTTTGATTCGGTGTCTAGAAATAGACTCTGGGAGAAGCTGGAAGCAACATCAATTGATCGCAGGCTTCTCCATCTAATCCGTGCCCTATACACAAATACAACCCTCAAGGGGCGCCCTCGAAGCCAATAAAAGTCCAAAAGGGGGTGAAACAGGGATGTATTTTGGCCCCCGTACTTTTTAATTTTTATATCAATAATTTGGTGAACAAGCCAGAATTCCACCCTCCCAAATTAGGAGATCACAGAATTGCTACGCTACTATATGCAGATGATGCTGTAGTCCTATCTAGAACTCCTATAGGACTCAAAGGAGCTCTGAAATCCTTGGCTCATTATTGTAATAGCGAGAAGCTGGAAATAAACTATGAGAAAACCAAGATAATGGCATTCACAAAAAGACCGAAATTTAACTCATGGAATATCCGCAAACACAAAATAGAGCAAGTGACCAGTTTTAAGTACTTAGGCATAGTTATTCATAATACAGGTTCGCGGAAAGCTCACTGCGAGTATGCTGCAGCCAATGGTCAACAATCGGCTAATGCTATTCTAAAATTCTTCCGATATAAGGGGGGATCGTATGTCCCGGCAGCAGTTAAACTCTTCCGGGCTAAGTCTTTAGCCCAACTCCTGTACGGGACTTTAGTCGGCCCTTCCCTTTCATGCTTCACATCACTGGAAAGAGCACAAGCTAAATTTATTAGAGCGCTACTTCAGATGCCTAGATGTGTGTCAAATGCACATCTACGACTTGAAACTGGCATGGTTAGGGTTGTTTCCAGAGTGTGTTTGGCCTCTTTAATCCTTTGGCTAAAGTTCAAACTATACCCTAAGGGCCTTGTACCTCTTATCTTTCAAGACAATTTTCAATCTTCATGGATCAAGGCCATCAATGCAAACCTTCTAAAGCTAGGATATTCACCAGCCACTCTCCTTGAGCTGGATTATAACCGAGCAAAGCTAGAGCTAAAACAAAGGATAATGGATATAGAAAGACAAGCAGACATAGGTAAGGCGCCACTTTTTCTGTCTCCTGCTCATAAAAAATATATTGTTTCTGCTGCCAGCTATCTTGAGCAACTTGAAATTCCCTTCCTCCAGAAAGCCTTTTCACTAGCTCGCTGCCATGCTCTCCCTTCTGCAGTGTTGGAGGGAAAATATAAAAAAATTCCATTGGCCGCAAGACTTAGCCCATGTGACTCAGGAGAGGTCGAAACTATAGACCATGTCTTTTTACACTGTGATTTTTACGAAGACATTCGTATTAAATTCATTACACCGCTCATTATTAAACACCCTGGACGTACAGATTCAGAGTATACGCAATCGCTGCTGATAGACGAGACTTCTGCAGTTACGGCACAGGTAGTGAGGTTTTGTGCCGCAGCAATGAAGATCCGACATACCAAGAGAGGCCAATCTATGTAATGTCTTGTATTCAGCTGTAAATTTTATAGTTTTATCTATGTCTGCAATATGGCCGTGAAGTAGTCTTTTATGTCTTTTATCTTATGTTTAATATACTTTTAAAATTCTGTATTCTTGGGTGGTCGAGATGGGCCACACCTTGGATTTTATGCATGGAGATGGACAGTAAATGTGGTAAATGTGTTTTAATTGATTTAATTGGATTTTAATATATATTTATTGTATGTTGTTAATGCTCTAGCTGTATGTTTATCTCACAAAATAAGTCCAATATTGTACTGGTCTACGACCGCAATAAAGTGTATTGAAAACCCCATTGCTTGAAAACCTCCAGTCCCCCTGCCCAAAACGGTGTGGCTGATTTTTAGAAGTCCTTTTTGCTCAGAAGTCTTTCTCTTCTTCCTAAACAGCCTTGGGGGTGTGGGCTGGTTTTCATTTCTCTAGTCTCAGAAGATACATTGTGAGAGTTCTAGCTCAGCCGTGAATTTGCTAGGACTGTGGCTTGAAGGCTTGTGTATGGATTATTTGCGAAGAGGGGGACAGGACCCATCGTACCACTTCCTGCTGAAAAGTCAGGGGATAAAATAACCAGGTGGGTTGGACAGTGGTTCCTGAAATTCCCTTGGCTCAACAGAGAAGGCAATTCCACACGACGTTTGAGAGCAACCATCCCATCAGGCTGTGGCCAAGGAAGACAGAATCAACGCTCAGCTGGCTTCTGTCCTCCCTGCAGTTTTTTTTTCCCCCCAGGAAACTGGTCATTAGAAGAACAACGATTTAATATTACGGATTGGTGCTAGAGTTTCCCTGTACTTTTCTCCTTCCTTCCTTCCTTCCTTCCTTCCTTTCGTGCCCTTTTTCATTGTGATGTTCCTTGACGAGGAGCTCTGTAGTACCTTGAATGTGAAATGAGAGCCAGCAGTGTGAGACAATTAAGGTGTTGCATCCAGGCTCAGAAAGGAACCTCCCTAACTTCTCAGGCTGTAAAAAAGATGGCAGGAGATTTGTGCTTTCAGACTCGCAAGGTTCTGTCAATGCAGCCTTACCATAAAGTAGACTTAGCTCATCTGGTCGTGTTTCCTGTCTGGTCTACCTGGGAAGGCTGACATCAATCTCGCAAGTCTGAAAGTAGGCATCTCCTGCCATTTCCTTTACAGCCTGAGAGGCGAGGGAGGGAAGGCGTGGATGGACCCTTGCAGCCATGCTCTGCCTAAGGCATTGTGACAATGAAAACTTCGACTACTGGGATCTTGGTGGAAGAGTCCCCCGTTGGGGAGATGGGCGGTGAGAGAAATTTGAACAATCAATCAATCAATCAATCAATCAAATGCAGCAGAATGCTCCCCGTTGCATTCTCATTCAGTGCTGCGCTTTCCCAGCGGAAACACAGAGAAGGTGTGTTCTGTACTGGCCTCTTCAGAGCCACATAATTGTAATAATCAAGCACTATTTGAGAGAGAGAGAGAGAGAGAGACTGACTTGAAAGCAGATTGAGTTTGGTTATCTGTTTTGATTTGCGTAATGATTATGCAAATAGTACTTTGCACAATGACACTACGATCTATAGTTGCAGTATTGTGCTGAGAACAGCCAGCGAGAGCAAATCAAAACATTGATTTGCATATTCTCCTTGTGATTCCCATTCTTGCTTTGCATTAACAGTGTTCTTCAACTAAAAGTAAAGAATGAAACTTACCTCTTGAATGTGAAGTTGCCCGAATTTGAAATACTTTTTAAAATAAATCGTGATCTCCCAGGGTTCCACAGAGCCCTGGTTGAGAAACCCTATTCTGTGTAGTGTCAGGGTTGGAACTGGTGTACTTTTATTTTTGTTCCTATCTAGTCACTTCTCAGAAGACCTGAAGTTGTACACTTTGTGCAAAAAACGACAACTGCTAAGTCAACAGGCATTGGAACAAAGACAACAGTTTTCAGGAACACAAATGTAACAGCAACAGTTTCATAGCAGAAATAATAATAGTAATAATAATAGTATAATAATAGTATAGATAACAAAGCTGTTATATTTAACTGCTAGTCAGGTTGACAGCATTCTACGCTGGAGTCAGCCTCTTACAAAATAAGAATATCCCAAGGAAATCCACAAGCAGAATTTTCATGCATCCCTCACTCCACCCTGACCTGTTGAACATAAACTTTTCCTTCCATACTGGTTTGAAAGATGAGTAGCTTGCATTCTATATGACATTAAGGGGAAGGCACTTGCAGTTTTCCATGGCCAGCATCAATATGCAGGCTTCTATATTTAAAAAATGTCTGGGTTACTCCAGTAGGCTTATTTATACACTATTGCAAATGTTACCAATGCACAACCAGTGTTGTCTAATTAAAAATGAAATACTAACCTAGTATATATAATCCAACTATTTGAACTATTCGTTTTGGAGAAGTTGCTGTGAAGACAGTTGGAATGCACTCTATAAAAACGTCTATAAACCGCCCAGAGTTCCCCATTGGGGGAGATGGGCGGTTATATAAATTAAATAAATAAATAAATAAATAAACACTATTATAATGGCGTCTATTGAATTCCTGCAACTGTTGTAGATGGCTTCATTTTCTGTATGACCCATTTGCCTTTTTGTTTTATTTGAAAATGTTTAATGCTAATTTTAAATTGTTTTTATGGGCTTTGTGCAGCTTTCCCCCTCAATTAAAAACTTCCATCGATTAGTTTTGGAAGTTATATTGATGTTTTTGGGAAAGACAAACGGATCGCAACCAATAAGCTGCTTTTTATTTTATGCAAAGTAACCTTGCATAGAGTTATTATTTTATGACATTCATTAAAGAAAACAATAGTTACTTTCTATGGAAGTTTTAAATAGTGAACTTTGAGCCACTCCAGTAACTTCTTCCTCAGGAAGCCAAATCTCAGCTTGTTTTACTGCAGCAAGATTTGGTTCACAGTTGCATTACTGTTGTTAGATTTGTCTCCTGGGCAATCTAATCGATAATTTCTATATTACGTTATACATTACGTCCCAGGTTTGTCTTAATGTTATGTACATTTTGTAGACATGGTTGAATATTTAGTGTATTTCAGTCTATTACTGCCAGGATTCACTCAGAGGCATTGATTAGAATTTATTTATATTATTGTTGCATTTCAATGACTTATTTGTACTAAGGGACACCTATACTGTAGTTTATACAAGACTATGTTAAAGCATCATTTTTGTATATTTGTAATATTTGAACTCTTTTTGAACATAGTTTTTTTTAAAAAACCCTTTTGTAAAATGTCATCTAAGTTAATTTTTTACATTTTTACATTTTAATTTTTTGTAATTGTACATATTAGGTTGACTCCAGTCTTAAGCCATACTGAGATCAATAGAACTAATCAATCCAAGGACTCAGTGATTTTAGTGATTCTGTTCTAAGTATAACTAAGTCTGAATCCAAGCCATTGTGTATAATTGGTATTGTCTTCTGTGTTACCACGATCCTGATTAGCTTAGTATTTCTCAGCAAAGAACTTCTTTGTATTTATGGAAAAAGAAATCCTAAGCTGTGTCAAGAAACGCAAATTTAAAACATGGTGGTTTTTTTAATTCTTTCCTTTCTACATGAAATGTGTAACCAACTATTTGGGGTAATTTTTTAAATACTGTTTGAAAGAATAGTTATAATTCAGCTGCTGGTTATATTAAACATTCTGTTTCATTGTCCATTACTGTATACGCAATACAAGACATGACCCATAATGGAGTATATTTTGGTGTAGCAAAGCTGACATGGTGAGACGAGCTGCTCTTACACCACTACCAAACCACCTTTATTAAGTGAGAATTCCTAGCCCTACTTTAGAAAGGAGTCCAAGCCAGTCAAGCTTCAAGAAAGGAGCTTCCAGGAAGCAGACGTACAGGGGGAAATGAGAGAGCTGATTGGTCTCAAACTTTCATGAGATACCCCCATTAACTCAAACACTGTCTTTGGGATAGATGCAAAAAGGGGCTATAATGAAACTCTTAATGCCGTTGAATATTACGTATCGCTACATTTGTACAGTTCCTAGTTATATGTGCATGATAAATACGTTTACTACTATTGAACTAAGATGTATGTACTTCAAGCATCAGTAGTAGTAGGGGACACGAAAGGAGCCTCCACGAAGAGTGTCTTTCTAATCCTTTCATTCCAGAAGCATCTAAAGTTTTATCTTTGTTGTGATGCTTCTGACACAAATAATAATAATAAAAAATCAGTCGTTCATTGGCATTCCAATTTTATACCTGAAAGAACTGTATGAAAACAATAATCATTTTTAAACAGTAAAAAACAGAGATGACTTTACGATTTTACTTCTATGCCAACTGAAGGATATTTGGCTTTTTATGCAGTTAGTCATGAGAAATGGGCAACAAATTTGTAACAAACAAGCTGTGTAAGTAATTTGATGAAGACATTGTTAACAAATGTGTTTATAAAGAGAAAATAAAATTGACAGACGTCCTGGGCTGCTTTTCTTGTGTTACACATTCAAAACAGCAACGGTATGGGCTTGTTCAATTAAAAGTTTAAATTGTACATTATTTTGAAGATGATGTAGCATTACTATGGTGAAACTTGATTTTTTTTTCATATAGTACTGCAAACGAAATAGATTAAACTACGTATTTCACATTTTGTGTGTGTCTTCATCAAATTACTTACACAATTACAATAACAAAACAGTTTTACTGGAACTATTTTTTAATGTGTAACATTAGCAACAGCTGTAGAAACCCAGTGAATAGTTCACTTCGGCAGTGCTATGAAGCGCTAACCCTTTGATGCAGTTATCTTTGATACATTTTAACAGTGCAATTGAATATTAAAACTTCTAACAGAACCACAATCTTTATCAGTTTTCCAAAACTTATCTCCTGCCAAACCTTTAATTCTTCAAAAGAACCATACATATAGGAGACCTAAATCCCACTCTCATCCTCAAAGTAACAGGTTATAAACTGAAGCAAAGGTTAGCACATATTAACAATATATGTTTATATATATATATATATATATATATATATATATATATATATATGTGTGTGTGTGTGTGTGTGTGTGTGTGTGTGTGTATACTGTATATATATGTGTGTGTGTGTGTGTGTATATACAATATATATATATATATATATATATATATATATATATATATATATATATATGCATGCTTCCACTCAGGATCATTGCAGATGACAATTACCCTCATTTATTATGCTTATCAATAACTAGGATGAGTGGGAGGAAAGAAGTAGTATTTTTACTGAAATACTACACAATTTACTTTGTAAATGATTAAGCGGTTGAGTGAAGCTCGGCAACATATGAATCTGAAGATACAACTATGTTTTGTATTAAGCAAATCGCAGTTGCCAGTGGTCAACTCTGCATTTTTAGTGTCAAGGCCCATAACATCCAAGGGCAATTATTCATGTCTTGGGGTTAAGATGTTGCATACTTCTTCCCTTCCGCTGCAGCTGAAGTACGTGTGAAGGACTACAATGCCCTGCTAGCTGGGCAGAAGTAAGTCATTCTAGATGTTACAAAGAATGGAATTAAAACATATTAACCATGGCAGCTTCATATGCCCTCTTCCCCACCCTGCCTCATCATCACTGAACAACAGAAAGAGGAATCGGGAAAACACACAATTTAGTAATTCTGGGAATTGCATAGGTGATTTTTTTTACACCACAGAGCAGGAGGTATAGTTCAGTCTCAGCTTTCTCTTCCAAAGCAAGGATAGAGATACCTGGCATTTGGAGAAGGCTGCATTTGCAGGCTTATAATTGTTACTCAACTGTGCAATATGTAACCTTTGTAATCACAAACAATACAGTTTTATGTTAAGATCCACATGCCAGGAACAAAATGGAGAACCACAGCCATGATACTTTGATCTGATTTTCTAGAAGCATCTGCACGATGGTATCGAGAAATTGTCCCTGTGGATTCTAGACAGTACTACTTGCTCCATTTGAAAACAGCATTATTGTTTGCAAATTTAACTTTGATATATAATTATTTTACAAGGTGTGAGCAACTGGTCTCATTCCGTACCAAAAAAATAGGCAATTAGGCATATAGCTTCATAGCTATATATATATAGCTATAGCTTCATCAATAGACAGAACACAATGGAACTTACTACCATCTTATTAACTAATAAAACATGTAATACAGCATGAAAAACACTAATAGTATCATATATACACACCCACCCACCCACACACAGTCATATTTCCAGCTACATACAGAAACTATGAGCCAAGGCCTGAAGCAGGATCTGTCCCCTTGTGTGTGGAGATGCTTCTCACGAAACAGAGGAAATGGGATCCTGTGGGGAACCCATCTGTGTCAGCACCTTATCTAGCCATTGCAAAGGTCCATGAAGATGGATCTCGATCCAACATGGAGTACTTGTAACATCCTGGCGATGGTATTCCGCTCCCCAGCCCTACAAGAGAGATAAACAAATGGCAAAGGATCAAAGAGATCGTTGCTGTATTCTTCATTCCATCCAAGAAAACCTGCTGTATCCACAGGGAAATTTCTGCTGCATTTTTAACCATTCTTCATTTTCTATATAAAGAATGGTTATATATTCATGTGTTTGCACTTTCTTACACCTTTTAGAAACAGTATTTGTTTGTGGGATGATTAAATAAATGTTGTCACTTAAAAGGATTTTAGTCAAGTACATGAATTCCAGCAAAGGAGATCGTTACCTTGTCGTGGTGCTGGAGCTTGAGCACCTCAATGACGCCCTGAGCTAATCCGTGAAGGGACACCCAAGACGGGAAGGTCGTGGCAGAGAGGTCAGACTAGATACGATCCCCGGGGAAGGTAACGGCAACCCACCCCAGTATTCTTGCCATGAAAACTAAATGGATCAGTACAACCAGAGATATGTCGGTATACCATCGGAAGATGGGACTCCCAGGTCGGAAGATGGTCAAAATGCTACTGGGGAGGAACAGAGGATACGTTCAACTAGCCCCAGATGTGATGATGCAGCCAGCTCAAAGCCGAAAGGACGGCTAGCGGCCGATGGTGCTGGTGGTGAACGATGAATCCGATGTTCTAAAGATCAACACACCATAGGAACCTGGAATGTAAGATCTATGAGCCAGGGCAAATTGGATGTGGTTATTGGTGAGATGTCAAGATTAAATATAGACATTTTAGGTGTCAGTGAACTGAAATGGACTGGGATGGGCCACTTCACATCAGATGACCACCAGATCTACTACTGTGGACAAGAGGACCACAGAAGAAATGGAGTAGCCTTCATAATTAATAATAAAGTGGCTAAAGCAGTGCTTGGATACAATCCAAAAAACGATAGAATGATCTCAATTTGAATTCAGGGGAAGCCATTTAACATCACAGTGATCCAAATACACGCCCCAACCACAGATGCTGAAGAAGCAGAAGTAGATCAGTTCTATGAGGATCTGCAGCACCTACTGGATAATACTCCAAAAAGAGATGTTATTTTCATTACAAGAGACTGGAATGCTAAGGTGGGTAGTCAAACGACACCTGGAATTACAGGCAAGCATGGTCTGGGAGAACAAAATGAAGCAGGACATAGGCTGATAGAATTTTGTCAAGACAACTCACTATACATAACAAACACTCTCTTCCAACAACCTAAAAGACGACTTTATACATGGACATAGATCAGTTAGATATGAGCTCACTAATATTCCTAATGAATATGCAGTGGAGGTGAAGAATAGATTTAAGGGACTAGATTTAGTAAATAGGGTCCTGGAAGAACTATGGAAAGAAGTTCGCAACATTGTTCAGGAGGCGGCAACAAAAAACGTCCCAAAGAAAAAGAAAACCAAGAAGGCAAGATGGCTGTCTGCTGAAACACTGGAAGTAGCCCAAGAAAGAAGGAAAGCAAAAGGCAACAGTGATAGGGGGAGATATGCTCAATTAAATGCAAAATTCCAGAGGTTAGCCAGAAGAGATAAGGAATTATTTTTAAACAAGCAATGCGCGGAAGTGGAAGAAGACAATAGAATAGGAAGGACAAGAGACCTCTTCCAGAAAATTAGAAACATTGGCGGTAAATTCCAGGCAAAAAGGACCTAACAGAAGCAGAAGAGATCAAGAAAAGGTGGCAAGAATATACAGAAGATCTGTATAGGAAGGATAATAATATTGGGGATAGCTTTGACGGTGTGGTCAGTGAGTTAGAGCCAGACATCCTGAAGGGTGAGGTTGAATGGGCCTTAAAGAAGCATTGCTAATAACAAGGCAGCAGGAGACAACGGTATCCCAGCTGAACTGTTTAAAATCTTGGAAGATGATGCTGTCAAGGTGATGCATGCCATATGCCAGCAAATTTGGAAAACAGAAGAATGGCCATCAGATTGGAAAAAATCAACTTACCAATCGAAGAGAAAATCAACTTATATCCCCATACCAAAAAAGGGAAACACTAAAGAATGTTCAAACTATTGAACAGTGGCACTTATTTCACATGCCAGTAAGGTAATGCTCAAGATCCTGCAAGGTAGACTCCAACAATTTATGGAGCGAGAATTGCCAGATGTACAAGCTGGGTTTAGAAAAGACAGAGGAACTAGAGACCAAATTGCCAATATCTGCTGGATAATGGAGAAAGCCAGGGAGTTTCAGAAAAACATCTATTCCTGTTTTATTGACTATTCTAATGTCTTTGACTATGTGGATCATAACAAATTGTGGCAAGTTCTTGGTGGTATGGGGATACCAAATAATCTTGTCTGCCTCCTGAGGAATCTGTATAACAACCAAGTAGCAACAGTAAGAACAGACACGGAACAATGGACTGGTTTAAGATTGGGAAAGGAGTACGGCAGGGCTGTATACTCTCACCCTACCTATTCAACCTGTACGCAGAACACATCATGCAATGTGCTGGGCTTGATGAATCCAAGGCTGGAGTTAAAATCGCTGGAAGAAACATTAACAATCTCAGATATGCAGATGATACCACTTTGATGGTTGAAAACGAGGAGCTGAGGAGCTGTATGAGGAAGGTGAAAGAAGAAAGTGCAAAAGCTGGGTTGCAGTTAAACCTCAAAAAAACCAAGATTATGGGAACCAGCTTGATTGATAACTGGCAAATAGAGGGAGAAAAAGTGGAGGCAGTGACAGACTTTGTATTTCTAGGTGCAAAGATTACTGCAGACGCTGACTGCAGCCAGGAAATCAGAAGACGTCTACCTCTTGGGAGGAGAGCAATGGCAAATCTTGATAAAATAGTTAAGAGCAGAGACATCACACTGACAACAAAGGTCCGCATAGTTAAAGCAATGGTATTCCCCGTAGTAACCTATCGCTGTGAGAGCTGGACCATAAGGAAGGCTGAGCGAAGGAAGATAGATGCTTTTGAACTGTGGTGCTGGAGGAAAATTCTGAGAGTGCCATGGACTGCAAGAAGATCAAACCAGTCCATACTCCAGGAAATAAAGCCAGACTGCTCACTTGAGGGAATGATATTAAAGGCAAAACTGAAGTACTTTGGCCACATAATGAGAAGACAGGATACCCTGGAGCTGATGCTAGGGAAGATGGAAGGCAAAAGGAAGAGGGGCTGACCAAGGGCAAGATGGATGGATGATATTCTGGAGGTGATGGACTCGACCGTGGGGGAGCTGTGGATGGTGACGGCCGACAGGAAGCTCTGGCGTGGGCTGGTCCATGAAGTCACGAAGAGTCGGAAGCGACTAAACAAATAAACAACAACAAAAAAACATGAACTACCTTTCCTAGGAAAACTGTGTGCTTGGAAGTAATGAGAAATAATACAGTTGTGGATAGCTGATTCATACAAAGTATGATCTCTAATTCTGTCCACACAGTATGTGAATAAAACAAACCCTTATGAGAGTATTCATATATTTTTGGCTATGTGGGAAAATGTGGATGAGTAATTGAGACAATTGTTATTGCTGTTTTAAAAGCAGATTATTTTACTATCTCATTTTATATTTTTGACTAGATATTATTTATGACAAAATGTTTAACTTTTATCTTCTATTTGTAAGTCGGAAAAAATATGGGATGCATGTATTAAAAATATATGGACTTGGAGCAAATCCCAGCATTAGTATTCAACAACGTATACAGCACCCTTCAGCAAAGATGATTCTAGATGAAACGGATTATCTGGACCCCTTTCAGTCAGGTTTCAGGCCCGGATATGGGGTGGAAACTGCATTGGTCGCGCTTACAGATGGCAGGAGCAGGATGGGGGCAGTGCATCCATCCTGGCCCTTCTTGACCTCTCAGCGGCTTTCGATACCATTGACCATGGTATCCTTTGGGGTAGACTCAGGGGGTTGGGGGTTGGTTCTACACTGGTTCACCTCCTTCCTCCAGGCCGGTCCCAATCGGTGGTGATAGGGAGTGGGAGATCTAGCCCACGGTCCCTCCTTTGTGGGGTGCTGCAGGGCTCGGTACTCTCTCCGCTCCTTTTTAACATCTACATGAAGCCACTGGGCGAAATCATCCATCACTATGGGATGAGGTATCATCAATATGCCGATGATACCCAATTATACATCTCTATCCCGGGTGAAGTAAGTGATGCCGTGACCACCCTCTCTAGGTGCCTGGGGGCTATGGGGGTCTGGATGGGGAACAACAGGCTTCAGCTGAACCCAAGTAAGACGGAGTGGCTGTGGATTAATGGCCACTCGGTATCTAGGAGTTTATCATCTTTAGTTCTGGATGGGGCTGCACTACCCCAGATAGGCCCGGTACATAACTTGGGGGTCCTCTTGGACTCACGACTCCTGCTCAAAGAGCAGGTGGCAGTCGTGGCCAGGATAGCCTTTAGCCAACTTCGTGTTGTGCGCCAGTTACGCCCTTTCCTGGACCGAGACGCCCTTCGAACAGTCACTCATGCCCTAGTTATCTCACATACAGACTACTGTAATGCGCTCTACATGGAGCTACCCTTGAAGAACATCCAGAATCTACAACTGATCTAGAATGCGGCTGCAAAGGCAATCTTAGGTGCACCAAGATCAGCACATATAAGCGAGCTGCACTGGGTGCCTGTGTGCTTCCGGGTTCAATTCAAGGTGTTGGTTATGACCTTTAAAGCCCTACATGGCATGGGGCCAGGTTAGCTGAGGAACCGTCTTGTCCCTATTACATCGACCCGTCCCACCCGGTCAAGCAGAGAGGGCATGTTACGGATCCCTTCCGTAAAAGAATTCCACCTAGCAGGAACCCGGAAGCCTGCCTTCTCTGCAGTTGCTCCTGCCCTCTGGAACATCCTTCCCCCCGAGGTGAGACTCCTGGACTTCAGAAAAAAACGGAAAACCTGGTTTTGCCACCAAGCCTGGGACGGGAGGGGAAATAGTCATTCTTGGGGATGGCTAGCTCCCTAGCACGGATGGAGAGCGGCCCTTGTGCTCTGGATTTGAGAAGAACTGTAGCCATCTTGATTTTGTTCCATATTGTTCTATTTATATTGTCTAAGAATTTTAATGATGTTTTATATTTTGTGTATTTGTTTTAGGACTGGTTTGTATTTTAATGTTGGTTTCGTTGTGAACCGCCCAGAGAACTCCATTTCCTTGTGGAGAAGATGGGCGGTAATATAAATCCAATCAATCAGAATGAATGAATGAATGAATGAATGAATGAATGAATGAATGAATGAATGAATGAATGAAATTGAGTTTAATTTGGAGTTACATCTCTCAAACTCTTGGTTCATTAAATTGAAGGCGGCTTGATAATCATTGCAGGTTGATTCATTCTTTTCCTACACAAAGCCACACAACACTGTAGTTTTAATTATGCCACTTTTTGAAGATGTAATGATTATTCCTGGAAGTAAAGTCTCTATAACGTAGTCTCTCAGAATAATAGAATCCTTGGTTATGTTTTGAAAGTGAAACTTGAATCTAAAGAGAGGGAGTGCCATGTAATCACAGTACAGAGGCCGGTATAAAATGCCTTCATGGCATTTTAAGCAGATATACCATCTTCTTCCAGAAGTCAAGCTCAGAATAAACTTATTCTTCCAGGTTAGAACTGAGGGAACCATGCAAAACCTTGTTCTTAATAATCATAACTATTACTAATTAATTAAATGATTATTTCAATTTTGATGCTATCTGACTGCAACTGACTTTGTAATGTAATCTAATTTTAATTTTAATTGTTGAACTAGCCTTGCTTATTGTTTTGTTCTGATTCTACACTCTTTGTATTTATGGCTTATGCATGCTATTCAAAGACTTAATAAAGCCCTTGACTGCTCAAAAAAGGATGCACGTTTCTATTCTAACGTATTAGGAATACAATAAATAATGAAAAATCTATCACACCGTTTTCATTGTGACTCTGACAGTGAGAGCAGCCATGTAGACTCATCCTTTATGGAGGAAGAATAGGAGTGCATTAATATGGTTTTTTGAAACAGTATTGAAGATACCAAATTTAGCACATCCCATCCATTCATCCATTCCAGGCTTTGTGTCTTTTAAAAGGTTCTTGTAACAAAGAGGCTGATTAAACCTTTTCAATTTCATAATCAAAACCAAAGAAAGTTCTTACTTTAACAAAGCTCATCCGGATGGTGCACGTCTTGGTTAGCTCATACACCACCTCGAAGCCATGGTTAACTGACTGGGCAAGCAGCTGAGCAAAGAGGAGGTTGTTGAAAATCTTCAAGCTGCATCCACTGTGGATTTTGCAGACGGTGGCCGGGTGGAAACCATGCTGATAGTTGCAGTTGTGGCTCTGTACAAAAATGCTGCTGCTGCTCACACACTCTGCATATACCTCTCCCCCAACATAATACAGGTGAACACCTGTATTAAGAGAAAAGAGGTAACCAAGACTAATCTAATCTTCAACACAGGCTAAAGCAAGATTTGTTACTCTTCTTAAAAATCCATCTGTTATGCATTGTTATGTGATGGAACCCATTTCCACCTATGCAACCCTATGTCAAAATTGGGCTTAACCAAAGTTCCGGTTGGTTAAAACTCTTGCTGACTTTCACTCTCTGTCCCCTTCCCCCAGTGTGATTATAATAATTTTTCTCCTGCTCATACATCTCATCATCTCTTCCACGCACATAAATCTATTAGAAAACTGTCCTTGCTTTGCTAGTATTGTGACGTCCTACATAAAGGGGTGAGACAAGACAGTAAAAAATTCACTGATTTTCTTGCAGTCCACAGAAAAGCCCTCCCTGAAGAGATACATTTTTTTTTTGTAGTGGGGGCCATACTTATTGGCTGGCATGTTAGAGGCTATGCCACAAAGTGGGCAGTGCCAGAAAAGAATGGTATCAGGATGTGTAATTGATTAAACTGAATTAAATTACATTAATTGTTACATGCAGGTAATGTGATAATTACCAATCTATATCATAATCTTCCTGTTTGGTCATATTAAAGATTACAATCAGGTAGCAATTTTTGAAAAAGCTCTGTGTATTATAAGTAAAACTTTCAGGGTCCACCCTGGGATTTTGTTAATGATTCTGCCTATCACTTAAACCAGGGCTTTCCAAAGTTTTCCCGCGGCGACACACCAACCGCCGTTGGTGTGTCGCCGCGGGAAAACCCAGAAGTGCCGCCGTTGCGGCAGCGCGCAAAAACCCAGAAGCGCTGCTGCCGCTTTTGGGTTTTTGCGCGTCGCCGTTGGTGTGTTGCTGCGGGAAAACCCGGAAGCGCTGATGATGATTTTAACTATGATGAGGTTTTGATTTTAACTATATTGACTTTGTTTTATACTTCGTATTTTTTATTGTTGTCATAAACAGAAAGACAGGGCATTCATTAGTATAGTAAATTAAATAGTAAATTAAAAATAAAGTAAATAGTACTGCATACATTTTAGGAGCACAGTTCTGAACTGAGAAACTTTTTGAACACAAACTGCTTCCAGGCAGGGTTTCTTATTACCTTTTCCTATGTGCCTCCTGGTGTTTTCTACAGTAGAGTTCCTGTTAACATTAGACAGTGATCCAAGGCAGAACCTGTTCTTATTGTTTGAAGGATCTGTAAAGCCATCTATTAGTATACTTCGAGAAGAGGCCTGAAAAGTCTCTCCTACTCTGTTATTGAGTTCATAGTATGCAACCGAACACCAGTGCTGTGGTTCCTCATAGGAAACAGGTCGGAAGTCTGGAAGAAGATGCAACAGGAATGTAGAAAGAAACACAATAACAACAACGTGACCAGTTACATATCCAAACTTCAAATACACTCTTCACATGTACATTCACACAGCAAGCATTGACAGAAAAAGAAAGAGATATAAGGATGATGATAAATAAAGGTAAAGGTACCCCCCGCACATTTGTGCAGTCGTGTCCGACTCCAGGGGCCGGTGCTCATCTCCGTTTGTTAGCCGAAGAGCCAGCGTTGCCCGAAGACGCTTCCACGGTCATGTGGCCACATGACGAGCGCGGAATGCTGTTACCTACCCACCGAAGTGGTACCTATTCATCTACTTGCATTTGCATGTTTTCGAATTGCTAGGCTGGCAAGAGCTGGAGCTAGTGCGGGAGCTCACTCCGCACGCAGGGCTAGGGATTCGAACCTCCAAACTTGCAATCTTCCGATCGACAAGCCTGGCGTCTTACCCGCTGAGCCACCACGCCCCTTGATGATAAATATTTCAATGAAAATATGAACTCAGTCTGTTATTTTTTAAAAAAGTGAATTTCATCATAGTAATCATTAGGAAAAGGACTGAAAATACATTTTTAATATAATAGTGTCCCTATTTATTTATTTATTTTATTTATTTATTTATTTAATTTATATAACCGATTTAATTTATTTAAATCTATGGTGTGACTAAACTCGGAATACTGTGTACTGTACTGTTCTCATCTAAAAGGACATTACTGAACTTGGAAAGGTGCAGGAAAGAATGAAGCTATTGTGCCCTTGCATATTTATTCTTCAAGGAAAGATGATAGCGTTAAGCTTTTTAGCTTAAAAATAAGGCAAGCAAGGGGAAAACATGATTTATATAAAATTATATATGGTGTGAAAAACGTGGATAGTTTTTCGTCCTTTCACAATACTAGAAACTCTGGGTCCTTATCCTGATTAACTTTGCATTCAGCTCATTTGTGAAGAACTGGATTTGATTCCTCTGCATATACAAAATTGGTGTTACTTTTATCTTCTAACTGGTGATAAGACGTACAAGCATTCCTACATATTGAATGCCGGCTGTGGGGACCAGGAGACGTGCCTTTTCTGCTGTGGCGCCTGCCCTCTGGAACATCCTCCCTCCTGAGATTAGGACGACCCTTCTGGCTTTTCGGAAGGCCTTGAAGATCCGGCTATGTGCCCGGGCCTGGGGCCCCGAGTGTGCAAAGGGCCCTGCATGTATGGCATGTACAGTTACTTTCTCTTGCATGTTGTCAACGCAAAGTCAATAAACTGAATTATCACCTGCACCTCTCCTTTTCAGACATGAACATGTGATGACACTGAATAGTGAGTTTACTTTACCCTGCTTTCTCCTATCTGTTTTTTGAACCATATACTGTATATCACCATAATTTTTTCCAAGAAATCTGGATATTAAGTATTGCGCACAGGTTTGATCACCATATCTTATCAGAAAAGGACAGCTACTGAAAATAATTTAGTTAAATGCAAGCAGCCTTATGCAGCAACCTTATCCAAAGAATGAAAAGACTTAATCAGAGAAACTTTAAATGCAGCAAAATTATTTTAAGCTATGACTCACTTAACTCCTATTGAATTCAGTCAATCCACTATAAAGTGGGACGCGGTGGCTCAGCGGGTTAAACCGCTGAAGCTGTAGACTGCCGATCGGAAGGTCGAATCCCCGCGCAACGAGGTGAGCTCTCGTTGCTCGTCCCAGCTCCTGTCGACCCAGCAGTTCGAAAGCTTAGCAAGTAGATAAATGGGTACCACCTTAAGTGGGTAAATTTGCTCGCGTCCTGTCGGGGGTCGGCTTCCACCGAACTGAAGATCTCTTGAATGGCAGCAGTCACGACAGATCCCGAAGCAACAACAACAGGACGTCAGCAGCCGGCTCCGATGCAAGGCATCGTGGGACATGTAGTCCAGAAGCCAGAGAAGAGTCGGTTCCCTTATCCCTTTCCTTGGCGCGCGGGTTAATGAAATAATGTATAACGATGTATAATGATGTATGTAAGCCGCCTAGAGTCCTCCGTTAGGGAAGGGATAGGCGGGGTATAAATACAATAATAAATAAATAAATAAATAAATAAATAAATAAATAAATAAATACATACATACATACATACATACATACATACATACATAAAATGAGCGCATGGGTCCAATCCCATAAATTTAAGTCAAAGTCAACCTGCACTGTGTTGCTTGTTCACCCCACTCCAGCCTATTTTGGCAGTGGCCATTGCCCTGCAGAACTGAATCAGCAGAAGAGGGCCATCAACTAAAAAGCCATATTCCCCACAGATCTAAAGTTGAAAGAAGTCTTCCTGCTTCCTGTTTATTAACTTAAGTGAGCTTCCCCAACTTGGTGCCCTCGAGCTGTTTTGGAGTTCAGTTCATGTAATACCTGGTCAGAGAAGTAATGGCTGGTATGTTTGATTTTTTTTCCCTAACCTCACAGAAAAATCACTCAAATCTTCAACAATACTACCAATATTCAAATCCAGTCAAGACTATTCTGGTTTGAGTCTATCAAGAGGAAGAATTTTGGTTAAGGGCTCCTCTGGATGAAGATTCAACACTTCATGGACTACCAGGTCTGGGCCAAGTCCTTACATACTTTCAGGTTCTCCGTCCGCAGATGACAGCGCTAACGGACTGTCTGTGACAGGGCATCCACTGTGGTTTCGTGGCGCTTCTCTGGCATGATCAGGTGGAAGAGGTGCATCAGCTAGAAAAAAGAGAACATGGCATTTCATGACCTGCCTATATAAATGAAAAGAAATGGCCTCAGAGACCGAAGCATCTAAGCCAATTGTATTGCATTAGATCGGATGCTTACAAATGACTTCATTTTACATGCACATAAACCCCAAAGAGTCCAGATTCTCTATTTCAACTTCCAAGAACACCGGCATATTAACCTTTCTCTTGACCGTCTGAATAAACCTATTTAATTTATGCCCAGCTTTTGTAACAGGAGCTCAGGACAGCATACCTACTTGTCAGGATTGCACCACCTTTCTGTCAAACTTTCCAGCTGGCTGTCTGAATCAGCCACTCACCGATTCCCACGCGCAGCAGTTTTCCGCGGCGGTACCAGCCAGACGCGTGTCACGACTGTTTACAGGACGGGAGAGGGAGCATTCCAGACAGCGAGCAGAAGGCGCCGAGAGCCAAGGTCACCTGCAACGGCCTGTGCCAGGTGTGGGGAATGAGTGCAAGCAAAAGGAATGTTTTAATTAGAGCAGGGCTTTCCAAAGTTTTCCCGCGGCAACACACCAACCGCCCTTGATGTGTCACCGTGGGAAAACCCGGAAGTGCCGCCGCTGCGGCAGCGCGCAAAAACCCGGAAGCGCTGCTGCCGCTTTCGGTTTTCGCATGCCGCCGTTGGTGTGTCGCCGCGGGAAAACCCGGAAACGCCGATGGCCCCGCAGGCGACACACTTTTGTGTCGCGACACACAGTTTGGAAAGCTCTGAATTAGAGGCCTCGCGCCTTTTTTCCAGTTCCAGCTTTCGCTGTGGTCACGTAGCACTGCTTTCATTAAACAGCTTTCAATTTCTTATGAAGAAACTGAGTGAAGGTGTTTTATTTGAAGTTACAATGCTGCTTTTTCCTACCAGAAAAACAATCCTGTGAGAGAGATTGGGCTGAGTGGCCCAAAGTCAACCAGGGAGCCTCTGTGGCTAAGGGAACTAGGACCCTTAGGGCTCCTTGCAGTTTAATGATGCAAAGCTCTGTTTCCTGTAGACTTCCGGAATAATATTTTGCATACCTGTGAGCTCATAAGGACTTCCTTGTGCAGAAGAACTTCCTGGGTAGCTCATAGTGCTCGGCGACTGAGCGGATATATTGGGGGGTGCTGGGAAAGGGTTGCAGGGAGGCTGCTGGAAAGAATCGGGGCAAGTTGCATTGTGGGGAATCAGTGGCTCACTGTGAAGAGAGGTGTTCCGGAATTTGTCCAGGAGGGTAAGGTGTGGGTTGAATTCACTGTGTCTTGGAACCAACACTGGAGGTAGCACTACAACGAAAGAATAGAACAGATGTTTTGAAAGTAGGTAAGAAACTCTTCAGAGCCTCAGGCAGAAGTATCTCTTGAACTTTCAAACAGACATTACAGAGAATATGGTGCTTTACCTCTAAGCTATAGCCTTGCTAAAGTTACCAGCTATGTATTTTCCAAGATCTGGCACATTGGCCACATTATCCAGTGTAATCCATCTTGGGCTCCGGCTCCTCCTGGGCTGCTTGTCACAAGCATGTAAACTGAAATAGTGGTCCGGACTACTCTACCGTACGGTTCGTGGCACTACTTTAAAACTGAAAACTGCAGCAAGTACAAAATTCCACAGCTAAGTTAGTTAAAAGACAACCTGCCACCGACATATGATGGTTCTGAAGACCCTTCACGGCTGCCACGCTGCTACTGAGCAGAAGTCAAGGTGTCAGGACTCAAGTTCTGGTTTCCTTTATGAGCCTGTCCAACCACTAAGGTCTCTCGAGGGTGAACCAAGTAGTGAGCCAAGAGGGGGCATTCTTTTTAAAGGAAACCAACAATGGATCCCTTCCCTGCTCCATTACAGTTAGTCGTGGACTTTGTTAACTTTCTAGATAGCTTAAAATACATTCATTCACCCAAGTCCTTGGTCTGCTTGGTTAGCTATGCCTTCTGTTCTGCTTTCAAATTATTATCCTGTATATCTTTAAATGATGGTTTATGATTTTAAATTTTTGCTGGTTTTGGAAGGTTCATTTGAATAAAACTTTCTACTGTACTCTAAATGGAGTGTACGGAGGAATGCTGAATTGGAGGATTAGATCCAGAGACATCAGACTGGGTGTGGGTTGGGTTTAAGTGAGCTTATCTGTGTTCGGGGATTATTTTTAACAGTGAAAATGTGGGATAACAAGTTTATAAATATTATTTTTTTTAAAAAAAACCCTCTACATATTAGAAATTGTGAAAATAGAAACTCTGAGAATCCATGGCTCCTGTCACCCACATCAGTTTAAAACTGATTTTCACATCCTTTTCCTTTTCTCGTCTTCGTGGTTCAGGTTTCTCACCCGCATTTCACCATTTCATCCCTTATTAGGGTATGTTTGTTGTTAAATTATACGGAAAACTGTGAAGGAGATAATCCCACGCCGCTCAGAGGTCAGAGGTCATGTAGCTTTCCTGGCTGGGGCAGCTGGCATCTGCCAACATCCAGAGAGTCAAATGTTCCCCTCCTTCCTTCCTGCTCTAGTGGGATTGCAACAAAACTGTGTAATAACTCCTTCCTTTCCCTCCCTATCCTTATAAGTTACACACTTGACCTGCACTGATATTGCATGATTTAAGATGTTCTTTCATTATCTTAATCATCAGTAGTTAGTCAAGGAAATTGTCTGGGTAAATATTTACAATGCAATATTCCTGCTGAGGAATTGAGATTAGTTTTCAGAAAGGTTATTTCCAATGAAAATGTATGCGCCAATTATATATTTCCTGCATAACGTAAGAAAGGAGCTAAAAGAAAGTCCCAGTGCCTGGGGGCCGTGAGGGCCTGGATGGGGAACAACAGGCTTCAATTGAACCCTGGCAAGACCGAGTGGCTGTGGATTGATGGCTTAGCGTCTTCTGGGAAGTTGTCATCTTTGGTTCTCGATGGGGTAGCACTGCCCCATTCAGAACCGGTGTGCAACTTGGGGGTCCTTCTAGACTCACGACTGCTGCTCGAAGAGCAGGTGGCAGTCGTGGCTGGGAGGGCTTTTGCACAGCTTCGGCTGGTGCGCCAGTTGCGCCCGTTCCTGGATCGCGATGCCCTCCGTACAGTCACTCACGCTCTCGTCATCTCCCACATAGACTATTGCAATGCGCTCTACATGGGGCTACCCCTGAAGAGTATCCGGAAGCTACAGCTGGTACAGAATGTGGCCGCGCGGGCGATTTTGGGTGCACCAAGATCCGCACATGTAACACCTTTGCTCCGCGAGCTGCATTGGGTGCCGGTTTGCTTCCGGGTACAATTCAAGGTGTTGGTTATCACTGTCCTTCACTAAAAATTCAGGTGACTGACTTACCTGGGGTTTCCACTCTTCGATAATGGTAAGGGTTGATGCAGACTTCTTTCTGCTTTGAGCCAAATGAAAATTCACAGCATTCCAGCGGTTGTAACTCATGGTGAGACTGCAGATCGGGCCAACGCCACACTCTGCAGTAAATGACGTGTGGCAACCCTTTGCGATGACACACTTGCACCCTCCCGTCCAGAGAGCGTGGGATTGTCACGCACTTACTGGGCTGCGCAGGGCAGCTGAGCGCCCGCTCCAGCTCCTCCAGGGCACCCTTTTTCTTCTTCAGCTTCTTCACCAAGGAGTCAACGGCCGTTTCTGCCCACTTTTCCTCTTCATCTCCCTGCTTCCAGCCCAACAGCCGCTTTACCGCTGGGCCGGTGAAGGAGAACAGAGAACGTATAGAGGTGCTGGAGTGCATCAGGATCTGAGATTACTGGTATAATTTCAATTATTCAATTTCTTTTTCTTAAATGAAGAATCTCAGTACTAGAAGAGGTGCTCCTTCAAAATCAGGCTTTTCCACAAAAAGGTTGGCAGAGCCTCTGGTAGAATCTGTAGGGAAAGTCCAAGTGGAATCAATGTGCAATCCCAATGAGCAAGCAAAGTACACCATCTACATAAGAGCACCAGTGGGAAATAAATTTCAGCAAACAGAATTTAAAAATTAGTAGCAAACTATTGCTAATGACAATTGTGCTTGCTACCCTGCTTCTGCGCTTCTCAGGGCATTTTGTTACTCTGGACACTATAACTGAAGTTTCATTGTGATGGTCAACATTAACTTATATATTAGCATTATTTTAATAATATCCAATTTCATTGTGAAGTAATCATTTTCCCCTTCCCCCCTTCATTAAGAAGGTGGATCCAACTGCAAGGTAATTTTCTGATTTGTCGGATGGCTAAATTACATCAGGAACGAAGGCATTACACTACTAAACAAGACAACAATTAACCTCTATTATGAGGCTGGCTTTTACTGGTCTCAAATTCCCGTAATTGTTTGAAATTATTCTGGGTGATAACTAGCTCTAATTAGGAAGCTAAGATGTTCTAGCTCTCTCAGGCCATCTTCTCTGCAAAGAATTCTACATATACTTCGAAACCCAAGATCCTATTCAACCGAACATCAGCTATCCAAGATTTGATTTACAATTTCCTATTTGTGGTTGTCGTCTTTGGGGGGTTTGTTCGTTTGTTAGTTTTGTTTTCCCCTTCCCCATCTGCATTTTTAAAATCTCTTACTTTGCATACCTGGACATCTGCCTCTCTTTTTTTAAGGAAGTATTTCACAAACCAACAACAAAACACCCGTAACTCTTCCTCATACAGAATGGCATGTTTCATAGCTACTTCTTTTGCATCTTAAGTTCCGTGTTTCTTGGCTTTGAGCAAAGATAACCAAAAACTGGCTGAAGGGAGAGACTCGGAACGATGGAACGTGGATTTGATAACATATGCAGTCTGGGTGCTGCATGAAACATGTTTTTTAAAAATCTTTGGTCCTTTGTTAAAGCATATAGAAGTTTTTTTTCCCCCTTTAATGAGTGCCCATTATTTTATTTTTTCATTTGATTTGCAAGACTGTGCAATAAAAGGTCTTGATACCAATATTTTAAAAAGCTGCTGGATTATGTCATCAATCTTAGTGCCAATCAATCTAAAGACTCAAGAGAGGATTGTGTAGACAGAAGTCACGCTTAAACCTAATGTACTGCTAGAAGGGAGCTGGTGTGGTGTAGTGGTTAAGGGGTTGCCCTAGAAGCTGGGAGATCCAGGTTCCAATCCCTCCTGATTTCCCAGAAGAAAGGCAGGTTGTAAATCTTAAATTTTGGAGGGGGCGTGGTGGCTCAGCGGGTAAGACGCCAGGCTTGTCGATCGGAAGATCGGAAGGTCGGTGGTTCGAGACCCGAGCGCCGCGTGACGGAGTGAGCTCCCGCACTCACCCCAGCTCTTGCCAACCTAGCAATTCGAAGGCATGCAAATGCAAGAAGATTAATAGGTACCACTTCGGTGGGTAGGTAACAGCATTCCACGTGCATCATGCCAGCCACATGACCGTGGAATCGTCTTCAGACAACGCTGGCTCTTCGGCTAACAAACAGAGATGAGCACCGGCCCCTGGAGTCAGACACGACTGCACAAATGTGCGGGGGGGACCTTTACCTTTTACTGCTAGAAGATTAAAAAAAAACTCCACAGTGGCAGCTCTATTAGTACATTTCTTCTAAAGGATGACAGTTTAGATTACTTCAAAAACTGAAAAAGAATAATGCCTGTATGAGTTCCACGGTCACATTGGTAATTCTTCTGTAACTCTATTACAAGCACTGCACTGCATAGGAATCCAATATAACTAAATTAGATCTGGACTTCCGGTGAGATGGTGACGCAGAAGCCTGCACGTATGTGAGCACCAGATAAATTTTAAAAAATTATATTAAATAATAATAATAATAATAAATTTAATTATTATTAAATTATTTAAAATTTATATTATAAACAGCGGGTAGGAGCTGAACTGAAGTATTTATTTATTTTATTTATTTATTCATTCATTCAATTTATCCCCCGCCCATCTCCCATACAAGGGACTCTGGGCGGGTTACAACAATCAAAGTTAAAAACAATACAATAAAATTCTAAAAAATACAATATAAATAGATAAAATACAAGATGGGGGACGTAGGGGACGTAGCATAGATAGTGTTGCTACCGGGCCAGCCAACCCCAGGAGGCACTCCCGCCTCTGTTGTCCCAGGCCAGGTGGCAGAGCCAGGTCTTGAGGGCCTTCCGAAAGGCCAGGAGGGAGGGGGCCAGTCTCACCTCCGGGGGCAAGATGTTCCACAACGCGGGCGCTATCGCAGAGAAGGCACGCCTCCTGGACCCCGCTAGATGGAATTCTCTTGTTGAGGGGGTCCGAAGCATGCCCTCTCTGCATGCACGGGTGGGGCGGGCCGACGTTATCGGGACGAGACGGTCCCTCAGGTACCCTGGCCCTATGCCATGTAGGGCTTTAAGTATACAGCACCTCTTGTTGTGGTTTCACTGAGATAGGCCAAGTTATTATAGAAGTGTGGTATGCCGATAACAAAGAATGTAAACTAAAAGTGGAATTTAAAGTGCACAAAAAAAAGTCCACAAAACCTTCTTTTAGCTCTCTCAACTATAACACAGACAAACAATAGGTAAAGCTGAGAGTACTTACTACAGAGGATGGAAGAATGATTGAGAAAATGAGGAGGAGGACTGTTATCACAATCGGCTAAATACTTAAAAAGGTACTTACAAGAGGTGGCTATCTTTGCCTAGGATAATCAAGCCAAGATTACAGACTTTTTCCCCTCAACAAGGCCCTCTCCCCACCTGGAGTCAGTAAATAGCCCAATTATCTCAAATGATAGTCCCATAGTAAAACCAATGTAGGATTGGTCTTTAGGGCCCCATTGTATGTTTGTAACGGAGCCGACTGAAACTGGAATAAATCTAGCCAAAGAATTTGCCCTCATGGATCAACAAACTTATATAACTCCAACAAATTATACTTCCAAAGAGAAAAATTGGTCGGAATGGGGAGGTGAGGAGATCGAAGGTATAAATGGCCCCCATCCCCAGGCTCTACAACTGGAAATACTAATGAATCATTAAGATTAGGTTTGCTAACTTTAACAGACATCTTTAGCAAAGAACAACAGAGTTTAAATATTCTAACTCATTCCTGGGCCCAAGACATAACCACAATGAAATCCTTTTTAGCAGAGTGCAAAGACTTACTACAAACATTGACAGAACTGATACTTAAAACAATAAGTGGAACAGATTATAAATCAGAAGAAACCCTTGCGGAATCACCATTAGTCACAGCAGACCACATTTCCAATCCAGAAGAAGAGATAGGAATAACAACTGTGAAACAAAAAACAAAAACACCCAAAGGAGGTGCTAAATTAAGGAAGAAGGCTAACAAAAAGGGAAATCAAGAAAAGTAAAAACATCAAAAACTTGGAGTGTTGTAGAACAACAAAGAAATTCAAGCCAAACAAACTGTTGCAAATTATTGATACCGAATGCAAAAAGAGTAAACAACTAAGAAAACCTCTGAATAATCCAGGGAGAAAAAAGTATAAACATAAGAAAGATAAAAAGAAGCAGATACTACAAAATAAACTGAATGTAAAGAGTTGCAGGGGAAAACAAATAAACCCCACCCAATTAGAAGAAGATTGTAAATGTATTCCACCAGATAAATCTACTACACGAGTAGTAGAATCAACTAAGAAATATTGATATTAAACAAAATACTTGGTATTTACAATTGATACCGACTAAACTGACTTTTATCAACTATCCTAAACCTAGCGGCTATCAGACTCAGTTCGATAGGAAAATATATTTTGTTCATCTGATGCAATCTTTAGACGTAATCGACCTCTCAACAAAAGATATAAATAAAGTGGAATATCTATTTTATAACTATATAAATGCCAGAGCAATTGTGACGTTTGAGTCTATGGCAATGGCCAGTTTGGTGATGAAGAAAAAGAGATTGTTAAATAAATACTCGATAGGGGTATCCAGAAATGTTCAGAATAATATACTTGGTGAAACATTGGAAATACAAAAAACTGAAAAACAACATGTATTACATGTGGAAGAAAAAGAATACAATAACCTGGTCAAGGATAACGAAAGAACAGAGCTAGGGGAAAACCCATGTAATATAGAAATGAACCCTACACCATGCGCGTTACTAAAAGTCAGCGCTCTGGCAAAGCAATATACAGTAAACACTGTAAATGAATATGAAGAGAGCACAACCGGGCACAACATGTTCCATAGAGCATCACGAAAGCCGCTGCCACCATAGATGGATAAGATAACGAAAACAAATAGTGCAGGAGTTTACAAGACAGATTAAAGCAACCAGATTTAAATTCGAACTTGAGACTATCTAAGAAAGTAAGATGCTAGGGAAAGTGGAAGGCAAAAGGAGGAGGGGCCGACCAAGGGCAAGATGGATGGATGGATGGATGATATTCTGGAGGTGACGGACTCGACCGTGGGGGAGCTGGGGATGGCGACGGCCGACAGGAAGCTCTGGCGTGGGCTGGTCCGTGAAGTCACGAAGAGTCGGAAGCGACTGAACGAATAAACAATTGTTATATTGTAATTTTATATGTATAGATTTTAACTGCTGTTATGTTGTAAACCGCCCAGAGTTCCCTATTCGGGGAGATAAATTTAAATTTAAATTTAAATTAATTTTGTTGTTGTTCAGTCGTTTAGTCGTGTCTGACTCTTCGTGACCTCATGGACCATAGCACGCCAGGCCTTCCTGTCCTCCACTGTCTCTCGGAGTTTACTCAAGTTCATGTTCATCACATTGGTGATGCTATCTAACCATCTCATCCTCTGCCGTCCCCTTCTCCTTTTGCCTTCAGTCTTTCCCAGCATCAGGGTCTTTTCCAGTGAGTCCTCTCTTCACATTAGGTGGCCAAAGTATTTGAGCTTCAGCTTCAGCATCTGTCCTTCCAATGAGCAGTCAGGGTTGATTTCCTTTAGGATTGACTGGTTTGACCTCCTTGCAGTCCAAGGGACTCTCAAGAGTCTTCTCCAGCACCACAGCTCGAAAGCATCAATTCTTCGGCGCTCAGCCTTCCTTATGGTCCAACTCTCACAGCCATACATTACTACTGGAAAAACCATAGCTTTAACTATACGGACCTTTGTCGGCAAGGTGATGTCTCTGCTTTTTAATATGCTGTCTAGGTTTGCCATAGCTTTCCTCCCAAGGAGCAAGCGTCTTTTAATTTCATGGCTGCAGTCACCGTCTGCGGTGATCTTGGAGCCCAAGAAAATAAAATCTGTCACTGCTTCCATTTCTTCCCCTTCTATTTGCCAGGAAGTGATGGGACCAGATGCCATGATCTGGGTTTTTTTAATGTTGAGTTTCAAGCCAGCTTTGCACTCTCCTCTTTCACCCTCATCAAGAGGCTCTTTAGTTCCTCTTCACTTTCTGCCATTAGGGTGGTATCGTCTGCATATCTGAGGTTGTTGATATTTCTCCCGGCAATCTTAACTCCGGCTTGTGATTCATCCAGCCCGGCATTTCTCATGATGTACTCTGCATATAAGTTAAATAAGCAGGGTGATAATATACAGCCTTGTCGTACTCCTTTCCCAATTTTGAACCAGTCGGTTGTTCCATGTCCGGTTCTAACTGTTGCTTCTTGACCCGCATACAGGTTTCTCAGGAGACAGGTAAGGTGGTCTGGTACTCCCATCTCTTTAAGACTTTGCCACAGTTTGTTGTGATCCACACAATCAAAGGCTTTAGCGTAGTCAATGAAGCAGAAGTAGATGTTTTTCTGGAACTCTCTTGCTTTTTCCATGATCCAGCGAATGTTGGCAATCTGATCTCTAGTTCCTCTGCCTCTTCGAAACCCAGCTTGCACTTCTGGTAGTTCTCGGTTCACATACTGCTGAAGCCTAGCTTGTAGGATTTTGAGCATAACCTTGCTAGCATGTGAAATGAGCGCAATTGTACGGTAGTGTGAGCATTCTTTGGCATTGCCCTTCTTTGGAATTGGAACGTAAACTGACCTTTTCCAATCCTGTGGCCACTGTTGAGTTTTCCAAATTTGTTGGCATATTGAGTGCAGCACTTTAACAGCATCATCTTTTAGGATTTTAAATAGCTCAGCTGGGATACTGTCTTCTCCGCTAGCTTTGTTGTTAGTAATGCTTCCTAAGGCCCACTTGACTTCACTCTCTAGGATGTCCGGCTCAAGGTCAGTGACCACACCATCGTATTTATCAGGGATATTAAGATCTTTCTTGTATAGTTCTTCTGTGTATTCTTGCCACCTCTTCTTAATCTCTTCTGCTTCTGTTAGGTCCCTGCCTTTTTTGTCCTTTATCATGCCCATCTTTGCACAAAACGTTCCCTTGATCTCTCCGATTTTCTTGAAGAGATCTCTAGTCTTCCCCATTCTATTGTTTTCCTCGATTTCTTTGCATTGTTCATTTAAGGTGGCCTTCTTATCTCTCCTTGCTATTCTCTGGAATTCTGCATTCAGTTGTTTATATCTTTCCCTTTCTCCCTTGACTTTTGCTTCCCTTCTTTCCTCAGCTATTTGTAAAGCCTCATCAGCCAGCCACTTTGCTTTCTTGCATTTCTTTTTCTTTGGGATGGTTTTAGTTGCTGCCTCCTGTACAATGTTACGAACCTCCATCCATAGTTCTTCAGGCACTCTGTCTACCAGGTCTAATCCTTTAAATCTATTCCTCACCTCCACTGTATATTCATAAGGGATATGATTTAGGTCATACCTGAGTGGTCTAGTGGTTTTCTCTACGTTCTTCAATTTAAGCCTAAATTTTGCGATAAGGAGCTCATGATCTGAGCCACAGTCAGCTCCAGGTCTTGTTTTTGCTGATTGTATAGAGCTTCTCCATCTTTGGCTGCAAAGTACTGTATATAATCAATCTGATTTCGGTATTGACCATCTGGTGATGTCCATGTGTAGAGTCGTCTCTTGTGTTGTTGGAAAAGAGTGTTTGCTATGACCAGCGTGTTCTCTTGACAAAACTCTATTAGCCTTTGCCCTGCTTCATTTTGTACTCCGAGGCCGAACTTGCCTGTTATTCCGGTTATTTTTTGACTTCCTACTTTAGCATTTGTCGTGGTGCTGGAGCTTGAGCACCTCAGTGAAACCATGAGCTAAACCGTGAAGGGACACCCAAGACGGGAAGGTCGTGGCAGAGAGGTCAGACTAAATACGATCCCTGGGGAAGGTAATGGCAACCCACCCCAGTATTCTTGCCATGAAAACTAAATGGATCAGTACAACCAAAGATATGTCAGTATACCATCAGAAGATGGGACTCCCAGGTCGAAAGATGGTCAAAATGCTACTGGGGAGGAACAGAGGATACGTTCAACTAGCCCCAGATGTGATGACGCAGCTAGCTCAAAGCCGAAAGGACGGCTAGCGGCCGACGGTGCTGGTGGTGAACGACGAATCCGATGTTCTAAAGATCAACACACCATAGGAACCTGGAATGTAAGATCTATGAGCCAGGGCAAATTGGATGTGGTTATTGGTGAGATGTCAAGATTAAATATAGACATTTTAGGTGTCAGTGAACTGAAATGGACTGGGATGGGCCACTTCACATCAGATGACCACCAGATCTACTACTGTGGACAAGAGGACCACAGAAGAAATGGAGTAGCCTTCATAATTAATAATAAAGTGGCTAAAGCAGTGCTTGGATACAATCCAAAAAACGATAGAATGATCTCAATTCGAATTCAGGGTAAGCCATTTAACATCACAGTGATCCAAATATACGCCCCAACCACAGATGCTGAAGAAGCAGAAGTAGATCAGTTCTATGAGGATCTGCAGCACCTACTGGATAATACGCCAAAAAGAGATGTTATTTTCATTACAGGAGACTGGAATGCTAAGGTGGGTAGTCAGACGACACCTGGAATTACAGGCAAGCATGGTCTGGGAGAACAAAATGAAGCAGGACATAGGCTGATAGAATTTTGCCAAGACAACTCACTGTGCATAACAAACACTCTCTTCCAACAACCTAAAAGACGACTTTATACATGGACTTCACCAGATGGTCGACACCGAAATCAGATTGACTACATCCTTTGCAGCCAAAGGTGGCGGACATCTATACAGTCGGTAAAAACAAGACCAGGAGCTGACTGTAGTTCAGATCACGAACTTCTTATTGCACAATTTAGAATCAGACTAAAGAGAATAGGGAAGACCCACAGATCAGTTAGATATGAGCTCACTAATATTCCTAAGGAATATGCAGTGGAGGTGAAGAATAGATTTAAGGGACTAGATTTAGTAGATAGGGTCCCAGAAGAACTATGGACAGAAGTTCGCAACATTGTTCAGGAGGCGGCAACAAAAAACGTCCCAAAGAAAAAGAAAACCAAGAAGGCAAGATGGCTGTCTGCTGAGACACTGGAAGTAGCCCAAGAAAGAAGGAAAGCAAAAGGCAACAGTGATAGGGGGAGATATGCCCAATTCAATGCAAAATTCCAGAGGTTAGCCAGAAGAGATAAGGAATTATTTTTAAACAAGCAATGTGCGGAAGTGGAAGAAGACAATAGAATAGGAAGGACAAGAGACCTCTTCCAGAAAATTAGAAACATCGGAGGTAAATTCCAGGCAAAAATGGGTATGATCAAAAACAAAGATGGTAAGGACCTAACAGAAGCAGAAGAGATCAAGAAAAGGTGGCAAGAATATACGGAAGATCTGTATAGGAAGGATAATAATATTGGAGATAGCTTTGACGGTGTGGTCAGTGAGTTAGAGCCAGACATCCTGAAGAGTGAGGTTGAATGGGCCTTAAGAAGCATTGCTAATAACAAGGCAGCAGGAGACGACGGTATCCCAGCTGAACTGTTTAAAATCTTGCAAGATGATGCTGTCAAGGTGATGCATGCCATATGCCAGCAAATTTGGAAAACACAAGAATGGCCATCAGATTGGAAAAAATCAACTTATATCCCCATACCAAAAAAGGGAAGCACTAAAGAATGTTCAAACTATCGAACAGTGGCACTTATTTCACATGCCAGTAAGGTAATGCTCAAGATCTTGCAAGGTAGACTCCAGCAATTCATGGAGCGAGAATTGCCAGATGTACAAGCTGGGTTTAGAAAAGGCAGAGGAACTAGAGACCAAATTGCCAATATCCGCTGGATAATGGAGAAAGCCAGGGAATTTCAGAAAAACATCTATTTCTGTTTTATTGACTATTCTAAAGCCTTTGACTGTGTGGATCATAACAAATTGTGGCAAGTTCTTGGTGGTATGGGGATACCAAGTCATCTTGTCTGCCTCCTGAGGAATCTGTATAACGACCAAGTAGCAACGGTAAGAACAGAGCACGGAACAACGGACTGGTTTAAGATTGGGAAAGGAGTACGGCAGGGTTGTATACTCTCACCCTACCTATTCAACCTGTACGCAGAACACATCATGCGACATGCTGGGCTTGAGGAATCCAAGGCTGGAGTTAAAATCGCTGGAAGAAACATTAACAATCTCAGATATGCAGATGATACCACTTTGATGGCTGAAAGCGAGGAGGAGTTGAGGAGCCTTATGACGAAGGTGAAAGAAGAAAGTGCAAAAGCTGGGTTGCAGTTAAACCTCAAAAAAACCAAGATTATGGCAACGAGCTTGATTGATGACTGGCAAATAGAGGGAGAAAAAGTGGAGGCAGTGACAGACTTTGTATTTCTAGGCGCAAAGATTACTGCAGACGCTGACTGCAGCCAGGAAATCAGAAGACGTCTACTTCTTGGGAGGAGAGCAATGGCAAATCTTGATAAAATAGTTAAGAGCAGAGACATCACACTGACAACAAAGGTCCACATAGTTAAAGCAATGGTTTTCCCTGTAGTAACCTATGGCTGTGAGAGCTGGACCATAAGGAAGGCTGAGCGAAGGAAGATAGATGCTTTTGAACTGTGGTGTTGGAGGAAAATTCTGAGAGTGCCTTGGACTGCAAGAAGATCAAACCAGTCCATACTCCAGGAAATCAAGCCAGACTGCTCACTTGAGGGAATGATATTAAAGGCAAAACTGAAGTACTTTGGCCACATAATGAGAAGACAGGATACCCTGGAGAAGAAGCTGATGCTAGGAAAAGTGGAAGGCAAAAGGAAGAGGGGCCGACCAAGGGCAAGATGGATGGATGGTATTCTGGAGGTGACGGACTCAACCATTGGGGAGCTGGGGATGGTGACGGCCGACAGAAAGCTCTGGCGTGGACTGGTCCATGAAGTCACGAAGAGTCGGAAACGACTGAACGAATAAACAACAACTTTAGCATTCCAGTCCCCTATGATGAAAAGGTCATCTTTTTTTGGTGTTAGTTCTAGAAGGTGTTGTAGGTCTCCATAGAACCGGTCAACTTCAGCTTCTTCGGCATCAGTGGTTGGGGCATAGACTTGGATCACTGTGATGTTGAATGGTTTGCCTTGGATTCGAACTGAAAGCATTCTGTCGTTTTTGAGGTTGTACCCCAGTACTGCCTTTCCCACTCTTTTATTGACTATGAGAGCTACTCCATTTCTTCTAAGGGATTCTTGCCCACAGTAGTTTATATAATGGTCTCCTGAATTAAATTCGCCCATTCCTGTCCATTTTAGTTCGCTGATTCCCAAGATGTCGATGTTCAATCTTGTCATCTCATGTTTGACCACATCCAGCTTACCTTGATTCATAGATCTTACATTCCAGGTTCCTATGCAATATTGTTCTTTACAGCATCGGACTTTCCTTCCACTTCCAGACACATCCACAACTGAGCGTCCTTTCGGCTTTGGCCCAGACGCTTCACTCTTTCTGGAGCTATTGCCCTCCGCTCTTCCCCAGTAGCATTTTGGACACCTTCCGACCTGAGGGGCTCATCTTCCGGCGTCATATCTTTTAGCCTTTTGATACTGTCCATGGGTTTTCTTGGCAAGGATACTGGAGTGGTTTGCCATTCCCTCCTCCAGTTTTGGACCACGTTTTGTCAGAACTCTCCGTCATGACCTGTTCTTCTTGACCTGACTTCATTGAGTTACGCAAGCCCCTTCGCCACGACAAGGCAGTGATCCATGAAGGGGTTAAATTAATAAATTAATATAAATAAATAAATAAATAAATAAATAAATAAATCACCCCTGAGCATCATTACCCTGCCAAGAAACGCATTTGAGAATCCTGTAAACTGAAAAGCCACATGGTGTTGGTCTTTTGGTTCTCTTGATTAAGGCTTTAAGTGCAATTCTGAAATGTTTTACACATATAGGCGTCATTGATTTGACTGGAAACTAGAGTAAGGCTGTAGGGTACTTTTAAAAATGTGTATGAAAAATATATTAAAAAAATAATTCACCAGTGCTGGCTTATATATGCAATGGATTTGTTCTGTGCCTTTTTGGACCTTGGTAGCTAGAAGAATTTCTGCCGTCATATACTGAAGAAATGTGTCGGCACAAACGGAGCTCCTGAACAATGCTGCAGGATACAGAACAGATCCCCCCCCCCCCAGTAACGCTGCACTGCATCAGGCAGGCTGTGTGCTCAGTGGCCTTACGAGGGAAAGGCACACAGCTTCACACATCATCGGAAGAAAGGGGTGGGGTCACTGTCTTATGGAGAACACTGCATTTTGGGGAGAGCAGCTATGAATGTTTTAAATGCAGCTCAATCCTGCCACTTAAAAGTGGTATCTGATTAAACCACAAAACAACAAACAAGACTAGAAATAATTTAAGTTTGCCATGAACTCAATATGTTTTCTTGCATTTGTTGTTGTTGTTCAGTCGTTAAGTTGTGTCCGACTCTTCGTGACCCCATTTTTTTTCTTGCATTACAATACTTTATCTCCACCTAGACCAAATAAAACGAATTGCACAACTATTTATATCCAAAACTAAACATTACCATTTCACTCAGAGTCAATGGAGAAACCCACAATTATAACAAAAACAACAGATGAGCCACAGAAAGTTACTACTCTGCATTTTGATTGCTGTATCTTTTCTTTTAGAAGAAACATTAACTGGAAAATAAATATGAAACTTCAATAGCTTGGCTTCATTCTGCCTCAAGACCAGCACCTTTTCAGCTGGATCACCTTAAACTTTGAAAATGGGGTAGGTAACAGGAGTAGAAAGCGGACTACAAAGACAGAACATGTGGTTGACATGCAGGGGTGTCCAGCGACCCCACCTGCCAGCCAGCTAGAGGGACCAACCGTCTGACTCCGCATCAGGTAGCTTCTGTCCTCCTAAGACACAGCTTTCCAAACTGTGTGTTGCGACACTTCAGTGTGTCGCAACACACAGTTTAGGGTGTCGCAACACAACCCGGAAGCGGCGGCGGGGGCGTGCACGGCTGCGTTTTAGTGGAAGTAATCTGATTTTGGCTTATCACAATGTGGGAAGTAAACCACTGTGGCTTGTAATCCATGGTTACAGCCCTTGGCTTAGTTTTACTATGGCCTGTTCAAAAAATGTCGTTAAATAAACCACGGCTTTGCATGAAGTTTGATCACAGTCATAAATCTGCATCTGAGGGGAAAAAAACAATTGAGAAATCGAAATACAAATAAATCAATAAATCGAAGCGCCCAGAATCTGGGGGATTGGGTGGGCATACATTTTCATAAATAAATAAATTGTGCCAAAATGAAGGAAGCTGCCAAAGGATGATGAGAGTTACTCATTCCTTAATACTGTGCTGGCCTAATTCCCCATTGAATAGTATTGAACAGCATAAAAATACATTTGCCCCAAGACAATCATTTCTAAATACTGAATACGGATTATCAAGTTATGCAATTACACAAAATTTTTAATTAGATATATTGTTTTACTATTTTATTGTTTTCCCTTTTCCTGACAATGAATTAAACAATTTTCTTTTATTGTAAAGGCTGTAATAAAGTTATTCATTCATTCAACACATTTGGAATATGTTATGCAGGAAATATATAATATATAAATGCTGACATACTCCCACAGTTTCAGTTTTGTAGACTTATCGCTTGCTTTTCGAACCAGAACTTTGAAGAGCCAGCTGTAGGGTGTTTCTGAATGCAAAGCCCAGGGCCTGGGTTTCCTCTACCTTCCTTCCTTTTCAGCGTCTTAAATTAGGGGGAAATGGAGGGTGTCTATTTGGTGGTTTCTGTTACCAGTTAATTAGGAATTAAAAATATGTTTTTCTGTTTTTCACAGATCCTGATCTGCCTTCTGGCCATGCAAGACTTTGGCTTAGAAACAATTATCATAACTAAGGTGCTAAACTTTGGTTTAGATGATGTTATTTAGAACAGAAACCGGCAAATTCCAAGATTGGACGTTAGCACCCACGGTCTGGAACAGCCAACTAAAAAAGTTTTGTGACGCTATCAATATTATTATAAAATAAATCAGTATTTAAAGTATTTAAAGCCCCTCCTTCCGACCACAATTTTTGTCTCCTCTATCAATCCTCTCCCCCCCTTCCCTCCTTTCTGCATTTCCAGGAACACCAAAAGGCTCGCTTACGAGTGTATTTCGAAAAGCAATGTCGATTATTAAGAATAAGAGCACCAATTTATGAATGGGTAACTTCGATCCCCTTTTCTTTGCTTTTGGATCCCACCAGCCCCGACCAACAGCAGGAGTTTCACACAGGTTACTCTAAAGTAAACCCTATTATGTTAAAAGGCTTCCTTCTCAGAAGCGTCGGCGCGCCCGCGCACACACCGATCACAGCCGAAGAGCTTCTGGGGGGGGAACGGAGACGCCCGGACACGAGAAGACAAGAGCCTGGTCCAGGCGTAGCGCTGGTGCAGCTGCAGGCCGAGGAAACTGACGCCTGCGGCGCGGCGCAGCGCAGCGCAACGCCAACGGAGTGGCGAGCGAGCGTAGCGAACCGAAGTTTGCAAAGGCGCAGAAAACCAAAAGCGGGGAGTCTGGCATTTCTGCCCGGGGGAAACAAATCAACCTGTAAATGCACCCTGCCCTGGCCCTGGCCCTGGCCCTGGCCCTAACCGTGGGTGGAACGCCTCTGCCGCCGGGCGCCTTCGCGCGGGTGCGCCAACTTCTGTGCAGCAAGAGGCTCGCGCTTCCCGCTCCCTGCAGCGCGCGAAAGGAGCGAGCCGGGCGTCGGTCAGGCGGGAGCCGCGCAGCGCGCGTTTGTGTGTTTAGGTCAGGGCTTTCCAAAGTGCCGCCCCTGGCGACACACAGTTTGGAAAGCTCAGCGCTAAGCTATCAATCCACAGCCACTCGGTCTTGCCAGGGTTCAACTGAAGCCTCTTGTTCCCCATCCAGGCCCGCACAGCCCCCAGGCACTGAGACAGGGTGGTCACTGCATCACTTACTTCACCCGGGATGGAAATGTACAGCTGAGTATCATCAGCATATAGATGGTACTTCATCCCGTGGTGATGGATGATCTCACCCAGCGGCTTCATATAGATATTAAACAGGAGAGGAGAGAGCACCGAACCCTGCGGCACCCCACACAGGAGGGGTTGCCTCTCACCACCCTGGAGGAAGGAGGTGAACCAGAGCAAAACTACGCCGCCCACCCCCAACTCCCAGAGCCGACCCAAAAGGATACCATGGTCGATGGTATCGAAAGCCGCTGAGAGATCTAAAAGGATAAGGATGGACTTATCCATCCCATCCTTGCCAGAGATCATCCATAAGCGCGACCAATGCAGTCTCCGTCCCATATCCCGGCCTGAAACCTGACTGGAAGGGGTCCAGATAATCCGCTTCATCCATAGTTGCATTTATTCAAAACAACAGAACATATTTACAATGTCTTTCTCCTCCAGAGAGGGGCAGAGTCAGGCTTGAAAAGCAACTTACATTTGAATAGATAAAGTCTCATGCAAGTAGCAAACAATTACCATAGTAACCAGCAGCACGTGAACTGCCCCAGCTCAGCCTAGGTGAAGCAATTATTCCTCTTATGGCAACAAGCAGAATTTGGCTACTAGCAGACTTTTTGGAGCCTTTCAGGAAAGAGGAAAAAAATAGCTCAGCTTGTCCTTTTAAAATGAGGCTTGTGTGAATCTTGCAACACAGATTCTTTTTAGATCACAAAATAAAAAATACAACACAGAAGCCCTGTTCTAGAAACATTGGCATGTGAGGTGGGAGGAAAAGTTTTGTGTATGCCAGACTGTTAAATACCCCTGTTAGGGGAAGAATTACTCTTAAAATTGCTAGCCAGGAAGGTTTCAGAGACCCACGGTGTACGTCGATGGCTCTGGGAGTTTTGGTTCCCTGGAAATATTTTTTTCCCCTTAGACATGGAGAGGCTTGCGTGAAGTGGAAACAGAACTCCTTTTGGACAATGTTTGATTGGGGTAGAGCCTCCATGGACTGGTATAATATGTCTGAATTTGTCTTTTTGCTTTTATTTTACCAACCTTTGACTAAGAAACCAGTCTAAGCATTGAACAGCCTATGCCAATGCACAGATTTTTTTCTTCCCAGCCCTGCAGGTTTAACTTTGGCAGCTTATTGGGAACTCTTATTGTGGTGTTGTGTCCCAATCCTCAGCCACGGACAAGTGTTTAACTGCCTTGGAAATTTTTTATTGTGGGAAAAGCAAGGCCTCTTGACTTGAAAGGGACATGAATATTTGGTATGGTCTACAGATCAATTGCCTGTATTATCTCCCCCAAACCAGGGGACACAATAAAACAAATTAAAAACATAAATATAAAATTAGAACATCTATAAAAATAAATATAAATATAAATTGCCTGTTGAAGGCAATGTTGCAACCCCATAGAGGCCTTTTAGGCATGTTCAAACTCGAATGGGGGAAGGGTGACTTTGTGGTGCAAAAACACACCGGGGATGAGCGTTATTCCTGGGAGTTTTTGGAAGGTGGATTTCCCAAAATTCCTTCAAAACGGGTTTCTTTTGATACCTGCTTTTCAGGCTCGGCAGACGCTTTCCCGAAGTTACAGAGGCCTTGCCCCGTCACCTCTAACCCTTATGCGTTAGGGCAAAGATCGGTTATCTGTGCAAGTCGGACGCCGGCCGACTGACCTCGGCAGGGGGACCAACCGGCACTCCGGTTCCAGGCTGGTGAAGGCGTGGTGTCAGGCCTGGGCACAGCACACGAGGCTGGAAAGGAACCAAGGAGCCAGAGGACCCCCTGGGGACCCCCCCCCCCCAGATGCATGAACTGTGCAACATCTGAGACTCTCATTTAAGCGGAGGAGAACCAGAATAAGAGGAAATAAAAAGGGGAAATAAAAAGGGGGAGGAGCTGGGACTTCTGCTGGGACTTCTGTTCGGCTCTATGGGACTTTGTTCCCCCCCCTTTTTTTTATTTTATTTCCTTGATCATGCAGGACTAACACCTGTTTCAGGACCCTTTATTTAGGACCAGTGAAGGATTTTTTGATTGACTTTGTTCTCTGCTTTTAATGCTTGTTTATTTACGACTGTAAACTTTTGCTTTGTGGATGGGCCCAGGAGCTCGCACTGGACCTAGACTGCAGTTTTCTGATTTTTTTCTGGCTTTATACACTGTTTTAATCCTGCTGTGTGGTTGTGGGGTGTTGGTTGCTTTATCTGGGGACCTTATATGGGAGAAGGTGGACATTTGGAGTATTTCCAGAGGTGTTTTGTAATGGACCTTGGTTTGCACCCTGTTATGGACATCGACCAGCACAATTGGAAATAGCAATAAAAGCCCTATTAATCCATGAGTAATACCAATAATATGCTGGGTTTGAGGAATCCAATCGCTGGAAGAAACATCAACAATCTCAGATATGCAGATGATACCACTTTGATGGCTGAAAGCGAGGAGGAGCTGAGGAGCCTTATGACAAAAGTGAAAGAAGAAAGTGCAAAAGCTGGGTTGCAGTTAAACCTCAAAAAAACCAAGATTATGGGAACCAGCTTGATTGATAACTGGCAAATAGAGGGAGAAAACGTGGAGGCAGTGACAGACTTTGTATTTCTAGGCGCAAAGATTACTGCAGACGCTGACTGCAGCCAGGAAATCAGAAGACGTCTACTTCTTGGGAGGAGAGCAATGGCAAATCTTGATAAAATAGTTAAGAGCAGAGACATCACACTGACAACAAAGGTCCGCATAGTTAAAGCAATGGTATTCCCTGTAGTAACCTATGGCTGAGAGAGCTGGACCATAAGGAAGGCTGAGCGAAGGAAGATAGATGCTTTTGAACTGTGGTGTTGGAGGAAAATTCTGAGAGTGCCTTGGACTGCAAGAAGATCAAACCAGTCCATACTCCAGGAAATAAAGCCAGACTGCTCTCTTGAGGGAATGATGTTAAAGGCAAAACTGAAGTACTTTGGCCACATAATGAGAAGACAGGATACAGACATGACATGATCAAATTTTTCTTTGAGTTGAACGTCTGATTGCAACTCTATGCATTCCATTTGAAAATTCGGAGGTAACGTAGTTATGCCGACTGAAAATGGAGTCAAAAATATACCAAAATATTGATGATTTTTTCCGGAAATCTTGAAACCTGTTCTCAAATTCCTGTATCAAACCGAAAAGCAAGGCTGCACATTTCTCACTGTTCACAGGACTGTGTTTAGCCAACGTATTAAAATGCATAAAATGATTTTCCATAACTTGAGCCTGCTGTACTTTAAGTTTCATTTCACGCTGTTACAGTTTGAAACATTGCAGTGCTAAGTTGGTTTTCACCTTGAAGACGCATGTTTAACTCATTTAAATGAGTGGTCAGATCCACCAAAATGCTAAATCTGTGAGGTTTTGGTTTTTTTTGCAATCAGATTTCACCCTCATTACATCGACCCGTCCCACCCGGTCATGCAGAGAGGGCATGCTGTGGACCCTGTCCATGAGAGATTGTCGATTGGCAGGGCCAGGAGGAGGGCCTTCTCTGCCGTGGCCCCCGTCCTCTGGAATAATGAAGGGCCGCAAACATGGCTTAAGACCGAAGTCCGTGGGTCCCAATAAAACATACCAGGCAAGAAATAGGATGACTTTTCTTTTATTTGAGTTCAAGCAAATAGGAGGCTTCTCCTTCCAAAAGGAGAGCCCCCCCTATTGACAGCAATCACTACTTATACTTTTGTACCAAACGAGGAGATTGTATGTGTATGCGTATAGTTCAGAGCTTTCCAAACTGTGTGTTGGGACACGTTAGTGTGTCGGCTGCAGTGTCTGGGTGTGTCGCGGCTGCTGCTGCCTGCCAGCCCTGCCAGGATTCCGTGCAGGTCCCAGTGCCTGCCTTGTGCCTTGCTGCTTCCAAACCTGCTGTGATTCCATGCAGGTCCTAGTGCCTGCCTTGTGCCCTGATGTAAGAGTGTGTCGTGAAATGATGCCCTGCTGTAAGAGTGTGTCGTGAAATGATACATGTCTAAAAAGTGTGTCACCAACATGAAGAGTTTGGAAAGCTCTGGCTTAGCGTCTTCTGGGAAGTTGTCATCTTTGGTTCTCGATGGGGTAGCACTGCCCCGTTCGGAACCGGTGCAGAACCTGGGGATCCTTCTAGACTCATGAATCCTGCTCGAACAGCAGGTGGCAGTCGTGGCTAGGAGGGCTTTTGCACAGCTTTGGTTAGGCCCATTCCTGGATCGCGACGCCCTCCGTACAGTCACTCATGCTCTCCTCATCTCCTACATAGACTATTGCAATGCGCTCTATCTGGGGCTACCCTTGAAGACTATCCGGAAGCTACAGCTGGTGCAGAATGCAGCCGCGCGGGCGATTTTAGGTGCACCAAGATCCGCACATGTAACACCTTTGCTCCGCGAGCTGCATTCCGGGTACAATTCAAGGTGTTGGTTATCACCTTTAAAGCCCTACATGGCATGGGGCCAGAATACCTGAGGGACCGTCTGATCCCCATGTTATCGACCCGCCCCACTCGGTCATTCAGAGAGGGCCTGCTACGAACCCCATCAATTAGAGAATGCCATCTGATGGGGTCCAGGAGGCGGGCCTTCTCTGTGACAGCGCCCACTCTATGGAACATCCTGCCCCCAGAGTTAAGACAGATCTCCTCCCTCCCGACCTTTAGGAAAGAGCTGAAGACCTGGTTCTGCCGCCTGGCGTGGGAAGGAGGAAGGGATTGTTCCTCATGGGGGTGGTTAACTCCATAATGTCCTTCCTTTTTTATTAAGTTAAACTGCCAATTGGATCTTTATAATTATTTATTGTATGAATTAATGTAATTTTATATTTTATATTCTATTTTAATTCAGTTTTATTGTAAACCGCCCAGAGTTCCCCATTGGGGGAGATGGGCGGTCATACAAGTTAAATAAATAAACAAATACATAAATAAATAAACAAACTATATTTTTACTGCAAAAGTTTATTTTTATTGATCTCTCTATCAAACTTCTGCAACTGTGCACTTAAAAAATAAATATTAATAACAGGTTATGTGCTCAGCAGAGAGCAGCTGGAAACTAAATTATATAAAAATGAAAGAGAGAGCAGGAAGAAATTTCATTTGCATTTGAAAGAAAGGCAAGTGAGCAAAAGCCAGGGAAGACTTTTATTTTGAAACTTCCTGGAAGCTGCAAAGTCATTTTTGTTTGAATCACAAGCCTCGTGGTTTTCAAGCAAGGAGAAGAAATGGCTGCTCCAAATTATCAAGGTATACCTTTAGAACATCTTTCTGACACTAATTATTTGAACTGGGCTTTGAAAATGGAGAGCTTTCTTCGAAAAGAAGATTTATGGTCTCCCATAGGTGACGAAATTCCTCAAAATCCTGATCAAGCTTGGCTGAGGAAGGATGAGAAATGTAAAGCTTTGTTAATTTTAGCTGTGGAAGATAATCAACTCATTCATGTTCGAGGTGTGCAAACTTCTAAAGAATTATGGGACTCTTACGTAATTTATATGTTGGAAGCAAAGTAACTGGGATGGTCGTGGATTACAATCAGCACTCCACACACGAGACACGTGTGTAATAATCTTTATTTGTGTGTAGTAATCTTTATTTTATCAGTGACTCCAAGCACTTCAATGCTCCAAGTGAATTGAGTTTTACAAAGGATTAGTATATATACACATTCTATTCTCCCCCTTCCCATTTGACACTTTTGCGGTGCGTTTGAAGGTCCAAGGTCCTGAATCCAAATTTCCTTCTTTCTATCTGTCTGCCGGCTATTGCTTGCCATTGTTTAGTTGCTGCGTGTCTCTTGGCTGGCGCCTTGTCATGGATGATACCCAGGTGGGGGTCATACATGACATTCTGTCCCCCCCAAAGATTAACCCCTCCCATGTATTTGTTAGGGAAATCCCTTACTAACCGGGGTGCTTTCACATCGTAGCTGTACACCCATTCACATTGTGACTTTGGAAGGCGTTTTCACTGGAATAGGTACTGCAATTTTCCCTTATATTAATTTATTTATTTCTTGAATTTATAGCACCGCCCCATCTCCCCCAAAGGGGACTCTTGGTGGTTTACACAAGTCAATATACCCTGGCGTCCAGTATTTCCTGCACTTCAAAGTGACATTCCCCATCTATCATTATTGGTACTGGTTGTACAAATAGTTTGGCAAGCTGCCCCACTGTTGGAATGCTAGCGCAGGGTACAAAGTGAACCTGCTTTGAAAATAAATCAGTTATCACCCAAATTACTGTCTTTTTTTGGCTTTCCGGTAAGTCTACGGTAAAAATCCATGGGTATTTGTTTCCATGGTTGGGTAGGGTTGGCTACCCCTTGTAGTAACCCCCTGGGCTTTCCCCCATGCGTTTCACCATGGTGCAAGTTTGGCAGCTGGCAACTTACTTTTCTACATCCTGTCTTAAGTTTGGCCACCAGAACTGCCTCCTCAAGAGGTGGCTGGTTTTTAGGAATCCAAAATGCCCAGCTGATTTGGCATCATGGCATTTCCAAATTGTGTGTCGCGACACAAAAATGTGTCGCCACACACAGTCTGGTGTGTCGCCACACAACCCAGAAGCACTGATCATCATCAGCGCTTCCGGGTTTTTGCGCGCTGCCGCAACGGCGGCACTTCCGGGTTTTCCTGCGGCGACACACCAATGGCCGTGGGAAAACTTTGGAAAGCCCTGGTCTAAGATTTTCCATCTCATTGAATCTGGGATGTAGACGTTATCTCCCTGCCACCAAAAGCCTTGTTTTTCTAAGAGGCTTCCTTTGTTTGCTTTTAGCCAATCATCTGCCTTTAGCGCTTCCTTCAGTTCTCCCTGCACCCCCCCTGTGACGTTTGAAATGAGTTTCTTTGCTTGGTTTCGTGTTACTGCCGCCTGGTTGGGATGATTGAATCAATCACCTTTGGCTGTTATGCTGCGGTAATCACGACAAGGCATCTGCCAAGAAATCAGCCCCCCCCCGGGAAAAACTTCAGTGTGAAGTTAAACCGGCTGAAAATCTGAGCCCACCTGACCTGTTTAGGATTCAGTTTTCTGGGAGTTTGTAGCATTTCCAGATTTTTGTGATCCGTCCACACCTTGAATGGTTGCTTTGCTCCAAGAGGCGTCACCAAGTCGCTAGGGCTGCATACGCTTCTTTCTCCCACGCGTGCCACCTACGTTCCGTGGCATTAAATTTGCGGGAGAGATAGGCACAGGGTCGTAATTTACCGTCCATCTCTCGAATAAAATCCCCCCGGTGGCCATGTCTGATGCGTCCACCTGGACAATGAAAGATTTTTCGGAGTCCGGATGTTTTAATATGGGCTCCAAAGTGAACAATGTTTTCAGTTCCTCGAACGCCTTTTGGCATTCTGCTGTCCACTTAATGGGTGTTCTAGGTTTTGCTGTTCTCCCCGCCTCCCCCTTTCCTTTAGTCTTTAGTACATAGCTTTCCAAACTGTGTGTCGTGACACTTTGTGTGTCGCAACAGTTTCGTGTGTTGCGAAGCGGCGGCGGGGGCGTGCATGGCAGCGGCACGGGGGCACGCATGGCGGCAGCGGTGGCGACGATGGCAGCGGCACGCCATCAGCGCTTCTGGGTTTTAGCGAGGCCGCCACCGCTGCCGCCACCGTGCACACCACTTCCGCGCGCCCCCCGCCGTGCATGCCGCCTCCCCCGTGCACACCCCCACAGCCGCCATTAGTGTGTCACCAACGGCGGCAGTTTGGAAAGCACTGTCCTAAATAATCTAGCTGTTCCCTGTGGAATTCACACTTTGAGAGTTTGGCGTACAGTTGATTTTCCTCCTGTCTTTTCAGTACCTCCCTCACCAATTCTACATGCTCTTCCATCATTTCCGTGTATATTAGAATATCGTCTAAAAGTCGAACCCAATACTCCCCCTGGTTTATGGAGCCGTTCTTTGTGGGGTCCCACAGGGCTCGGTATTCTCTCTGCTCCTTTTTAACATCTACATGAAACCTCTGGGTGAGATCATCCGTCTCCACGGGGTGAGGTATCATAAGTATGCCGATGATACCCAATTATACATCTCCATCCCAGGTGAAGTAAGTGATGCAGTGACCACCCTGTCCAAGTGCCTGGGGGCTGTGGGGGCCTGGATGGGGAAAAACAGGCTTCAACTGAACCCTGGTAAGACGGAGTGGCTGTGGATTAATGGCTCCTCGGCGTCTGGGAAATTGTCATCTTTAGTGCTGGATGGGGTTGCACTGCTCCAGACAGACCCGGTACATAACTTGGGGGTCCTCCTGGACTCGCGACTCCTGTTCGAAGAGCAGGTGGCAGTCGTGGCCAGGAGGGCCTTTGCTCAACTTCACGTTGTACGCCAGTTACGCCTCTTCCTGGATCGAGAGGCCCTTCGGTCACTCATGCCCTGGTCATCTCCCACATAGACTACTGTAACGCGCTCTACATGGGGCTACCTTTGAAGAATATCTGGAAGCTACAGCTGATCCAGAACGCAGCCACGTGGACAATTCTGGATGTCCCAAGGACGACACATGTAACACCTCTGCTGTGTGAGCTGCACTGGATTCCAGTTTGCTTCCCGGTCCAATTCAACCTGTTGGTTATTACCTTTAAAGCCCTACATGGCATGGGGCCAGGGTATCTGAGGGACCGTCTCGTCCCCGGAACATCGACCCGCCCCACTCGGTCATGCAGAGAGGGCATGCTGCAGATCCCCTCAGCAAAAGAATTCCATCTAGCGGGGTCCAGGAGGCGTGCCTTCTCTGCGATAGCGCCCGCCCTGTGGAATATTTCATCACTGCCACAAACGTCCCTAATATATTCTCTCAAAAAATCTGAGTGCTCCTATCTTTTTCTCATGTATCTTTTAGGGCCTGCAGCAGCTTACTGGGAAGTTCCCTGCTGGCCCTATCCTGACCCGCTCTTGGGCTAAGACTGTTTCCCCACTAAAGCAATTTCCAGAAGTCTGTGGACTTCAACTCCCAGAATTCTAGGCAGTGGCCATGTTGGCTCGGGAATTCTGGGGGTTGGAGTTCACAGGTGTGGAAGATGCCTGGTTGAGAAATACTGATTTGGGGAGTCTTCGGTGCTCTCTGAGCCTTGTTGTTTTCATGCAGACGTTTCATTGCCAAAACAACAAGGCTCAGAGAGCACCAAAGACTCCCCAGTTCAACCCTGAGCTACAAATATTCGCTTCAATAAATACTGATTTGTTACCCTTCCTTGACTCCAGCTGCATTTATTTAAGTTTATATAGCCACCCATCTCTCTTGATTCTAGGCAGCACACAAGTTAAAACAGCAAAGACAAACTTGTATAAATTAAAACAAAAGCATGGGAAAGTGCCAGCCTACAGCTCACAGACAATGCAACCATCTTGCAGGGTCCCCAGGATCCCCAGGGCTGATGGCACAGCCATGCCTTCAGGGGCTTCCTAAAGGTCAGCAAAGTTGGGGCCAATGTAACCTCAGGGGTGATGATGTTCCAGAGGGCAGGTGCCACAGCAGAAAAGGCTCTCCCCCCCTGTCCTGCCAGATGGAACTCTTCGTAGACATGCAGCATGCCTTTTCTGCCAGATGTTATGGGATGGGTAGATGTAACAGAGCAGAGGCGGTCCCTCAAATAACCCAGCCCCATGCCATGTAGAGCTTTATAGGTCATAACAAGCACCTTGAATTGAACCCAGAAGCAAACTTGCAACCATTGCAGCTTGTGAGGCTGAGGGGTGACATGCACTGATCTTAGAGTGCACATAACTTCTTGCGCCACTACATTTTGCACCAGTTGTAGCTTCTGGATGCTCTTCAAGGGCAGCCCCATGTAGAGCGTATTATAGTAATTCATCTGGGAGGTGATGGGTGTGACTTTAGGTTTGCTGTCTTGGTCAAGTGGCCAACGGAAGGCTACCGTTTTTCCATCCTATGAAGGAAGCAGGCATTAAATTCAAATGGAAAGAAGGTTGTCCTTAAAATATGAAATTTAACAAACTGGTTCACATTAAAATGCAAATTAAACAAATGTATTTCTCATCTCTACTCAGCTATTTTTGGTGCAAGTATTACCCTCTTGCTTACTATCCTGACATCATCTTACATTATGAAGCATGTTTAGTTTCTATACATATATTCTTGTTAAAGGCCACCCATGTGCAATTTGCTTTCTTATTTTGTTGGTGCAAGCATTGTCATCCATGTCTATGCGTATATGTATCTGCAAACATGCTCTCTATAGACATGGATGAATAATGCATTCCTGAAGGTATTTACTCAGTAGTAATCTCCAGTGAGTTTCCTGGGGTTTTCTCTATTATAAGCATGCTCTGAGTTGCAATTAAATTACTGTTTCATCTTCCAATCAATCTTCTGGTCATTATTTTGGTTACATGCATTTATTAGTTGTATTTGCTGTTCAACCACCTTTGCTATACCAAGATTTACTTTTTACCCAAAAGAGATTTCCTCTCCATTTCCATGAATGCAGGGCGTGCAGGAAGCAGGGCGTTGGCGGGCGGCTCCACTTCCCTCGGCAACATCCCCACGACGCCGTTGCCTTCAAAAGGGCCCCGTCGGCAAGAGACCCGGAAGACGGAGCAGGGTGCACTGAAAAAGGAACGCTTCCCGCGGGGAAGGCAGCTGTCGAGTCCGTCTCCCTAAAATTAACTTAATAAACTTTGTGTATTGTCTTAATTAATTAATAAACTTTACTTTTTTACTTATCGTTTTTAATCTCAGTCAAGCTATGGGTGTGTTGAATAAAACTTGATATCATGCTAAATAACAGTATTATTTATTGATAACATTAAATTGAACATTAAATTGAACATTAAATTGAACATTAAATAACATTAAATAACGTTAAATAACATTAAATTGAACATTGAATTGAACATTAAATTGAACATTAAATAACATTAAATAACGTTAAATAACATTAAATTGAACATTAAATTGAACATTAAATAACATTAAATAACGTTAAATAACATTAAATTGAAAGGTATCCATAAAATTAAATCATGACAATGACAAACACTAATGTGAACAATGGCCTTGCATCTCCTGGGAAAGTTTGGGGATGTCAGGTTTGTATGATGATGTTCTTAATTTTAGACACGATTCCAGGTTCTCATCAATAAGACGACTTCTCAATTTGCTCTTGATAAGGTTCATGCTTGAAAATGATTGTTCGGATGAGTATGTAGACCCGAATAAGGAAAGAACAGCAAACGCTAGTTTTTTCAGCTGATCATATGAGTCAGGAATACCATTCCAGGTGTTAAAAATCAGCATTTCTTCCTTCTCCAGGTCGTTCAAAGCAGACCACTTGTGCTGTGAACTAAGCTCGCATTTGTTTTTCTCCAGTATTTCTATGTCAGCACAAAGGCGTTCAAATTTCGAGCTCCACAATTCTTTGTTTTTTAAATCCAGCAATTGCATTTCAAAGTTGGCAATGTCAATATTAAAGGGAGAAAAATTTAATTCTGTCAAAGTAGCATCAAGAGGTTTTTTAACAAAGGCTAGCGTCGCTTTGCTGTTTCTGAATTCCTGAAACCTGCTGAGAAAACCTTCCCTCATATTTACAAGTGTTGTTCTGAAATAGCAAATGTCAATATCAGAATTATTTTCCTGGCGATGTTTTAACAGGCTTGGAAAGTGAGTCAAAGTTCCTCTTTCCAAATCTTGAGCAAAAACAGATAACTTGCTTTCGAATGAAGTAACTTCTTCTAACATCGAAAGAATTGTGTTTCCTTTCCCCTGTAGTTTACAGTTAAGCTGATTTAGATGAGACATAACATCAACCATGAAATAAAATTTTTGGTTCCACTGATCATTTGTTAGTTCTGGATAGTGAACGCCCTTCTGAAGGAGAAATGCTTTGATTTCTGTTAATAAGGAAGCAAAATGTTTCAGAACGTTTCCTCTTGATAACCAACGCACCTTGTTATGCAGCAGAAGATCTGCGTACTCACTCTCCATTTCAACTAAAAATTCTTTAAATTGGCGATGATTGAGCGCTTTAGCTATAATGTAGTTGATGATCTTAATAACCAATTCCATAACCTTGCATATGTCTTCTGGAAATGTCTGCGCACAAAGCGCTTCTTGATGGATGATGCAATGATAACTAAGTATCTCGTGATTAATTTTTTCTCTCAAAATAGCAACAATCCCGTTTCTTACGCCGGTCATACTTTTCACACCATCTGTTGAAATTGAGACAAGTTTATCGAGTGGAATATGGTGTTTTTCAATGCACTTAATTACAGCATTTGCTATATCCTCTCCACGAGTTTGACCTTTGAGTGGCAATAATCCTAAAAGTTCTTCTTTGGGACCTGTAGGCGAAATAAATCGTACAAACAGTGAAACTTGTGCTGTATCGTTTATGTCACAAGACTCGTCAACTGCTATTGATAAAGCTGGAACCAATTTAAGATCCTCGACTTGCTGGTTGGTTATGTTCCAAGACATTTTGAGAGCTCTATCTTTCACTGTTTTAGCAGACAATGGCAACTCTTTAATTTTTTTTAGAATATCTGCTTTGTTCCCAAAATCCCGAAATAGCTCTTCGGATGCATTTATAAAACAAGCTTTTATGTATTCGCCGTCTGTATATGGTTTCCCTCTCTTGGCAATCTCTTGACTAACCACAAAACTCGCAGTAGTAACACTGGTGGAAGACTGCATCCAGTAATTCAATACAGAACTTGATTTTTCCTGACTCTTCTGAAGTTCCTCAACTGCTTTCTTCCTTGCATCACCGGCAGGATATTTAGTACTGAATGACACGTGTTTAGTTGTGAAGTGTCTCTCCAAATTTGATTTCTTGTTCTGCGCCAATTTTTCCTTACAAATAAGACAGGTTGGAAGGCCATTTGCGTTTTGAATAAACGCGAAAGCCTCGGTCCATTCAGCTTTAAATTCACGGTTTTCCTCTTCCGTTTTCCTTTGCTTCCTCTTTGTAGCCATGTCGAACAGGGCACCTAAAAAATGCTTCATTTTTTAATAATAAAGCCACCAACACAAAATAATTACAATTCAGCGTGAGCTGGGCCTGGCAGCTGGTCTGGGAAAAGCTGCCCAGGGGTGGCCAGCGTGAGCTGGGCCTGGCAGCTGGTCTGGGAAAAGCTGCCCAGGGGTGGCCAGCGTGAGCTGGGCCTGGCAGCTGTCTGGGAAAAGCTGCCCAGGGGTGGCCAGCGTGAGCTGGGCCAGGCAGCTGGTCTGGGAAAAGCTGCCCAGGGGTGGCCAGCGTGAGCTGGGCCTGGCAGCTGGTCTGGGAAAAGCTGCCCAGGGGTGGCCAGCGTGAGCTGGGCCTGGCAGCTGGTCTGGGAAAAGCTGCCCAGGGGTGGCCAGCGTGAGCTGGGCCTGGCAGCTGGTCTGGGAAAAGCTGCCCAGGGGTGGCCAGCGTGAGCTGGGCCTGGCAGCTGGTCTGGGAAAAGCTGCCCAGGGGTGGCCAGCGTGAGCTGGGCCTGGCAGCTGGTCTCAGACAAAGCTGCCCAGGGGTGGCCAGTGTAAGCTGGGCCTGGCAGCTGGTCTGGGAAAAGCTGCCCAGGGGTGGCCAGCGTGAGCTGGGCCTGGCAGCTGGTCTCAGACAAAGCTGCCCAGGGGTGGCCAGCGTGAGCTGGGCCTGGCAGCTGGTCTGGGAAAAGCTGCCCAGGGGTGGCCAGCATGAGCTGGGCCTGGCAGCTGGTCTGGGAAAAGCTGCCCAGGGGTGGCCAGCGTGAGCTGGGCCTGGCAGCTGGTCTGGGAAAAGCTGCCCAGGGGTGGCCAGCGTGAGCTGGGCCTGGCAGCTGGTCTCAGACAAAGCTGCCCAGGGGTGGCCAGTGTAAGCTGGGCCTGGCAGCTGGTCTGGGAAAAGCTGCCCAGGGGTGGCCAGCGTGAGCTGGGCCTGGCAGCTGGTCTCAGACAAAGCTGCCCAGGGGTGGCCAGCGTGAGCTGGGCCTGGCAGCTGGTCTCAGACAAAGCTGCCCAGGGGTGGCCAGCGTGAGCTGGGCCTGGCAGCTGGTCTGGGAAAAGCTGCCCAGGGGTGGCCAGCATGAGCTGGGCCTGGCAGCTGGTCTGGGAAAAGCTGCCCAGGGGTGGCCAGCGTGAGCTGGGCCTGGCAGCTGGTCTCAGACAAAGCTGCCCAGGGGTGGCCAGCGTGAGCTGGGCCTGGCAGCTGGTCTGGGAAAAGCTGCCCAGGGGTGGCCAGCGTGAGCTGGGCCTGGCAGCTGGTCTCAGACAAAGCTGCCCAGGGGTGGGTAGACCGGGGGTCGACAAAGGCAGCCCAATGGCCGCTGGGGATGGTCAGGCTGGGCTGCTGGTCTGGGCTGGTGGAAACCTGGGTAAACGGGCAAGGAGCAGGCAATGTAGCAGCCCTTACCCCGATGCCGGTTTCTTCCGTTGGGAGCAAGCACGAAGACGCGGCGACCGGCAGCGGTTCGGGCAGAGGCTTGGCTCATCAGCAAGGTAAGGCGGCTTGGCGTGGTGGAGGGAGAAAGTGCGGAGACTCCGGCGCGGAAGCGGGGCAGTAGCAAGGCGAGGCCTGGAAACAGGATCCGCCGCGGAATCTAGAGCCTTCTGTGCGGCTTGTATCGGCCAATGGAGGTAAGTCGCGCCTTTGGGAAGCAGGGCCAATCGGGCTTCGCCTTGTTCAGCCCGCCCCTCTGCTCCCCTTTGGCGCGCGCTGATTGGTGGGGGCGCGGAAGGAAGGGCGCCGCCACCAATCAGCGTCTCCGTTTCTTCTCCAGGGTTCTTCTCATGGAAAAGAAACAGAGACGCTGATTGGTGGCGGCGCCCTTCCTTCCGCGCCATCACCAATCAGCATCTCCGTTTCTTCTCCAGGGTTCTTCTCCTGGAGAAGAAACAGAGACGCTGATTGGTGGGGGCGCGGAAGGAAGGGCACCGCCACCAATCAGCGTCTCTGTTTCTTCTCCAGGGTTCTTCTCCTGGAGAAGAAACAGAGACGCTGATTGGTGGGGGCGCCCTTCCTTCTGATCCTCCACCAATCAGCGTCTCTGTTTCTTCTCCAGGGTTCGCGCCGCTTCCGGAGACCGGCTTTCCGATGTCGGTCGGCAGACATGGAGAAAGAGCCAGCGTCAAGAGGCCAAAGAGCCAGATCTGGCTCGCGAGCCGCCAATTCCGACCCTTGCCCTAGATTACTCTGCCCTTCCTGCCTGGATGACCCTTGTAGAAGGAGATAAGTTGTCTTGTCCTTGCATAAAGGATGTAATTCAGGACGGCGCCATCCAGGGTTATAAAGGATAAAAGATAAAAGATAGTTTAAATGTAGACGACCTGACCCAACACATCTCTTCCTGCTCGGACAGGAAGATGGGAGGGGGCATACAAGTCAAGGTAACTGACCTGATTGGGTAGAAAGGATGTGCCATCCCAACGTGGGTCTTAAGGTAACCTAGGGTATATAAGGTGCTGTAGGAAGGGGGTCCTGCGCGATCGCCCACCTAACAGCCTGCTGCCTCTGTCTTTGCTCTTGGGTGAATAAACTCCTAACTTCATGCAATTCGTCAGTTTCTTTACTCCCGGATCAGGAATGAATTCGGTTAAGATAAAATTTACTTCTAACACCATCCCACCCGGACATGCAGAGAGGGCATGCTACGGACCCCATCAGTTAAAGAATTCCATCTAGCAGAGTCACGGAAGCGTGCCTTCTCAGCTGCAGCCTCTGCCCTATGGAACATTCTTCCCCCGGAGGTAAGACAGTCCCCCTCGCTCCTGGACTTCTGGAAAAAGCTTAAAACCTGGTTGTGCCAATATGCTTGGGGCGGAACGGAGAAAGTACGCCAGTGTACTGCCTTACAATACGGTGATTTTTAAACTAAAACCCGGAGAGTTTTATCCCTGGAAGATATGGGTGGAAAGGCAGGCAAGGATTTTGAATCTACATATTTTGAACAAAGATCCTCCTAGGCCAGATTCAGAAGGCTATGCAAACTGGATAGCCAATGATCTTAAGCTCCAAGCCTTGATCATGAATTCCTTTTTTTTTTTTTAATATTTAAATAATTTTATTAAACATATAAACAATTATACATATACTTACAATGTATACAACATATTTACATTTCAGACATTTTCACATACAAAAAGGACAATAAAGAGATAAGAAACAAAATAAATAAATAAATAAAGTAAAATGAAATAAAATAAAAAAAAGAGAGAGGAAGGGAAAGAAGAGAGGGAGAGAGAGAGAGAGAAAGAAAAAAGAAAGAAAAGAAAAAGAAAAAAGGAAATATATGACAACATATAAAATTTTAAAATACTTCCAGTTTTCTTCTCGAAGAATTTTTTGTTTCATATTGATTTACATAGCTTTTCTTATTCCGTTCCCCCCCTTTCCTTTTTTCCCCCTTTTTCATACTTCCTTTTTATAATTATTTCATTATATTTCATAAGTTTCAATATCTTATTCAATTCAGATCTTCTAATACAATTGCTTTTCTCTTATTTTTTCTTTTACTTATAATTTTATATAATTAAGTTAATCATGTATTCCTTTTGTATATATTTTAGGAAAGGGTTCCATATCGATTCATAGTCCTCCAATTCTTCATCTTTCATTAAGTTTGTTAATCTGTCCATTTGAGTTATTTCCATTAGTTTTATGATCCATTCTTCTATTGTAGGAGTACGTTCTTGTTTCCAGTATTGTGCAAAAATGATTCTTGCGGCTGTTGTTAGGTATAATAATAGTTTTTTGCTGCTATTGTTCATCTTTTTTTCCATTAGTCCAAGTAAGTAGATTTCTGGTTTTTTTTCCATATTAGTTTCCAAAATTTTACAGATACATAGATGTATTTTGTCCCAGTATTTTTTTGTTTTTTTACAAGCCCACCATACATGATACATTGTACCAACTTTTGTTTTGCATTTCCAACATAAATTTGAATTAATATGCTTCATTTTAAACAACTTCTCAGGAGACATGTACCACCTAAACATCGTTTTGTATATATTTTCTTTTAGATTATTGCTCAATGTAAATTTAATATTTTTTGTCCATATATTTTGCCAATTTTCATAGCTAATTTCATGTCTTAAGTTTTCTTCTCATTTAATCATATAATTTTTTATTTTAATGTCATTGGTTTTTATTTCTAATAATTTTTTATATAATTTAGAAATCAAATGGTCGTTTTCGTTCCATAATATATTGTCCCATCTCTTTTCTCTCTTCTCAAATTTAAACACTTTTTTATCTAATTTAAATTGTTCTTTTATTTGAAAATATGTAAACCATTGACATATGGAACCCTCTTTTTCTAATTCTTCTCTTGTTTTCAATTCATAATGTTGTTCGTTAAATTTTAATAAATTTTGGTATCTCAACCATTTATTGTCACTTCTATTTTCTTGCCTGGCACATGCCTCCTGAGGCGACATCCACAGTGGTATAGTTGGTAATAAAGACTTTTTGTATTTGTTCCATATTTTTAATAATGATTTTCTTATATGATTGCTAAATGCCTTATTAATTTTACTTTTGTTATACCACATGTATGCATGCCAACCGAATCGAATATCATGTCCTTCTAAGTTTAATAATTTTGTATCTTCCAATGTTATCCAGTCTTTTAGCCAAACTAATCCACATGTTTCGTAATATAATTTTAGATCTGGCAATCCCAATCCTCCTCTCTCTTTAGCATCTTGTAAATATTTTAATTTTATTCTGGGTTTTTTCCCTTGCCATATAAATTTTGCTAAGTCTTTTTGCCATTTTTGAAATGTTTGATCTATTATTACAATTGGTATTGTTTGGAACAAATACAAAATTCTTGGTAGTATATTCATTTTGACAGTAGCTATTCTTCCCAATAAAGATAACTGTAGCGATTTCCATTTTTCTAGATCTTTTTTAATTTCCATCCATGTTGTATTATAATTATTTTTAAATAAATCTATATTTTTCGAAGTTATCTGTATTCCCAAGTATTTTGTTTGTTTTACGTTTTGAAATCCTGTTTTTTGTTCTAGTTCAATTTGATCTTTCTTTGTCATATTTATATTTATCATTTTAGTTTTTTGTTTGTTTATTTTAAATCCTGCTAATTCGCCATATTCTTGTATTTTTTGGTTTAAGTTATCAATTGAGTCTATGGGATTTTGCAGTGTTATAACCAAATAGTCTGAAAACGCTTTTAGTTTATAAGTTTCTTTTTTAATTTTGATTCCTTTTAAGTTTTCATCTTTTCTGATTTCTTCCAATAAACATTCTAATACTAATATAAATAGTAATGGAGATAGCGGACATCCCTGACGGGTGCCTTTTTCTATGATGCAGTCTTGTGTTTCTTCTTCATTAATTATAATTTTGGCTTTTTGTATTCTATATATAGCTTGTATTGCCTTTATAAATTTATCTCCAAAATTCCTGTATTCTAACGTTTTGATTAAAAAATCCCAATTGATGTTGTCGAAAGCTTTCTCTGCATCTAAAAATAGTAGCATTATTGGTTTTTCGTTATGGATATGTGCGTATTCTACCAAATTTATAATTGTGCGTATATTTTCGTTTATTTGTCTACTTGGAAGAAATCCGTTTTGGTCTTTATTAATTAGTTCTTGCAAGATTTTCTTTAATCTTTCTGCTAATATCATAGTAAATATTTTGTAATCATTATTTAATAGGGAAATCGGTCTGTAATTTTGACAGCCTGTAGGATCTTGGTTTTCTTTTGGAATTAGGGTAATTCTGGCTTCCATCCACGATTGCGGTATTTTGTTTCCTTCTAATATTGAATTGAATAGATTTTTAAGTGGTATTATAATTTGTTCTTTAAATTGCTTATAATAACCTGCAGATAGTCCATCTGTACCTGGAGTTTTTCCTGTTTTTAATTTTTTAATTGCGTCTTCTATTTCTTGCGTTGTAATCAAATTTTCTGTTATTTCTTTTTGTTCATTAGATAATTTTTTAAAATTACATTTCTGAATATATTCTTCGATTTTTTCCGATGGTATTTGTTGTTTTTTATATAGTTTTGTATAATAGGTATGAAAAGCTTTTTTAATTTCCTCATTGTGTATTAAATCCACATTATTTTCCTTTATTTTAGAAATTATTCTTTTTTCTCTTTCTTTTCTTAATTTATACGCCAGCCATCTGCCTGGTTTATTTGCTTGTTTGAAATTTCTTTGTTTTATATATTTCATTTTTTTGTCAATCTCTTCTGTCATATAGATTTTCAATTGTAATTGTAGCATTTTAATTTGTTTTAGAATTTCCTCTTTTTTATTTTTGTTTTTATTCTGAAGTTCTTCTTCTTTTTCCTTAATTTGATCTAGAATTGTTTGTAATTTTCTTTGTGCTATTTTTCTTTGATAATTATTTAGGGATATAAAATTACCCCTCATAAAGGCTTTACTAGCCTCCCACACCATTTCTAATTTTACTTCTGTATTTAAATTCCATTGGAAAAATTCTTTCAATTTCTTATTTAAATCTTTCAGATTTTCCTTATTTTTCAGGATATTTTCATTTAATCTCCATCTATGATTTCTTAAATTTATCTTCAGGATTATTTGTACTGGGTTATGGTCAGATAATGTTTTTGGTAAAATTTTCACTTTTTTAATTTTGTTTTCTAAATTTTTTGATATCCATATCATATCGATCCTTGATGATGATTTGTGCCTGTTGGAATAAAATGTGTAGTCTCTAGTTGTTCTGTTTTGGTTTCTCCAGGCATCTACCAATGTTAAGTTGTTTATCATTTCAAAGAATTCTTTAGGTAGTTTACCTTGATACTTATTTGTTTGATTATTAGTTTCTCTATCTATTTTTGGTGAGACTACTCCATTTAGGTCTCCCATCATAATCCAATTGTTTTGGGTATATTCTACAAGGACATTTGATAAATCTTTGTAAAAAAATTTTTGATTATTGTTTGGAGCATATATACCAATTACCAAAGTTTTAGAGTTTTGATTTTCAATTTCGACTATAATAAATCTTCCTATATCATCTTTTTTTATTAATTTAGGTTTTAGATAGGATTTTATATATATAACTACTCCATTTTTTTAATTTTCATTCGCTGTTATAAATTCTATTCCTAATTTCTTGTTTATTAAATAGTTTATATCTGTTTTTCTGATATGAGTTTCTTGAAGGCATGTGATATCTGGTTTTGATTTATTTAATAATTGAAATATTCGTTTTCTTTTAATTGGAGAGTTGGCTCCATTAATATTCCAAGTAATTGTTCTAAGCTCACTCATTTGTCAGTAGTGATGTAAACTCCTTTGTGTTAGATTCCTCTCCTTCTTTTTGACTTAAAGTTTCTTCTTTCCTTCCTTGTTTCTGTTCCTTAGGGTTTGTTTGTTCTTTTTCAAATCTTTTTAAAAATTCTTTGGCTTTTAAGATTGAATTCAGTTTAGTTCTTTGTCCTTTAAAGGTTAAAGTAAGGCCTTCAGGTATTTCCCATCTGAAATCTATATTATTTTTTCTCAGAATGTCTGTTAAGAATCTATATTCTTTTCTCTTTTTTAGTATTTTTGCTGGGATTTCCTTAAAAATAGTAACATCTTTTCCTTCAATCTCTATTTTTTTATTATAAGACGCTTGGATTATCATATTTCTTATTCTTTTTTTTGAGAATTCTATTAATAAGTCTCTGGGTTTTTTATACATTATCACATATTTAGAGTTAATTCTATACATTTTTTCAATCTCTTCTTCTAGTCTTGTCTTCCTCCCACTCTATTAAGTTTGCTAACATCTGTATAACAATTTCTCTTGTATTTTCATCCTTTTCTTCAATCACTCCTCTTAATCTAATACAGTATTCTTTTTCTTTACACTCTAACATAATTATTCATTCCTCCTCTTTATCTATTCTCTCCTCACATTTTTCAGTTTGTTTCTTCACTCCATGAATTTCTTCTTTCAAATTTTTTTCTATTTCCCTTATTTTTTGTTCCAATCTCTTTTCTAAACCTTCTAATTTTTGTTCCAAAACATGTGTCACAGTTTGCGTTATTGTTTGAGTTGTTTTTGTTGTAAAATCTTCAAACAATGGCTTTAGCCATTCTCCCTCCCCTGTTTCTAAGACTCTTCTTGCTTGTGAGGACAACATTCCTTGTCTTCTTGTAGTCATACTCATATATTTTTCCCTTTATCTTTTCCCTCTTTTACTTCTTTATATTTAATACCTTTATCTCTATTTACTTTTACCTTATGGAGTATTACTTTTCTATTTCAATTTTTTTTCCCCCCTCATACAATCAGAAAAAATTCAGCTTCTTATATCTCTATATATTCTTATATATTCTTATATATAATTGCTTTTACTTATTTTTGAGCTACTTAACAAAATATGCTTAATTATCTACTTATCTAATTATCTGCTTAACAATATAAGTTAAATACTCTAATTTATACAGTTATAGTTAGCTTTATATAAATAAGAAGTTCATTTTGCAATAACAGTCTTGCAGAGAAAACAAAATGGCTTATTAAATTATTAATTAAGTCAGTCCTTTTTTTAAAAAGTTTTTTTTTTTTTTTTTTTTTACAAATAGGAGCTATGAATCTTCTCACCAAACTGTCTCTCGCTTTTTTCTTCGTTCCGAATCTTGGGCTTTTAATCTTTCTTTTAGTACTTTCCCAGTCTTGTATCAGTGAGCGAAAGCGGCGTTTGTCTATTTCCAGACACTACCACGCAGCTTCACTTTCCCTTTCAGGCTTCCCGGCTTGTTCTTTTTCTCCGCGAGTCGTTAAGAACACAAAACGCCGACAAACACTTGACTCGCTGCCTCCGCTGCCTCCGAAGCCGCTGAAATTCTTTTTGTCAGAGAAGCCGATATCCCGCTTTCTCTGCCGTTGTTCGCTAGTATTTTATTTCGCGAAAACCGGTCTTAAGCTGCATGATATTTGTTTTTGTTACGGAGCTTCTATCAAGTTCTCCCAGCCGCCATTCGCTCCACCCCGGAAGCTCGATCATGAATTCCTTGAATGCACAAATGCTGGTACAAATCCAGCACAGGGGAAATGCAAAAGGAATGATGGAGGAACTGTTTAAACTCTTTGGGGAAGGAGGGGTTTCTCAAGTTATGGATCTGGTGAGAATGCTGTCCAATGAAAAGCTCCAACCAAATGGATATAGATGAGCATATTTCCAAAATTCAGTCATTACTGCAGAAGCTTGCTTGCAATTATGTGATTTTGCATAATAGGATCCAAGCAGCATTTTTATTGGGATCTCTGCCTCAGAATTACTCGAGCTTTGCTGCCAGCTACAGGGGATCAAGACAACCCCTATCAGACCTGATTCAAGAATTAGGGTCTGAGCATAGCCTCCTATAGAAATTCTAAGCAGGGCCATCATGAGGCAGGCTGTTTCACAAAGGCACCTCAGGGCAAAGATGGCGGTCTGCAGCAGAGGAGCCTTTCAATAACAAAGAGGCCCATCAAGTGCCATTTTGGTGGCAAGAATGGTCACGTAAAGAGAAATTGCTGGGCCAGGAAGGCAGATCAGAAGAAAAACAAAGAGGGCCCCAGATGCGAGTCTTCTTGCATTTACAGTCATAAATAAAAATTGTTCATCCATCTTAAGACAGTGGCTGCAATATGCATTTTGTTGGACCCAAAGTTGGCCCCATGTCCAAGCACGTTTAACTTGGTACGAAGAACCCAAAATAAATTCACACCAAGACGAGAAATAGGATAACCCTTTTAATTGAGCTCAAGTAATAGGGGGCAACCTCCTCTGAAAAGGAGAGCCCTGAACAAAAGGAGACATCCACATTTATACATTTCTGATCTTTAACACATACATCACACAGGATATACAGTAAGGTCTTTTAGGACTTAACAATAGTGTAAAGGTCAAGATTCTACAGATATCACGATTTAATTTACAGATGTCACAAGTTTATTATGAATATCCCGGAATTTACGTAAGAGGAGGGGAGAGGTCTGGTGTTAGGTGGTTATCTCACAGGGATTTGTGAAACAGACAAAGGTGGATGTAATCGAGACTTCCTTCTTGTGAAGAGATTAACTATTTGTCCCTAATTAAGATTTTCCATGGCATCCACAGTTCATACATTCTGCTGAACACACACACATTTCATAAGAAGGGGGGTTTAATAGAGTCCAACTCAACAGTATGATTAATGATCCTTCTTTCTTCATTGAATTGAACCTGAGTTCAAAGGAAGAAATCAGCTTAGCAGAACCACAATCCCTGTAGAAGGAGAGGGCCATGCTCTCCTAAGGTGTGGAAATGGCACCACCCAGGATTTAATTGCTACTAACATTTTATGTGTTCCAGCTGTGAGCTTGAATTTGTAAGTACATCTGCACTGATGAAGAAAGACCACACTATTCGACTTAAAGGTAACAATTGTGAAATAATGGATCAAAGAGGTGTCTTTCTAACAGGATACCTAGATCTGTTCTGCCAAGTGTCCAAGCAGTGATCAGATGCTCAGGCAATTGGTTCTTTTAGATCCAGAGACAATAAGCACGCCAGCGGATAAAGGAAGTTTACCTTTATTATAAACTTAAGCAAACAGATTTAAACAGATACACAGTTTAAGCAGATTATATAAACATACCATAGCATACAGAAAGAAAGCATACATACCCAAGCAAGGTGATACCTTTATTCCCTTGTTGCTACCAGGAACTTGGCTAAGATAGCAGAGAATCACCCCAAAAGGATTGGCTTTGGAGTCCCACAGCACCCAGCATCCTGAGCCTGCATCAAAGTTCCCAAACTCAAAAGACAATCCTTAGGTTTTTATCAAATCTGGCCCCCAAACCCCGTGACCAAGTTTCCATGGCACTGAAGCTGCATGGCCTGACCTTGACTGGGATTCCTCCTGGGGCCCGGCACCTGTCCATGACACCATTCCCAGAGCATTTTCTTATCCCCCCACCCCACTCCAAGCCGCTGGAGGAGTGAATTTATGCTCAAACTAACAAGCTGGAGTTTTCTCTTATCTCTCCCCCCACTTCCAACAAAGATCTCAAGGGCTGTTGGAGGAGTGGGCGTATTGTTCTCTCCCCCCCCATGCCAAACAGAAATAAAAACAAGCCAGTTAAACATCAGTATAACTCAAAATAAACTCTAATCTCCTAGGTGTGAGGGAGAAAATCAAAACATGTCACTTAACTCCTCCAGATACAAAGGTCTTCCGCATGTTGCCACTACATTTATACATTTACACTATATTTTAATTTCTTCCCACACCTTTACATTCTATAAATTCCACGTCTCCAGGTAATATAAGCGCTTAACTGTAATATACAGAATACTGTTAGAAATATATGCATACTAAAAGCCCATGCAATGGTTAAATACGGCCCTAGCTTAGTCCATGGTATACAGTCCACCCCTAGTATAAAAAATGAGCCATATTGCCTTGGTTAGGTGGACTAAATAATGTGGTGTTTGCATAAACAGGATTTCCATATGATATCTTTTAGCTTTAGTTAGTGTTTTATGCATGTATGCGTGTTTGCCCACTACATAGCTGAGTACAACAAAACATATGCACATACATAATAAAAGTGAACATGCAACAATAATACAAAAAACATCAAAATGTTTTTTCATTACACTTCTATCCTGAAAACACTTTATTAAGCTCCTCCAGCAACTTCTGGGTATTGCTCTGTGGATGCAGGATGAACAAACAGCATTCCTGCTTGGCACACCTTCCTCTCTGAGCAGCAGCCGTTAGGACATCGAGGTTCCCGATTTACCGCTGGTAGGATATCAGCTGTAGTGTTCAAGGCCTCTAAAAGAAATCTAAGAATTCACATACTTTAATCATAACATGTTCCACCTTAACAAAGGGTATTAAAGATAGCCCATAATCCCAGTTTCCAAAAACACTGCTTTTTTCCATCTATCCTTTCTGCCATAAAAATCCTGATAAAAACTTATTGTTGGTTAATTAAGATAAAAAACATACTTTTCCTTTAACTTTTTCTTAAAAAGGTCTAATTGATAATAATCATAGCCCAATAAAGACTCTATATGCAATAGAAACCCACCATGCCAATATATTGGTAAAACAGGGGACAAATCCAACAATTAGAATGATTGTTTATTGAGGCATACTTATACCAGAGTCCCCTTTGGGGGAGATGGTGCGGTGATAGAAGTAAGTAAGTAAGTAAGTAAGTAAGTAAGTAAGTAAGTAAGTAAGTAAGTAAATAAATAAATAAATAAATAAATAAATATAAAATACTAGATGTCCTTGTTACCCCAATGATCTGCAAAAGCCACTGCAACCCAAGATACATTGAAGGCTGGCCCTGCCCCCAGGATGGCGACGAAGTTGCAGCCTCTGTAATGGGCTCCTCCAAGAGAATTTAATTTTTACCATTATATACCTTTTAAATTACAATTATTACTACGGTCGACATGGGAAAAAGAAAAAGCGACAGAGAACTATCAGTCAAGCCAGAAGGTCGTACAAGCAAGCAAGCTAGCTAGTCTCCCCTGTAAGTAACGACCTGTTTGAGTGGGGTTTGCAGGCTGAGATCGAAAGCCAGCAACTTTTAGAACTCTCCTCGTCACTGACCCCTTCTCCACAGGCAGTGGCTGTTAGCTCAGCCACTGAACGATTTATACAGGAGGGAGACATGAAATCTAACTTTAAATCCCTGAAAGAACAAAATGCACTGGACTTTATAACCCTACTGACTGCACAGACTGTTCGTTCGATTTTTGTCTTGCTGACTACGATTAAGGATAAAGTTGACTCCCTAAAAGAATCCTTCACAAAATTTACTGAGGGTCAGCCTAATCATATTATTCATCCTACCAAATTAAATGACCGTGTTTCACATGCAGCCGCAGACAGAGGGAAGGAAGAATTTACCTCTAAATCTAAACCCTTGAGAGGAAGTGCCAGCGGGGGAAGAAAAAAATAAGCACTTCTATAGAGAAAGGAGAGAAGGATGAAAGGAAATGTCTTCTACAAACTAATAGGATAACTCTGCAAATCTTAAACAACATAATAAACAGAGGCAGATGAGGATCAAAAGAAGCCATTATTCAGTCATTAAGTCAGCTTTTACGCTGCAAGAGAAAATCTATGGACTTACGAAAGGTAGAATGGCCCCCATCCAATTATTGTCAAGTTCTGCTGACATTTGGACAGTCTGTGGTACCCAGCATGCTCTTCAAAATGAAACCTTTTTTGAGCACATTTTCAAGTTTTACAGTTTGTGTTTTTCACTTTGAAGAAGTTAGATCACTTGTGGCTCAGAGCAGCCAGAATAAAATAGTAAAACATCCTCAGACAATCTCAAGGACAGCTCATCAACAGAGCCAAAGACACGTTTAAGCAAACAAACAGCTCACCCTACAACTACACAGCTGGCAAATGATTCATTTGAAGAAACCCCGATTAACTCCTTCGGTGCCTTGTCAGACACGAGGCAGGATGATACCCTTCAGAGATTGGATGGTCTAAGAGAAGCCCTAACGTCAAACAGCTAAGCCACTAATAAATTTTGCTCTACGAAATAGTCAGGATGACAATTCCTACTTTAAGCAACAATGTGAGGGCAATCCTGAAAAAGAGCAATCTTTTGGCACTCCCATAGCTGCTACAAAAAAATCAAGATTTACAAAATTCTCAGGCAGCATCTGATTTGGTGGACTTCTCTGCTTCTAACTCATGTTTTAATAGTTTGCTGAAATTACCAGAAGATTCAAAATCAAAAATTCTTGTAGTTGCGCAGGTTCATGCGGACTGGGCATCTTCGACTCCACCTCTTCAAGAGTAGTATTTAAATTTATACCCTCAGTGAGGCAAATGGCCTTGGCTTTTTTGTATGATTTGGATCTGCCACTCAGCTAATTATCAATGTTTATTTTTCGACACTACAAAGAAGAGAGGAGATCACCGCATCTTGGGCAGAGTTAGAGCAGAAGTTGATCTAATATGGGCCAACCTAGATTGAAGGTGGAGACCCATCACAAACGTACGGTATCCACAACCCTCTGCATTAGCACACCAGCAAGTCTAGTAGTCGGGCAATTCAGTTATTACAAAGGAAAGATTTTCTCCTATCTTTCTGAAATCTTATTCACCCACAAACATTTTAGGACTAGATTTATTTTATTGCTATATAGTTTGATTATAGGAGTGAAGAGCGTAAAGTATAAGGTGATAATGTTGTCTAGTACATTTAATGGCTACCTTCGTTGTAAGCTATTTTTCTTTTAATTATCAAATTAGAAATTAAGGAATTATTGTATACCCAAGTTGTATGTCTTAATGACTCCCATTCACCTGTCCACACCTTTTGCAATATGCAAGATGTATCCTATCACATATTGTATACTTGGTACCCTAATGCTATTCTGTGCCTGGAAGTAGATGACAATGGAGGTAGATTTTGAGTTAGGGTCGACAGAGGCAATAAGATTTATTTTGACTGGGATTCCTCCTGGGGCCTGGCACCTGTCCATGACATCACTCCCAGAGCCTGGAAAGCCATCAGATAAGCATAAACAATTTCCTTATCCCCCCACCCCATTCCAAGCCGCTGGAGGGGTGGCTGGAGGAGTGAACTTATGCTCAAACTAACAAGTGGGGTTTTCTCTTATTTATCTATCTATCTATCTATCTATCTATCTATCTATCTATCTATCTATCATCTATCTATCTATCTATCTATCTATCTATCTATCTATCTATCTATCAAATTTATCACCGCCCAACTCCCCCAAGGGGGACTCTGGGCAGTTTACAACATAATTAAAATCATTGATATACAGTTATATATAGAATAAAATACATAATAAGAACAATTTAAAATAATCAAATTAGATTCTCAAGCAAAGGAAGGAATCTTGTTGGGGTGCCCACTGGGAAGCAAGGGGAATAGAGTTCCAAATCCCAAGACTGGCTCAATCCAAACTTGCAGAGCCAAATCAAAATCCTCTAGCTTTCCAAGCTTTTGCCGTTGGCGACTCACCAACGGTCGGCGCACAAAAACCCGGAAGCGCTGGTGGCCTGCCGCCGCTGCCCCTTCGAAAGGGCAGGCTCCGGGGACCCCGAAAATGCCCTCGGTTCCAGCAAGGAGGCGAAAATCGCGTGCACACGCTGCCAGGCCGCTTCCCTGCTGCACAGCTGATCGGCACGGGGGGGTGGGGGGTGGAAAGACTCACTGGGTCTTCAGGACCGTCTCTTCTGCCCAGGTTGTACCGGTCCAATGTGTTCTTCCTGAAAGGGGATCCTAAAGCTCATCCCAACATGGGGTGAAGGGGCTGGGAGGGGGGACAGAGACAGTCCTCCTTGGGGGCAACCCCCACATCTGCCTGTCGTAGGTGGTTGGCCTTGTTATTTCAACCACCTAGAGTCTCTGACTGGGGGGTGGGAGGACATATACAGATGTTGTTCCAAAAAATGGCAGTGGGGAAATGGCCAATTTAACCCTACTAGAGAGCCAGTTTGGTCTAGTGGTTAAGGCAACCCACTAGAAACCAGGAGACCTTGAGTTCTAGTCCTGCCTCAGGCATGAAGCCAGCTGGATCACTTTGGGCCAGTCACTCTCTCTCAGCCCTAGGGAGAAGGCGGCAAGGGCAAACCACTTCCGAAAGCCGCAGGGACTAGTCTAGTCCAGACAATTGCCAGAAGTCAAGCTGACCTGAAGGCACCAAAAATTAAAAAAAGAAAAGAATTGGCCTGAAAGAACTCCAATTTTCAGCAGAAAGCCAGGTAGACTAGAAGTTCCCAGGCCAGCCCCCATTTGGGACCTGTGACAGGATCTGATCTGATATACGTATTCATTGGCCTAGGCCAATGGGTGGACTTCAACATGGCTGGCTGGGGAATTCTGGGAGTTGAAGTCCACCCGTCGTCAGGTTGCCATGGTTGAGAAACACTGGCCTAGGCTCACTGGGACCAAAGAGCAGTGCTCACCTGAGGATACCCTAGTATAGGGTAGTGGAGTTTCCCAAGCAGGATCTCCTCACCCCGTTCAAAAGGAGCACACAGCAGCACGCCCAGGGACCACGCTGTGGCAGGCACACCACGATAGTGGCCGCGTGCCTGTAGCAAGAGAAAGGAACAGCTGACAACACTGCCCAAAGAGACCTCCTCAGAACTAAATGCTTGTAAGCCAAATCTTATTTAGGACAGAGTAGCCATGCCACCCTGGTGAGATAAACAGTTCCTCAGTAAAAAAGAAAAGAAGAAAAAGTTGACCATAGACAGCTCATCTCCGTTTCTTAGCCGAAGACGCTTCCACGGTCATGTGGCTGGCCGGCATGACGCGCGCGGAACGCTGTTACACCACTAAATAACCCCAAAAATCCCAAGCAAAACACATACCAATAGATAACTGCTTTTATACTTGCAATCTGACTCAGTGTGACTCATCTTTTTTTTTCTTTAATGCGAAATAGAGCACCTGATTCCTAATTTTAATTGCTTCAAGAATAATACATCAACAACCTTCCCCATGCTGCCTGGGGAGTTCTGGGAGTTGAAGTCCACAAATCTTAAAGTTCCCAAGGTTGAGCTGGGTGGAGTTCAACTCCCAGAATTCCCCAGCCAGCATGGAATTCTGGGAGTTGAAATCCCCACTTAAGTTGCTGACCTTGAGAAACACTGCCCCCAGCCCTGCGATGGACCCGTGGGATCTTTGAGTTTTGTAATTTTTGGGGTTATTTAGTGGTGTAACAGCGTTCCGCGCGCGTCATGCCGGCCAGCCACATGACTGTGGAAGCGTCTTCGGACAGTGCTGGCTCTTCGGCTAACAAACGGAGATGAGCACTGGCCCCTGGAGTCGGACAGGACTGCACAAATGTGCGGGGGGAACCTTTACCTGTTTAGTGGCGTTTACTGGTGTAGTTCCTGTGCATTCTGACTGCGGAAAAAGAGTCAGTGTGAAGTTCTTCAAGACATACATACATACAAATACTACATACAGTATTTCACGGAAGGCGAAAGAAGTGGAGAAAAAGAATGGGTCAGTTTCTTCCCTCTATCCCTCCACCCCCCTTTCCAAATCTGGCATTTCAGCCTGAGACAGGGTGGGTTCACTCACCTCGCCTGGTCTCTTTGTAGGGGAGAGGAGGCAATCTGCAGGACCTCTCCTCCCCCTATGCCCCCCACACATACTCCCCCCCTCAGGGACTGGGCTTAGCTTTGTGGTTAAGGCTTTACACGTCAGAAAGGGGGGGGGGTAGAAGAAAGGTTGCACAATTAAAACACAAATACGTAATGGATCAAATACGGCCCTATCACGGTGTGCCTGCCACAGTGTGGTCCCTGGGCGTGCTGCTGTATGATCTGGTGTGCTGGGACATCCCTTCTGAGCGGGATGAGGAGATCCTGCGTGGGAAGCTCCACTACTCCTCAGCCACTTGATTGAGTGGTGCCTCTCGCTAACGCCAGAGGAGCGACCGTCCTTGGAGCAGATCCCGGCTCACCCGTGGCTCCTCACGTCCTGGCAGCCAAGCGGACACACAGCGCAGCAGCCCACGGCCCACAAGGGTGGCACCGGCCTGTGACCAGCAGCTTCCAGGCGGGGTGGGGCAGCCTGCCGTGCGAGGAGCAGAGGCAGCGTGGCTCTCCTGCACCAGCTGGCTGGCCCGACCACCGTTCCTTCTTCCTGCTGCTCAGCTGAGCGGGGAGTCGCCACGGGGCCACTTCTGAAATCTCCGTGGTGTCCCTGCCCAGCTGACTGGGCAACGGGGCTGTCGCTCGGCCCCTGCGCAGGGCAGCAGGGGCCAAGGGCTGCCCCTTGCTCACACGAGGACTGACCCCGCCCGGGGCTGGCGCCAGGCAAGCCACGCTTCAGGGCTTGAGCGCCTCGGGACCCACCTCCCTGGGCAGCAGGATTGGACTGCACTGCCTTTCTACGTACCTTGGATATATGGTGACGTCTCTGCAGGTGCCAGCTTGCTTATTTAGCACGAAGACTGGCAACAGAGGTGGAGATTCCAGCTGATTTTCAGGCAGATTTATCAGCCATGGTCATCCAAACAGCAAACCTTGGCCAGCCGTGGTGGTCCGCCAAGAGGAGTGCTTGCCACAAATTGGCCTGCCCAGAATGAAGCAGGGGGGAAGATGAACTTGTGGTTCCCTGTAGCTGCACAAGGCCGAGCAGTCTTAGAATTCCTGCCCGTTTGACACAAGCCTCGTCCTCGTGCCTCTTGATACAGAATTAAGTGGGAGCTGGGTCACAGTTGCATCCAAAAGAGGTGCAAAACCGGAGATCCGGCCTGGGATGTTACCAGCAACAATTGGTAACCCTGCTGCCGCTAGCGATTAAACTAAAGAATATTTCTGTGCCAGTTCAGGTTGCTACTTTACATTTGTGGAGTTGTGTGTTTTGTTACTGCCTCTCATGTTCATTTATGCAACCACGTAACACAGTGCCCCGCCCTTTTGGGCCCCTGTATCTACAAAGCCCAATCTGGGATTAAATAAACTTTTATAAGACTTAACTACAGCCATGCTGTGATTCTATCCCATTTAGATTCTATCCCATCTAGCCCCCGTTTCCTTCGAGGTGTTGTTTCTGACTTTCTTTGTGAAAACTTCAAGTAGCTGAGAAAAATTCTAATGTGTACTTACAGAGGTGCATTAAAAGTACTGACCAGAGGCTCTTCAGGATGATACATTGGATAAAGTGCTACTTCTGGGCAACATAAACCAAGGAAGCCCTAGGTGATAAAAGAATGAATGGGAGGGAGGGAGGGAGGGAGGGAGGGAGGGAGGACAGGAATCATGCTGAAACCATTAAAGCTTCAGAGATTCATTGAGATCATGAGATCTTCATGAGATCATCATCAGCGCTTCTGGGTTTTCCCGCGGCAACACACCAACGGCGGTTGGTGTGTTGCTGTGGGAAAACTTTGGAAAGCCCTGCATTAAAGCAGCGCTTTCCAAACTGCCGCTGTTGGCGACACACCAATGGTGGCGGTGGCATGCACGGCGGCACGGCGTGGCGGCGGTGTGCACGGCGGCGGTGGCTTCGTGTTTTCCGCTAAAACGTGGAAGCGCTGATGGCACGCCACTGCTGTCATCGCTGCCGCCGCCACCATGCACACCACTGCCGCGCGCGCCCCCGTGCCACCACCGTGCACGTCCACTTCCAGGTTGCGTCGCGACACACTAAAGTGTCGCAACATACAGTTTGGAAAGCTATGCATTAAAGTTTCATGACTAACTGCAAGAAAAATACAATTCTTTTAAAAGAAAGACTAGGGAAAGTGGAAAAGAACAAAGTAAGGAGAAATAACACAGCAATTGAAAGCAATGATTCTAAGCAAGGTACAAAAAATCATTTCAGGAATGATGTATAATATGATCACAAGAAAACAAGGGATTACTACTTGAACTCGGAGCAAGCCCTGACGTGTGTGCATGTTTTGGGTCTCTGTGCCTACGTCGATATGAAATACATTTCTACACTAAAGCTGAAAGCATTCCTTTTTCAGTGGGACAATGTACGTGGATGGATGGATTTTCCCGCGGCGACACACCAACTGCAGCGCGCAAAATCTGAAAGCGGCAGCAGCGCTTCCGGGTTTTTGCGCGCTGCCGCAAGGACGGCACTTCCGGGTTTTCCCACGGCGACACACCAACGCCGGTTGGTGTGTTGCCGCGGGAAAAACTTTGGAAAGCCCTGCTCCAGTCAGTCACTGGTTAAAGGCTGACTGAAATTAACCAAAAAGGTTAAAGGGCATAGGAGGTGGTGCTCGAGGGCGCCAGGGAAGCGAAGGCTCAGAATGACCTGCGGTTGGCAAAGATTTGGATGAAAACAGAAAGAGGAGGAAAGAATCACTTTGCCAGCTGCTTAAAGAGGGGGGCAAAGTGCCCATCTGGCGCTGACTTCTCCAACAAAGGGTTCCTTGTTCCAGGGCATGTGAAGGGGACAGGACTAAGATGTCAGGCCTGTTGAAGTGCCAGGTGATGGACGGCAAACGTTGCCCGTCTTCAAAAACAGATCCAGTAACTGACATAGATAATAGGGAAACTTTTAATGCAGATCTTAACGAAATTGACATGAGTCTTGGAAACAATGCAGAAATGGATTTGTCTTGCCAGACTAACCTTAAATCGCCTTTTAATCTAGTAATTGGATAATGGGAATACTATAGGCTTAATATAACTTGATTTCAGGAAAGCATTTGACGAAGCGCTCTACGGCATCCTCATAAGTGTGTGGACTGGATGGCACAAGGGGATACGGAGCCCGAAAAAGCCTTCTCAAATTGGAACAATTACCCAGCGGAAGGCTCAATCCCGGATCGTCTCCTCTTTGGTAGTTTTGTTAATGGAGGAATAGTATTCTCCGATAACACAAAACTCTATTCTTGCAGCCAGTCTCAATATTATTATTATTATTAATAATAATAATAATAATAATAATAATATATCTGGTAGAGTTGATTTCCTGGTCCGGTCCACTTAGTGGGGCTGACAATATGGGATGAAACGTAAAGGATGTAGATACAGATGAGACGTTAGGAAGAACTTCTCGACAGGAAGAGCTGTCAAAAGACTGGATAGTCCTCTTATCAGGACTGCACACAAGGTGGCAAGAAGCTGAGGAGTCATGCTGTAATGAAATTATATATTGATTATATTTATTAAGTTTTATTGTTCAGTTTATATGAATATAGATGTATAAAATCATAGTTCGATAGAACCAGATAGTGAGCTATGCTTGTCCCGTTCATGAACTCACTAGAGTATTCACATTGCTGTATTCAGATTCACATTGAGGATCAACAACAGATAACAATTGGAACAGATAGTTGGTGTAAGGAGAACGTACTGAACAAGATGCAAGGTCAGAACTAACGCCACTGGCTGTGACGTATACAGTTTTGACACTGGCTGTGACGTGAATTTGGATTCAACATCAGCTATAAAAGAAGGATGACCTGCAATTGAAACTTTGGAGGTGCGAGACTCCCCACAGGGGGCAGGGGACGCCCTGAATGTCTGACTCCCAGCCCATTCTGACTGTCTGGGAAACTGTTAGAAGGGGGATGTAAGTATCATTTAGATACTATGGTTAAAACTTGATACGTTGAAGGAACTTTGGTCCTTTAACTATGGTTAAAACTTGATAAGGTGAATGTTAACAGCAACTTGAATAACCTAGTGAGGTATGGTTATTGATATTTATTTGATGGTTAACCTAATATAGTATTGTAATAAGCTCTAGAGAATCTTGTAATTTTATTCTATCCATTTATTATTTTCTAATTGTAACTAACTAACTGCTTTGCTTTCTGTCCGAATAACACAAGAATAAAAGAACCATTGTTGAAACTTTACATGGAGTAAGTTGTACTCATTAAAGTGGATTTTATGACAATGCCCTGAAAGCAAGCCTGTTCGTCTTTTCAAGGGAAGGAAGTCATTATCCAAAGCAATTCTGGGCATGTTCAGACCCTGGGGTGGTGCCTGGTGAAGAGGACTAGCTATTACAGGCAGTCCTCACTTAATGACCATTCGTTTAGTGACGGTTCAGACTTACAACGGTGATGAAAAAACCGACTTACAACCGGTGCTCACACTTACGACTGTCGCAACGTCCCCGCGGTCACGCGATCAAGCAAGGCTGGCTGGGGAATTCTGGGAGTTGAAGCCCACCCATCTTCAAGCTGCCAAGGTTGAGAAACACTGGTATAGTTTATAGAAGGGTAAGAGAAGATCAGTTTGCTAACCCACAAAACAGGATGAGGAAAACAGGTTGAGGTGGAATCCTCGCAAGGCAGAGACACTTTTAGTAGCAGAGTTAGTACAGAAACGCTCTGGTTCCATTTATTGCTCCAGAGCGGTTGCACTGACCACTTCTTCTGGAAAGGCAGGTGGACGCCGTGGCCTCAAAAGTTCCCTCAAAAGCCCAGGCCATCTTCCCCATCTTCCTCCAGGAGCCCAGCTTGAGAGACCGGGGGAGGCGGCTCCGAGAGCGGCCTTCTCCGTGGCAGTCCCTAGTGCCACGTGCCCGATCCTTCTCCCCACTCCGTTTCTCCTTCAGCAAACGGGCGTTCTGCAGGGCTCTATTTAACGTTGATTGTTTCATGGCTGTTTTTAGCTCCATACCTTTTAATTTTTTATTGCTTTTTAAAATAATGACAGAAAAAGGAAAACAAAAAACAAAAAAATACACAAAGATTCATGTGTTACTAAAATATACGTGAGGTGCTTAAAAAAATAAGAAAAATATAACAGAAAGAAATAAAATAAAAATATATGTCATTACAAGTGTAAACAATTACAATTCTATATATATTTATCTAATGCAAATATGATGGAACTATATATACAGTGGATATAAAGAGTCTAAACACCCCTGTTAAAATGCCAGGTTTCTGAGATGTAAAAAAATCAGAGCAAGATAAATCACTTCAGAATTTTTTCCACCTTTAATATAACATACAAGCTGTACAATTCAATTGAAAAACAAACTGAACTCTTTTAGGGCGAAAAAATAAAAATAAAAAAACTAGAATACGGTGGTTGCATAAGTTGCACACCCTTAAACTAATACTTTGTTGAAGCACCTTTTGATTTTATGACGGCCTCCAGTCTTCTGGGGTGGGAGTCTATCCGCCCGTTAAAGACCAGCAGCATTTCCCTTTCGGATTCCAGGCAGCCCCTCCGACCTGGGCAGACGGGCCCAACCTCGGGCGGCCCGCCCGAGGGCCGGTACACTCGCTCCTTCCAGGGAGGTGGCTGGGCTGGCCTGTCTCCCACCCCCCGGTTAGCGGGTGGCCAGTCCCCTCCCATCCTCGCCCATCCTTCCCAATTTAAATCCAAAAACCACTGGAGCATGGTCTGTGAGGTACACTGAAATACGTGTTGGTGCAATCTCTATTTGGGCTAATTGACTCAACGATGCTTTTAAAGCCAAAGTCTAGCTGAGGCGTGTGGGGAACCCTGCCTGTGTGGGAACCAGCGCGCTGCCTCCCAGTTGCTTCCCGTCCCCTCCTACCGTGGCTCAGAAACACCTCGGGGTTGTGAACTTCCTTCCTCCACGCAACCCGCTCCCAGCATAGATATAGTATTTTCCCTCGTATTCCTTGCTGCAGTTACAGGGAAGGACACAGCCACAAATTGTCTTCTTCAGTTCACTCACAGAATTTTGCAAATTCACACACTGAGCGTAATAAAAAAAAAATGTTATTGATTTATATTTATTTATCACATTTATATAGCCGCCCATCTCAGGAGTGTGACTCTGGGCAGCGTACGATGAAAGCAGGCCATAAAAGAGGCAAACATTAAACATTAAATATATGGGGCTGGGGAAATCAATCAATCAATAAATTGCCCCACCCGAGCTGGCTTCGGCGTCTGTTAGCTTCTCCAGCACAAGCCTGGATACAGCTCCGTCATAATAAAAAATTATGCAAACCCGTAACGATTTGTTGCACTGGTGACAGGATCCACTGATGAGCTTCACTTGGATCATGAGAGGTAAAAAAGTCTATTTTGGATTGCTTACATCAGCTCCTCAAACGCTTGAATCGTTCTCCCGCTCCGGTTTTGTTTTCTAGACTAGCTGGCACGGTACTGTGAAAAGATTAAAATATCTCACCTCGAGCTTACAAGGGCTTGCATGTAAGATAAAAAAGCTGATGTTTAAAACAATTTAAAACAACAAAAACAATTATTTTAAAACAATAAAAGCTGTTAAAAGTAAACTTTAGAGGAGCTCTTTACAGCAGTTGCTGCTGCCTCGCCATCTTCCTCGACCAACATATACTTTCATTTTCATTGAGTGATCGGGACGTTGCTAGATCTATTTATAAAGTTAAGGGAACATTCTTGGAAGATGGCTCAACTGTTGTTAGAATTTTTGAAAACCAATCTCCTTTGCAGGTCTCTGCTGTAGCCTCTAAAGAAAATGATTACGGGGAAGAGATATGTCCCACGAACCCACTTACTCGTTTAGATCGGTCTGTGAGACACCCGATATGCAGGTATCACCAGCAGTCCCATTGGGAAGCCTCCCTCCCTCCCTCCCTCCCTCCCTCCCTCCCTCCTCAGGATGTTCAGCAAAGCATTCCGGTCTTGGAATCTTGACCGAGATACCAGACCAGTTGGAGCAACGAAGGGACCATGTAATCAGACATGCCTCACATGACAGACGCGCCTCACGGATGCTGGAGCAGACGCTGCCGAGATTCTGGAGCCGAGCCACCAGGCACTCAGTCGAAACCTCTAGTTAATTCTGGATGACGTGGCCCGTTACATGGCCACGTGTCACAGGATCAGCGCGCTGATCCATTAGAGAATATATGTAGCGAGAATAAATGAATGCTTCTCAATAGTCAGAAATCCCAATCCAGTTTTGCCAGTTAAAATCCTCTCCTGGAATATAGCGGGTTGGAAGACTTGTAGTAAGGACCTGGCCGATTATTCCTTTAATTCTGATGCGATTCCTCTTCAAGAAACTGGAAAATCAAAGATAAGGGGAGAGCAATAGGTGGTCTGTCCTTATCTGTTAACAAAGACTCAGGATGGTCAGGTGAGCCATTGTCAAATATTCACATGCCCCCAAACTGTATTGCTGTCCAATTAAAAACCCCAAGGGAAACCGTAATCCTGGTGAATATATGCAACCCTCCAGTAAACTCCCTATACATCTGGCACCTCCTGGAAAAATTGCTGGAGGAAGTATATCCAGATGCGCTAATCATTATGTTCAGCGACTTTAATGCCAGAATAGGACTGTCCTGACTAGTAGAGCAAGGGGGTCTCCAGGAGAAATTTTTTAAAAACGTATTATTGATTTTCCAGCGATAAACTCCCGTTTGGACTATTGCAACGCACTCTACAAGGGGCTGCCCTTGAAGAGCATTCGGAAGCTTCAGCTGGTACAGAATGCAGCTGCCCGGGTTGTAAACAGTGTCGGTTACTTGACACACTGTTACTCCACTGCTTCGGGAGCTGCGTTGGTTGCCGGTGTGTTTCCGGGTGCAATTCAAGGTGCCGGTTGTCACCTTTAAAGCCCTTCATGGCTTGGGACCGGGTTACCTGAGGGACCGCCTTTTCCCAGTTGTTTCTACCCGTCCAATCTGGTCCGGCAGGATGGGCATGCTCCGGGTCCCATCAGCCAAGGAATGTCGGCTGGCAGGGACCAGGAGACGTGCCTTTTCTGCTGTGGCAGCTGCCCCCTGGAACATCCTCCCTCCCGAGGTTAGGATGGCCCTGACCCTTTTGGCTTTTTGCAAGGCCTTGTAGACCTGGCTTTGTGCCTGGGGCCCCGTTTCATGGTTGTGCTAACACCAATGGCTTTTAAGATCTCTCGGCTGCATTTATATTTAATTTTTTGGTACTGTTTTTATTGCTTTTATTGTTCAATTGTTTTTGTTATTGTTAGCCGCCCAGAGTCACCGGTTTGAGATGGGCGGCTATATAAATGAATGAATAGCAAATGGGGCAGGGCGTAATTTGTTGACATTATAGCATACCTTTGGGCTGCAGATTTTGGGCCCCCGTGACCCTAATTTATTGTATTGCTGTTCAACTATAGACATCCAGGTTCACTTAACCACTCACAAAAGCTTATAAAGCAAAGGGGTTGCCAGCACTGGCCTTCAGTGCTGAAATATGGGGGGTTCCTGCAATGAAGAGAATTGAAACCATCCAGAACCACTTTCTACGCTTGATCTTGGGAGCGTCAAGAGCACTCGCCATCAGAGCCGAACTCGGATTGCTCACAGCAGCAGATACAATCCATTTTAGGAGTGAAGATCGGCTCCCTAGGATTTGTCTAAATGAGCAGAAGGTTAAAATCCTTGATTTTCAAAACTGGCACTTCGCTAAGGTTTTAGCTTGAGCCTTTAACTGTACCCAGCACCAATATAAGAAACATCCTCAAACAAGGAATATGAGAAGTTGGAGGACAGATGGACACAGCAAGTCAACACAACGTCTAGCTAGAGCTAAACCCCCCTTTCAAGAAGAAAAGTACCCGTCCTTCCCACTGAAGAGAGATTGTGGTGCACAATCGCGATTCCTAGGCAGACCCGAGGGAGGGAGGCTCTGCGAGGGGCAAGTGGAACAGTGGACCTGACACATTAGATATTGGAATGCCGGTTGTTACGTTCAACACAGGGATCTATGGATCCCCCTTCCTGGATGACGAGAGGGACTGGAATGCTGAAAATCAACCGAAGATCCTCCAACAACGTACCAATCCAGTTGAGACACAGCAAGTTGCCCACTTGGCAGTTAAGGCAGTTAAGGGGGAAAGCGATGGTAGATTCTGCCTGACAGGCAACGCCAGTATTTCCTATGAATCTGAGAAGGGGTATTAAACAGTCCCCCCTCCCCACGATTATAAAGGTTAAAAGATTATCATTGTTGTTGTTGCCATTTAGATTTGAATTTTAATCGTTGGAATTGACTTGTCTGTCTGGCCCTTTGGAGATCTTCAGGCACCAGGCGCAAAGGGCCATACCGGGGGTGGCTGTTCTACGACTCCTGTCCCTCACCCTGGCCGAGGGCCCGGGCAAAACCAACGTGCCCGCTGCGCTCGCTTGGAGGCTCATGGGAGATTAGCGAAAGATCCCCACGGCAACCACGGGGCTTCGTTAAACACGGGGCCTTGGCCAACCACCCACTTCCGCCCATAGCACCAATTCTCTCCTCCCCCCTTTGGGAGTTTTATTAATTTCTTCCTTGAATTCCTTCCTTCCTTCCTTGTAATGTAGTATGTTGATGTGATGTGATGCGATGCAATGTAATTATGTACTTCCTAGTGAGCTCAGACTCATGGGTCTTGTAGTCACCCAAGTCTTTTTTCCCATTGCCGAAGACAGAAACATTTCCCACCTTCCTCGGCCCTCCTCTCCAAGGTGTCTCACAGGTCACGGAAGGGGGCTCCGAGGTGACCCCCACAGGACCGCTTCTTGGCTTGGCCTGGCTGGAGACAGAGACAGGAATGAAGGACCCAGAAGAACCCCCTCGCTTTCCCCGGGTCCATCAGCCGCCTGAAGCTGAGGCAAAGGACGTTCCCTGCGCCCGCCCCGCCCCACCCCCACCATTTTGAAAATTTTTAGCCTTGGCTGTACACCGGCCCTCTTTCTTGAGTCGGCCCTTCCATCTCGTCTAGCCACCAGGCACCATAAAACACTAAAACCCGTAATAAACCAGCCCTTTGCCGCCTTTCCAAACTATCGGGCGGTTCAGGGCAGCGAGCGGCTCACCCTTCTCTTGCCACCTATCCTGAGGCTCGGCCTGGCGTACGTTGACAGCACAGGCGCCCAGCGCAGACGAAAGGACGAGAAACGGAACAGGCTCACGGCGCGCTAGGGCCGCCTACACACCAGGGCGCGCCTATGAGCCTATGTCCGGGCCTCGCGCATGGCACGCTGAGCAGCACCGCAGGAAGACCTGCGACTTGACCACAGGGGGCAGGGTTCTCCCGTATCCTTACTGGCAAAGCTACACCCTCCGACCGCATCCCCGTTGGTGGCGGGCAGGGTGTCTTAGTGCTCAAGACTGACGGTGTTGCCAGTTGCACACACCCCGTAGTCATGAGCACGTACACTCCCGTCCCGGCTGTCCCGGGCCCCTTCTGCATCCTCTCTGGCCGGCTGGGTCCGGGCTAAGGAAAGCCCCAAGACCCTACGGCAGTCCATTCCTCGGACGTGGCACGCTGGGGGCCATCCCACCAGACTCCCATTCTGGGGGTGCTGACAAGGAGGTCAACAGTGGGGCCTCCGTGGCGGCACGGACATATTTACGCACGCTACGGCTCGGGTGAGGACAGAGCAGAGCAACGCAGCAGGTGGGCTGGGCTTTCAAACATCTGACGTGCAAATTATGGATGTGACAAACATGATTTGCATTCACCAGCCGTTTCAAACCCCCTTCCAGCCCTCTTAATCCCTGTGGACTGTGGAAGGAAGGTAGCTGAGCAGCCTGCTCTTCTGAATGCTCTCCCAGCTGCTTGCCTGAAGGTAGTGCCAGCTTACCATGGTTACCTGCCAGACCACTTAAGGAACCTGTGGGCCATGGGGAGCTGCGACTTGCACGCCCTTGTCACCATTTACACCCAGCCCCGCCACTTGAACCCGTCACGTGGGCATGCAGCTCATCCTTGAAGGAGGCCTATGGAAAGGATGCAAACTGTGCCACGCTTCCGGGTCTTGCTGGGGCAGGGCAACACTTGATAGCAGCAGCAGCAGCAGCAGCGGGCTTCCGGGTGAGGACTTATGGCTGGTTAGGTCGTCTCTGCCAGCGGAGACAGCACTGCAGTGGGTTTGTCAGCCAGGAGGCAGTTCTGGTGGACAGAAATTTCTCTGGTGGAAGGAGAAATCGGGGGATTAACCACTTGTGCTCTGGAAGAGCTGTTCCTCATGCGAAAGCTGCAGGAATTTAGTTTCTTGTGGTCGATGAGCCCGGGGTTTACAACCTGTGCAGCCTTTATGGAGGTTTGACTGGCAAAAGCCTCACCTTCTTAATCACTTTACGACTTAATTGCTTTACAACCTAAGAGAGATATTCCAAACAGCAGTGAAGATCAAAAACTCTTGGTGAGTGTCTTCTTTTTGAAATTAAGGAGAAAAAAGAAAATGGTATCTTTAAAAGCAAAAAGCTCAACAAGATTGTGATACAAGATTCAAACGGACAAGGGGGACAGTTTAAAATTAAAAAATAGAAGTAGTAGTAGTAGTAGTAGTAGGAGGAGGAGGAGGAGGAGGAGGCAGCTTGCCCTTTACTTTTACCATAGTAATTGATATATTTTCACTTTCTCACTAACACAGGGTAAATTACCAAATATTTATTTATTTATTTATTTATTTATTTATTTGACGGATAATTTGGAGCTTGTTGATGCATGGAGACATAAAAATGGAGTGTCATGGTGGCACCAAAGCTTTCAATAGGAAGGAACTTAGCAGCAAACCCCCAGACAACAAAGCAACGAGAGGAATTAAGATTTAAAAAGAATGTGGATGATTTGGTGTTAATTTTAGAAGATGCACTAGAGGGGGTAGAAGCATTAATGGGAATGTTAAAGGACTTTGGTATATTAGCAGGTTTCGAGATTAATAATCAGAAGACAAAGATGTTAACAAAAAGTATGAAATTAGAAGATCAAATAGAACTGATGGAGAAAACTGGTTTTAAGATTGAGAAAAAAGTAAAATACTTGGGTATTACTATGACAAATATGAATTGTATGTTAATTCAAAATAATTATGTTAAGACATGGACTGAAATTAAGGAGGACATGTTAAGATGGGAGAAATTAAAACTATCACTGTTGGGGAGAATTTTTGTGATAAAAATGTTTTGCCAAGAATAAAATTTTTCTGTTTCAGACAATGCCTGTTTTGACATTTAAACAATGGCAAAAAGATGTATCTAAGTTTATACAGCAAGGGAAAAAACCACGAGTTAAATATAAAATGTTACAAAGATGCAAAGGAAAGAGGAGGATTGGGTTTACCAGATTTGAAACTGTATTTCGCTGCTTGTTGTTTGGTCTGGATGGAAGAATGGACGTTTGCTGAGAAACAAGAGACTTTTACAATTAGAAGGTCACGACCCCTTTTGGTTTGGATGGCATGGATGTTTATGGTATGATAAAGCTAAAATTAATGTGGACTTTAAAAATCATTTTATTAGACAGGCCGGATTGAGAATACAGAATAGATATAAACACCTTTATAGATCTCGGCTCAAGAAGCATATTATAGAAGAGAAATGGCAGATAAAGACAAATGGTTGGAAAACGAACAAGGGGAATTTAAAATCAAATCAAGAGAACAACTAACAGCAGAAGGATATGCTTTCCCATTTACAGTTACTTGAAAGATTTAAAATGGATAAAAGGACTTATGGTATGGAGCAAAGTAAATCAGAATTTGAAATACAATTGTGTACTGACGAAGAGCACGTAATTGCTAAAATGTACAAACTTTTGTTGAAATTTGAAACAGGTCAAAGAATGTATGATAAAGTGGGCTAAGAACTTTGGTTATAATATTTATTTTATTTATTTGTCCAACTTCTATCACCGCCCATCTCCCCCCACAAAGGGGACTATATACAGGTGGATCAATGGGAAAATATGTGGTTAAAAGGCTTGAAATTTACATTGTATTATAATCTCAAAGAGAATTTTTATAAAATGATGTAGCGCTGGCACATGACACTAGAGAAATTATCTAGAATGTATAAAGGCACTTCAAATGTATGTTGGAAATGTGAACACCACGAAGGGACGTTTTATCTTGCTTGGTGGGCATGTAAAAAACGCTAAAAAAAATTGGATTCAAAAACATACTTTGAAACCGAGGGTTTTAAAGATCAATATTCAGTTGAATCCCTTTTCCTTTTAGGATTAATGGACAAACAACTAGAAAAAAGCCATGGAAGATTGTTTCAACGTATGATATGATTCTGGGCAGAGAGACGGAAAGATTCGACACTACCCACGATGGAGGGATGGTTGGTGAAGTTGACAGATTTTGCCGAAATGGATAAATTGACGTCTTTGATTAGAGAAAAGACACTATCGACATTTATTGGTGACTGGAAACCCCTTATGGACTCTGCTTAAAAATGAAAAAAATGAACTTGTGGTTTATGGTTTTGATGATTAGACAGGATAGATTATAGAAATAAGAGTAATATGACGCACCGTTAGAGAGAGAGGTTTAAATATATTGTACTAACTGCTGTGAAGAATACTGGAAGCCCCTTCCTTATATCTTTTTTCCTTTCTTTTCTATCTTTCCTCAACTTTTTTTCTTTTCTTGCACTTTCTGCTTTTTCCTTGATTTCTTTCCTTTCCTTTTTTTCTTACCTTATATTAGTTTGCGTTAGATTTTATTTTCTTGTTTAAAAGCTTTAATAAAAATTATACTGTATATATGTGTATAAAAAAAAAAAGCAGCAGCACTGCGGAAGAGCGAGAAACAGACTTGGCTTCATACATCTAATGGCTTTCCTTCTGAGCGCCCGGAGCTGGCCGGAGCGCTCAGGGCGAGGTGCCAGGCCCGCAGGCCGCAACCCCGGGGAGGGCTCTGCCGGTATGGCGCGGCTCCCCTGCGGCGGTTACGGGCACCCGCAAAGGCCAGCGAGGGAGGGGACGCTTGGGGCAGGACCCGTGGAGGGAGGAGCGGCAGGGACCCAAAGGACGCACGCACGCAGGAACAGGAGGGCCTAGGAAAAAGAACAGACGCGAGCGATGGAGCCGGGGCAGAACGCGAGAATCCCGCCCTTGGGAACGTTGCGTTGCCCGGCAGTGTGCGGTCACATGCCTGCTACTCCCAAAAAAGAAGCTGCAGCCGTTGTGCTTCCTCCCCAAACTTGCACGTGTGGGAGACAGGGAGGAATGTAACCCAGCTCCCGCCACGCCCCACTCCCGTGGACCCCCGCCAGGCTCCGCTGCGCACCCGGAGACCCTCGCCGGGAGGGGCTGAGACAGCGCCCGGCCGCTCTTTCGGCCACCTGCAAACGATAAGCCTGTCCCGCAGGAGTCGGGCCGGGCGCTCCGTGCGGCGGCGGCAGAAGCAGCGGCTGTGAGCGCAACATGGCGGCCACGATCTCCCGGGAAGACGCTTCTGCACGTGGCGTTCGCCCGCGAAAAAGCGCCGTGGCCGCCATTTTACGTATGGGCAAAGGTGCCCGCCGTCCGCCCGTTTCGGCACGCCTGCAGGCGGGAAGACCGGCCTTCCTGCCCCCCCGGGAGACGACGCGCCTCCCCCCCGTCGAGGGACCGCTGCCCTTACCGTACTCGCCTCGCCCCGTTCCCCACAGGGCTCCGGGTGGGCTCCCCGCTCCCCAGGAAATTAACACCCGCGACGCGCCGTCTGGCTCCGAGCATGAAGGAAGGCGATGGCGGCTCTCCAGGGCTTCTCTCAGCTCCCTTACGTCTAAGCACCCTCGAGGCCCGTCTCCCTCCTGGCATTGAGAAATAATAACCGTTGAGAGGGATCGCCCTGCAGAACTCTTGCCTCTGGGGAAGCAAATCCCGACTGAAGCTCCCAGTTTGGCCACCAGTAACAAGCAAAGGAGCCTCCTTAATCACCGATATTAACGGAAATCTGGGATCCCAGATGATGGGGGGGGGACGGACGGACACAGAAGTAATCCAGTTAATTACAGACCAATTAATCTCTTAGGTATAATAAGCAAAATATACACGCGGTCTCTCTTTGTTAAGTTACATAGGTCGCATCGCCATCCTCGCCGCCCCCACCGGGCCCCCGACTAACCCTGAGTCCCTTCCGGCACTTTTTCCCACCCAGGCAAAGCTGATCTGGTTTGAAGCAAACCTACAGGGACGATGAGAGCTTTGGCAGAAAGTGACCCGCTTCCTCCGGCGCAGCATTCCCCTTTCTGCAGCCGGAGCAGCTCTCCGCCCCGAGGGCCACGCGCGCTAAACTCTTAATCTCTCCCTTTGTGCTGCCCCGCACGTGGCGAACTCCGCCTCGCCGGACGGCCAGCTGCAAAATCGTGTTCCAAACGCGGCCTCCCTCCCTCCCTCCTTCCGGTTCTCTTCCCTGCGCAGTCTTGAGTTTCTCTTTCTTAGGCCCCCTTTCTTGGTCCCCGCCCGCTTTTCCAGTCCTGGCTTCTGTCCCCTTCGTTATATCTAACCTAACCATGGTTCCATGCTGGTTAGCAGTCGTGGGGACCCGCGTTCTATATCGGCGCTGCGAATTCCCGGCCACCACTAGGTGGCAGTGAAGCCACGCCTTTCCGGCGCCTTTAGGATCCCCTTCCCGGTTTGCAGCCTGGCTTGGTTTACACTTGGTTTTGTTCACGGGGCGCCCCTATCCAGGCCAGACCCCAAATTTAGCAGCTGCAGAGCTTGCCTAATGTTAACCTTGATTTCCTCGGCTTGGGAAGGATCACTGGGAACGCTGTTGCCTTGTTGATGCAGAGTCAGCCTCCTGACTCCAACCACCCCATTTCTCCTTCATCCCAGCAGCCAGGCCCAGCCAGAATGGCTGGTTCCCCCGGATGCCCTGGAGAATTTGAAGCGACGCCTGGAGGAGTCGGAAAAATGGAAGTGAGCCTAAGATGGACGAGCAGAAACGGGAGGCTGCAGCTCACCGAAGTCGTAGAGAGCCGGTCAAGGAAGAGGACCCTGGAAGCAGGAGTGATTTGGGCAAGCGTTCAGGACAGGGAAGGCCGCCTGGATCTCTTGAAGTTGGAAGAGGCCATGAAGGAAGTCTACGAAGACTTCAAGGCACTGAGGTACTACAAGCAGAAGGGCCTGGCAGGGGAAAAGCTGCACCTTCATTGCTCTGACCAGTTTTATTATTACCCCGATAAAGACATCCTGCAGCTCACCCTGGAAACCTTACGCGTACAGCGGAAAGACTTGGTCTGCGGAAGTTCTCGAGACGCTTGCTCTTCCCGATTCGTTCGTTGTGGCCCACAAGTCCAACCAGAGAGAATCGGAAGCATCCCTGATGCTGGATTTGTACCTCTGTCGCTGGGGAGACAGGAAAAAATGCCACCCTCTGGAAGGAGGAGGGCTTTGAGGAGCCTGTTTTGCTTCTGCGGAAAAGAAAAGGGGGAAAAATAAGGGAGCGTGCTTATTATCCAGCAAGTTAAGTGTTTCACGCTGCCTGCTAACGTTTATTGAGTGTTCTGCGTTTGTTAGTAAATGAGTTCAGGGAAACGTTCTTTCTGATGACACGGCTGTTTGCAATTAAGGGGTAAAATGTCCCATCATGAGACACGTTTTTGTACTGGGTAATGCTTTGCGGCCATGGAGAATTTATTTTTTGAGAAATGTCTTTTCTTAAGCCTCGTTCGTGGTGCAGCCTGACCTTAAACCAAGAGACTTCGTTTCCTTGATAATATTGGGGCGATCAAACGTGGCGATGCGTGGAGAAATTCGCACGCCAGTTCGCAAGCGTGGCCGAGGGTTGGCCAGAAAATTGTCATCGACCTTTAGCTCCAGCAAAGGAGCAGTTGACCCATTTGGTCGCCCTGTCCCTCCATTGCCAGCACTCTGGAAGTTTTCCGCTGGTCCTTGGTCCACCTTGATTCCCTCCCTTACTCTTTGCCCACTTAATTTGGAAGAAAAGGGCTGGTGGGGCGGAGTGGGGGGGGGTGATGGCCTTTGCCTGGCTGGCAGTTAGCAGCCTGGCCTCAGGGGTGAGGTATCCTGACCTGGCCGGACTGGAGGGGTGGGGGGGCATCAAGGCCTTAGAATGAGAACAAAACAAATTGCCTTTTTGCTCTGCCAAATGGTGAGAAAGCTCCTTTCTAAGTCTTTCCCAGGAGAAGTTCTTTGAACCTCCCAAAGAGCCGGTGGGACAGGGTTGCAAAAGGTGTGTTTTGGCTTTAACCCATACAGTTTCCCCCTCCCTAACTCAAGCTGTTTTGTGGCATTGAAGGTCGATTCCCACCCGTAAACGAAGCTGGGGAAATGGAGTTTCTGCCCTCCGCACCGAAATGAAGATCAACAGCTGATGCATTGGGGGTTGCCGCTCAACTTTCATTTCCCAACTGGGCTGGGGGGGGGGGGGGAGGTTTGACTTTCGTACAGAGGCCAGAACGCTGCAGACTGGGGAGGCCCTTTTCCTGGGAAAACCTCGTGGTTCCTCCAGAACTGGAAAGATGCCCTTGGCCTCCCCAGATTGGCCGGACCTCAAAGCCTCCTCCTGTCCCGAGAGTCCATCCCGGCAGGATGACCAGAAGAGCTGGCCAGCTTCTTGCGCTGGCTGCGGGGTCCCCCCTCTCCCTCTCTGGGAGGCTCCGACGCCAGGCTGAGGGAGGCACACCGTCTCCCCAGGAAGAAGCCCCCTGGAGCAGACCTTGTCCTCGTCTGGGTGGCCAAAGTGGGCAATGCCAGGTGGCCACAGAGAAGGGAATGCTTCCCACTAGGAGATGCTTCTCCTACAAGAGGGTAGTCCTCATTGTTTCGGGAGCAGGAATGGGGGCAGCTGCCCAGGACTTGTGCTTGGAGAGTTAATCTTTCGGGGTGGCGAAGTTGATCTGGTGCAAAGTGGTTTGGACAACCTTCCCCTTCATTTACTCGCCAACATCACTCAGCGAGAGGAAAGGGCGGTGGGGAGGGAAGACGAAAACTGCAAGGGGAAAATGGCCCAGGTTGAGGTTGAAGCATCCAGGGAGGCTGCTAACACATCAAAGCAAAGGGTGGGGGGGCTTTGCCACAGCTCCCTTTATGGAAGCCCCTCTGTGCGGCAACCGCAGTGAGAAAATAAGTGGAAAACGTGCCTGGGAAGCCCAAGCATAAACAAGTTCTTATCATTCCCCCCCATTCCAAGCCGCTAGAGGGGCGGCTGTAGGAGTGAACTTATGCTTAAACTTAACAAGCTGGGGGTTTTCTCTCCCCCCCCCCCCCATGCCAAACAGAAATAAAAACCAGCCAGTTAAACATCAGTATAACTCAAAATACTGTAAACTCTAATCTTCTAGGTGTGAGGGAGAAAATCAAAACATGTCACTTAACTCCTCGAGATACAAAGTTCTTCCGGCTGCGCGAGAGGCAAAAGATGGAAGCCAGGTCCAACTTGGCACTCGGGTGCTTCTCCGCTGCAGACGGGCTCCAAAGACGGCTGAAATGCTCTGGAAGAGGGTAGCTTTTGACTCCCCCCCCCCCCCCCGAAAACAAACTTCTTGCCTCTGCTGGCCCTTTGTGGCCAAAGACTTGGAAATGTGGTTGGAGGAAGGAAAAAAAAAAGGCTATTCTGTGGAATAGAAGTCTCCTTCTGAGGAAGGAGCGTCCAGCTGATACAGTAAACTTACTGTTTTACTGCTACAGTAAACAACGGAATAAAATTAGACAGCGGGGTTTAAGAGCGTGTGAAAAAAACCCAGCAAAAACCTCTTAAAAAGTTTCGCTCCTGTTGCTGCTGCGGTGCCATCCTTGCAAATCAATGGCTGCGACTTTTGTGGATCGTGGGCAAATCCCCTGATGGTAGAATTACGAGCCTCGGTTTCTCCTCTGCTTTGCCCTGGTCCAGCCTTTGCCAACGTCTGCCGCCTCCAGCTGACCCGCTGCTCATCCCGAAAGCTGCACGAGGCCTCGCTGGCGGAGTCCGGGTGTTCTGAATTGCTGCTGTCTCTGTCCGCAGAATAAACCGGCCTGTCATCTGAGCAGACGGAGGGTGAATCCCTCCCGCTGCTCTTGGCTTCCATTGGGCAGGCTTGATGCCCGCCGAGAATCCAACCCTGAGCGATTTTGCTAAACTCCGTGATTTGAAAGGGGATCCGATCTGAAAAGAAGGCAAAGCAGCGTATGGATGTGGGGGCAGGAAGGATAGAAAGTATGGAGAGCTACAGTGAATAGAGAAAGGTTCTCATCTTATGCCTTTAATTTCTTTGGCATGCTGTTTCTTACTCCGTTTCCGTGATGGGCAAGTTGGTATGAATGCTCTGCCTGAGACGGTAGGGAGCGGAGGGAGGCGAACCACTGCAAAGCAGAGCTCCGAAGGATGCCGCCGTGGTTGACGGTATGGAAAGCTGCTGTGAGATGCAGGAGGGCCAGAATGGGTTTCAGCTGTACTGCTGCCCAGTGTGAGTAGAGTTCGTTGACCTTTTCCACACCAGGATAAATCGGATTAAAGCAATCTGGTCCAACATCAGAATTTTTAAATAAATAAGCAAACAAACGTATTTTAAATAAATAAGTATTTATACAAATATTTCTGTGCCACCTATTCTCATGATTCTAGGCAGCTCACAAGAAGCCCGGCCCAACCCTGGCTCCCCAGGAAACCCACCGCTCTCTCTGCAGTTAAAAGTTTTAAGAACTGCTGGTCATATTATTTGGCTGTTCCGCTGAATATACATGTAGCATAAAATTGGGCCTGGGCCAGCCCTATATTGGAATAATTTAGAGCCAATCCTGGCTGGATGAAATTATGCTCCGTTTCAGAATGCAACGAAAATACATCCTCTGACTAACACATTTTCTTCAAAGGCAAGTCTTTCTGGGCTTTTGGCCATGATAGGTTATCATAGATGAACATGGCTCTCCTCCTACAAAAATTGTACCAGAGGAGCCAAAAGGAGTGACAGAGAAGAGACACAAGAGAATATTTGGATGTCCAAGTGATTACAGGTACTCCTCGACTTACGACCAGAATTGGGACTGGAATTCCCATCGTAAGTCGTCGTGGTCATAAGTTGAGTCACCGTGTGACTGGACCCGATTTTACAACCATTTTTACAATGATCGTTAAGTGAATGCAGCTTCCCCAATGGACGTTTTTTGCTGGAAATCGGCAAAAAGGGTCACAAATCGTGATCATGTGATTTCAGGATGCTGCAACCGGTCATAAATGCGAGCCAGTTGCCAAGCACCCGAATTGCAATCACATGACCGTGGGGGTGGTACGACGGTCATAAGTGCGAGTACAGGCTGTAAAGCACTTTTCCCAACACCACCACAACTTTGAACTGTTAAACAAACGGTCATAAGTTGAGGACTACCTGTATACCGCATGATCCAAAAAACATAACTAGGGTTGCTAGCAGTTGTGCAAAAGCTTTTTAGAGCTCAGTGGGGTTGCCTTTCTGGGAACAAGCTCTGCCTTGCAGAATCTGGTGGGTCCGGAGGATGGGTCTCTGAGGTCCCTCTGAGGACGAAGGGAGCACCAGCTTGGGCCTCTCTGTGATCAACCATGTCTGGAATAAGTTGCGTGAAAAAGGTCAGGGTTGCCGATACCCCCCGTTTTCTAGGGGAGGGTCCCCTGCAGCCAACAGATCTCCAGCAAGCAACATCGGTCTGATGCTTTTAATGACGTTTCTCCCTCTCAAATCATTTTTCGCTCCTCCTCCTCGCAGCAAGTGCGCAGGGCGACAGTCATTCCTTCTTTCTTCACACTTGGCTGGAGTTGGCTGTTGGGAAACGGGCCACGGAAGGAGCAACTACACAGGATGGATCGCTACCAATATTAACAGAGACTACTAGATCCCGCTTTGAGTTCCTTACGGGCATAGGCCTAAATAAATAAACAAACAAACAAATGAACAGAAAGCACCTGCTATTTTCCCATCCTGCCCTCCCAGCCTGCGTCAAGTTTTCATGACATGTTTGCAAGCTTCTTTCCGTCTCTTTTTTTCCTTACCTAACACGACATAGCTCTCGCAGAGTTTGGGATCGCTTCCACCAGTTCCAGAATTCTCTCTCTTTCTTAGAATTTTAGCAGACGTTTTTCCCCCCCATGGATCTCACCTCTGGCTATGACACAGTGGCCTGAAGTGGTGTGCCAAGGCCTTTGCAGCGATGGTGTCCACTTTGAGATGCAAGCCTGGAATCTCTATCTGGTATCCATTTGCTTTTGGATATCAGGTTTAAGATGCTGCCTGTCACGTCATCGTTATACCCTTTGGGGCCATTTTCTTTCATGCTGCTGAGCAGCATGCAATTATGACCAATTCATTGCTGGCAAACTTGGTCTTCTGCAAGAATGAGGCGGCGGGGGAAAACACGTACAAGTTCGCCATACTTAATAGTGTCGTCTTTCTCCTTGCATTGCGATTGTAGTCGGAGAATCTTGTGCTTCAAGCCACTTATGTCAGGATTTAGAGCGAAGGCAAGAATCGAACTCTAGTGTTGATTGTTCTACTCTATTTGACAGAATCCTGCTAAACTGAACTAAACAAGCAAACACTAAGGGAATGACCCCAGAACAATAAGGCGGTTCCTTTCTGACTTCCTTGGGTGGGAGCCCAAGGGATTCTGCACTGCGCGTGGGCTTTTCCCCCTGGAGAGGGCCCCCTCCTCCTCCACCAGCAATCTCCACCACATCACCCTCCCCTTCAGGAACACATTCCATCACAGCCCCCTCCCTCCCTCCCTCCCTCCCTCCCAGTCTTTTTCTCCCTCCACCTTCTCCTGGCAGTCCACCTCCTCCTTCTCCTCCGAATTCTCAGGGGAACTGGGGAGCGGAGGGGGGGGGCAGCTCTTCCATGGAAGGATCTTCAAAGGCAGAAAGGCTGCCACTGTCCAGGTCTGATAAGGCCTCCTGTGCAGGTGGCTGTAAAACCGCCCCCTCCCCCTTGGGAAATGCAGGCCAGAGGTGGAGGGCTGAGGCTCCCCCTCCTGCTCTGGCCTCTGGGACCACGGTTGCCAACTTACGAATCGCTGGCCCTCCTTGTCTGTGTGTGTCTGTATGAGCGGCCAGCTCGTGGGCAGCTTGTCGCTCTGTGATAAAGGCTGCAGCCGCGGAGACTGCCCCCTGCCATGAGGAAGTGGGCAAGACCCGAGGATTAAACCCATAGAGTGCTTGGAATGGGGACATCTTGGTGGAAGAATGCACCGAGTTGTTATCGGCAAATTCTGCCATGGGGAGCAGGGCGGGCCAATTGTCCTGCTGATAGGTGGTATAACATCTGAGATATTGTTGCAATATAAGATTAATTTTCTCAGCTTCTCCATTTGTTGAAGGATGATGCGATGATGATAAGTGGATTTGGACCCCTATTTATTTATTTATTTATTTGTTTATTTATTTTTCGAATTTATCACCGCCCATCTCCACGACAGTAGACTCTGGGCGGTTTACAACCCATTTAGTTGCATTTAGTCTTCTGCAGAACCTTTACAGTGAGAAAGAAATTACTGTAAGAACTAAGTTTGGAGAAACAGGGTGACAGGAAAGGAATTGAGGCACAAAACCAGCTTGACATGTATAGCAAATGTATCATTAAAATGGCAGAGAAGACAGCTGTAGTCAAAATTGGTGGCCAAAGAGCTAAGAGTAGGAAAAGTAAAGATGACGCCACTTTGTAAGTTGAAAGACGACTTGGAACAGTTTAAAAATGAAAAATGAAAAATCTGGGCTGAGAGATATATGTATATGTATACGTATGCATTTTTAAAAAAATTATATTTTTATCCCACCTTTATTATTTTTATAAATAACTCAAGGCAGCTAACTACTCCTCCTATTTTCCCCACAACAACAACCCTGTGAGGTGAGTTGGGCTGAGAGTGAGTGACTGGCCCAAGATCACCCAGCCGGCTATGTACTGTATATGTATATGTATATGTGCATGTATATGACAAAGGAAATATCAACTAACATGCTTAGTGAACTTAAACTTGAGGGCCAAAAAGTGAAGATACAGAGTTTTGTTCTCTTGTACTCAGGAGTAGATAAAGATGAACAGATGTTGGGAGAAGTAAAGAGGAATGTAATCGATGGAGGGTAGTTCCACAATAGAAAACTTCAACACCGTTAAATTCTAGCATTAATCGTGAAAGCAGGAAGTTGAGAGGAATAAGAGAGAGAAATTTTGGATGCCCAAAGAAGTCTTTGGGGAACAGTGATAAAGCAGTGCAGGGATGTAAGTTTTGCCCGTTTTGTACATGAATCATGGTTTCATGTGCACATACAAATGGGGGTTAAGAGTATGAGGAATTACCAGCAGAAGGAAGGAAGGAAGGAAGGAAGGAAGGAAGGAAGGAAGGAAGGAAGGAAGGAAGGAAGGAAGGAAGGAAGGAAGGAGGGAGAGGGTCGTCTGAACGGGGCCAAGGCTCTGCCCGGCGCCCGCCATCCTGCAAGGCGCGCGAGTGCATGCTCTTTCCAGGAAGAAATTGGGGCCGGGGGAGGACTTACTTCCAAATAAACGAGCAGATGACCCCCCCCCCCGCTCCCGCAGGTGTGAATGCGCCTTTATTTCAGATTCAGCCTGCCTAACGTGCAGGAGCTTGAGCGGGCGCAGCGCTTTGCGAGCTTCCGCAGGACTTAACTTCGGGAGCGGCGTTGGGCCAGAGGTCTAACCAGACCCTCAACGGGCTGGCTACACGCATGGCGTGCCAAGCCATGGCTTGTCCAAACCACCCCCGTTGGCTGGGTTCAGCGCATCCCGCTCCCAGAGTGGGGCGGCAATAATCAACGTGGCCGCTAGGTGGCAGTAACGAACAGGGCTTCTGGCGCTTTGGCGGGTTGGAGATTTGCAGGGTGAACCAGAGGGTGCCACCCAGCTGGGCTATTGGGGGGGGGGCTAAACAAGAGGTTTTGCCTCTCCCCCACCCCAAAATGGTAGGAAATTGGGGGGCATCAGGTCTTAGAGGGCCAAAACAGGGAAGGGGGTCTTGAAAGCTGCAGGTGGCCCCCTTTAACCTGAGTAAACAGTATCCAGCCGGATGGTCCAGCTGGCGACTTGGAGTAAGCGAGCCTCATGACTTCCCAAGAGCGTCTTTAAAGCAGAGACCAGAATAACTCTTTTCCAGATCTGGACAGCCCTTTCAGATCTTTTGGGTGCAGCTGTGGTGTACCTTAACCACCCCAAAAGGTGGGGGATCTCGAGAAAGCTAAACAGTGTCGGGCCTGGTTAGCGTTAGGATAGGAGACCACTAGGAGATCCCGGGGCAGTAGGCGAGACCAGCAAGCGAGAAGAAATAACCTCCAAGACCATGACAAACCACGTCTGCGCTGTGGCCAAGCGAGCCTAGGGACAAGGACGGGTCACAAGGGTCGAGCTCAACTTTAGAGCTCAGCTTTGCTATTCCAGGGCAAGAGCGCCACTTTGGAGTAGTGGTTACGGCCGTGTTTCCCAACCTTGGTGAGTTTAAGGTGGGTGGACTTCAACTCCCAGAGCTGGCTGGGGAATTCTGGGAGTTGAAGTCCACCCACCTTAACCTCGCCAAGGTTGGGAAACACTGGGTTAGGGCACCAGGCTAGAAACTGGGGGACGGTGAGTTCTAGTCCTGCCTCAGGCACGGAGCCCACTGGGCCACAGCGGGGCCCAGCGCCCGAGTCCCCACCTTCAGAAGACCAGATTAAAAAGAGAGAACGGTCAGTAGGACTTTGTCCTTTCAGCCAAGCATCCTGTGGAAAGGCGGTTCTGTTTCGACCAAGGAATGGCTGCATTAGCAACTGGTAAACGGTCCCGGAATTCCAAACGTCAAGCTCTGTTTTCCAGTTTTTGCCTTTTTATTAAAGGGGAAATGGGACCCAAGAGTCAACATCCACGGAATCTGACAAAGAAGAGCTTTACAGCGTGAGTCACTTAGCTAATGCTAACATCTACTGTATTATGATGCAGAAAATGCCACGACTCTGATACTCCGCTGAACACGTCTTGTTGCAGCGACGTCTGGTGGAAGCTTAGGGTTACAGTGGTGTCCGTGGTCCTAAAATGTTAAAGACTGCGCCCCTCCCCCATAGATACAAATCAACATTTATCTAAAACGTGAAAGAACAAACAAAATCTCCTTTTAGCAAATGGAACAGTGCAGCAGCAGGAGAGAGAAAGGAACCAACCAACGGAAGAGGCAAGGAGAGTTGCCTTACATCGCCTAGAGGCTTTCCAGACATTCCGGGAGCTGCAGTTCCAAGTGGCGGAAGGCTCCCGGACTGAATCCTTCACATGCTTTGAGCTATAAAATGCAGTCCAGGATTGGACGAGGTAACGTAGGTAACCTGATGGAAGTGCCTGGCATTAACAGTATTATGGATTCGGGCAGAGTTCCCATAGGACGGACCGGCCAGATACCGAGGACTGGTGCAGTGATATGCAGGCACAAACGGGATCCACGATTCGTATCCTGGCAGAGCTGGCGGGGTGTACGGGTCTGTTACAACTGGGTAATAGACGGCTCCAGGAGGTAGCGGAGGTGGTTCTGTGACGGATAAGGCACCTGGAAGAGGGGGAGATATTCCACATAAAGTATCAGCAGAGAGTGCATTTCTCAGATAATAACCTTTAAAGAATTCAGTGGTTAACGGCCTGGACAGCACTTTAATTTGATACTATCAGACTGGTAATTGATTGTAAAGATATGTTTGGAGTTGCTTCATCAACCGCTTTTAAACCCATTCAATGACCTCAATAAAGGCATCCTTTTAAGATGCTAAGTCTACGACCACTGAACTAAAGCCATGGCTTGCCTTGCTTTCTGACGCAACGGCATCAATGGAATCACCTGTACAGATGTGTGCAAGTCCTCCATTCTCATCATCACCCATGATTAATTCATTCTTTCGCATTAGCTATTATGCCACCAAGTCTTAGCAACCCTAGAAGCCTTCTCCAGAATGACCTGTCCCCACGCTGGGCGGGTGCTGACCGTGTCCAGACGACGTCAAACTGGAGAGAGTTGGACCGCCATCTGCAGGACCGGCAACTTTAACGAGCTACAGAATCCTCGTCCCTCCCACAGCGACCACAAGTGACAAAACAGAAGGCCAAAGGCTTTGTTGCACGTGTTACTCACGCTGAACCGTGAAATTAGATTACTGCGATTCCATAATTGCAGAGCAAATTATCCAGCCCAAGGATTGAACCGATAACTGAGGAGCTCCCTTCTCTGCCCACCCTACAACAGGTAGAAGCTCTCGGCTGACTGTCACTGATCTCCCAAAACTAAACTGAGAAGTGCTTAGACCCGTGTTTCTCAGCCTTAGCAACTTTGAGATGTGTGGGCTTCAGCTCCCAGAAATGAATAAAGTTACTAAAAGGGATTATGCCATACAGAGGGGAAAGGAGATTCAAAAAAGAAAAAATCAGGCAGGTTATCGGGTTAACCAATAAAGAAATAATCCTCAAGAGAGGCCACTCCTCACCCTGGCTGAATGCAGAACTGAAGCTATGAATATATGCACACGCTGTAAAAAGAAAAAAGGAAAAACCATTCTGAAAGCATTGAGTCTGCCTCGCCAAATTCAGGTCGGTGACACTCAACCTTCTCAAACTGTCACTACCAACCGGCTGCCGAGGTGTCTACAGGCGTCTGGCGCGTATCGTTCCTCCCTACGTTGTCGGGGTAAGGCAGAGGCGCTGGCGGATCCCCTGCGGAGACGGGCTCTGGGTATGCCTGGCAGGCGTCCATGTGGGGCGATGGTGGTGCCTGCTGTACAGGGTACATCTCGGGGCTCCAGCAGCTCTGGTGGTGATGCTAGGGCAATTCAAGGCAAGAAAATCAAATTTTAAATTGGCGAGCTGCTGCTGCCCAGACTGACACGGTAGCTGTGGAAATCTGCCCGTTTAGATCTATTTCATGCTAGAAATGCACTGGGTGGATCAACTGCTTTGCACAACACACTGATCGAGGGCAAGACACGGCTAGTCAGCAGAGCATTCAAAGGACGCTTTGTCCCAAAGGACGGCCAAGCGGTTTAGCGGCCGCCTAAAACCTCATTCTTTGCAAACGTGATTTTCACAGAGTTCTCTTTAGCCAGATTTACTGAGGAGGAAGAGACGGGGTTGCAAGAATTCCAGCAATGGAGCTATTTGCTGTTTAGGAACAATATTTTTATGTGCTTATTACAGAGGAGAATTTCCAATTCCCTTTCTTCATTGTATTAAGAAATCACTTCTTGGTTAATGGAGGAGCTTGTACCAGCTACGGAACAGTCTCCAGAACCCTTGTCCTTATCTTTATAACGCTATCCAAACCGGGACAAGAGGGTTGACCAGATTTTTCCTGCTACTGAACAGAGCAGTCTTCCAACGGGAAATTCTCCGTGTTCCTTCATGGAAGGCAGCAATGGGGATGAGTCACATCACACCCCACCATTGTAATTAATGGGACGCTACTCCCATTCCCCAGGATGTTACTCCCGATCCTCTTAGGGTTTGAATGGGCCGAGCGCTGCCACCCTCCCGCAACCAAGAGTTTGAGGCTTCAACTCCCATCTCATGTCCCAGCCAGTGCATTCTGGGAGCTGGAATTCTCCAACGGGAGGGAAAGCTGGCTAAAACCTGGATGGATTCCCAATCTATTACATCCGACCTGCAAAAATAAATGGCCAAGGGAGAAAGTTGCTGCATTTTAGGGACACGGGTCTGGTAAAGGAATACATGAAAGTATCTTTGCAAATGAGCAGAAATTATTTTTCTGTGCTTTATGCGAGGGACAAATAATACAAGAGAACAATGGGAATCTATTTCTTTTGTAAACTTATTTTCCAAAAAATACCCAGGTGATTGGTTGCCGGCTCCAAACCGCACCCCCGGCCCATATGATTGGCTGCCGGCTCCAAACCCCGCCCCCCTGGCCCACGTGATTGGCTGCCGGCTCCAAACCCTGCCCCCGGCCCACGTGATTGGCTGCCGGCTCCAAACCCCGCCCCCGGCCCACGTGATTGGCTGCCGGCTCCAAAACCCGCCCCCCCGGCCCACGTGATTGGCTGCCGGCTCCAAACCTTTCAAATACAAAACCTTGTGTTTCAACCTTGCCCTGGTCACGACAGGCAGTGTTTCGGGGCTGGCAAGCCTGCTTTGAGGGTGAAGCGCCCAGCTCTTGGGTATGGGCCACATCCAAAATGCCAGCCCGCCAACCCCATTTGTGTGCAGAACGACCGATTGGCACTTCAGATGGTGCCTTTTGAAGTGGGCACTGCATTTCTCCATCATCTCATGATATTTTCCTCCCCCTCCAAGTATTACAGCTCTATTAAGCATTGCAAGTACTACTGCTGTATGATATTTTGATGTTTTTGTGACGTTGAACATCGCTGTGAAACTTTATCCCAACACTGTATATTTTTTAAATTTCTTTAAAAAAAAACAGATGAGCTTCACACATGCCAAGTGACAGCTTGCTTAACTATGATTTACCAAATAAACCACAATTGGCTAAGTTGGTAAAACATGCTAAGACCAAGTCAAACAAATTCCACTATCATTTATTATTAAATTTATTATATATTATAAATAAATTATATATTACAAATAAACTATTATTTATTATTAAATTTATTATAAAATAATAAATAATTATTAATTATTTCTGGAGAGTGTTTCCATTGTACAGCTGCAGCTGCAGAGGGCATGGTGCGTGGTATCCATTTGGTTTGGGGTGAAGAGGGGTGTGATGGGGAGAGCTGAACCAAGTCAGTAATGGCATTTAGCCATTAATAATTAATAATTATTAATTATTTTACTAACTGTAAAAGATTTAAGGCAATATATGAACTTAGCAGAATAGTTTACTCTGATATATGTTAAGGTCCTGCATGAATCTTGACCGAGCGAATTGGGTCTTTTTCCCCCTTTCCCATCTTTTTATATAAATGTTATTTTTATACCGTTTTAAAGTTGTTGCATTTTAATTTATCTAACGCAAACCGTTTTGAAATTTTTAGTAATGGGAAGCGATCTAAAAATATAGAGGAAATCCCATGGAATTCTCTGCGATTTATTCCCACTCAGCCTACTTAGCACAAGAACTAGGATTGCAAGTCTCTCCTCCAAAGGAAGCCCCACTGAGTTTATTTTTATTTTTAATTATTTATTACATTTATATCCCACCCATCTCCCCCACAAGGAGGGACCCTGGGCAGTTCACAACGAGTTCAACGCCTAGGGAAACGTACCGAGGACGCAGCCTTCGAAAGCCAAAGCAGCGCCGTACGAACCGAGGATGCCAAGAAAAGGAGCGCGCTGGTAAAGTGGGAGGCGGGAGGGAGGGAAGTGGGCGAGAGTTTCCTGAAGGATGTTTCCGAGTCTGTACGTTTGCGTGGGAGGCTGCCGTTTGTTATTATTTATTTTTAAAAATTGAATGGAAACAAGGAGAGGAGCCTGCCTGGACCCCGCGGGCGTTCCGGGGAAGAGACAGAGAGAGAGTGTGCGCGCGAGTGAGTCAAAGAAGGGAAAGGAAGGGAAGCTGGAGGAACTGGGAACGGCAGCAGCTACGCTCCAAGCCCAGCTTGCCTTGTTTCTCTTTTTCAAAGGCAGCCCGGGCAGAGGCAAGGAGCCTCTGTCTTCAAAAAAAGTCTTCAACTTTTTCCGAAAGGTCAGGAGAGAGGGGGATTTATCCCACCTTTATTATTTTTCTAAATAACTCAAGGCGGCAAACATACCTAATACTCCTTCCTCCTCCTATTTTCCCCACAACAACAACCCTGTGAGGTGAGTTGGGCTGAGAGAGAGGGACTGGCCCAAGGTCACCCAGCTGGCTTTCATGCCTAAGGCAGGACTAGAACCCTGTCTCCTGGCTTGCCATTGGCTCCTTCCTAGGGCTGAGGGACAGGGAATGGCCCAAGGTCACCCAGCCGGCTTTCATGCCTCAGGCGGGACTAGAATCCTCAGTCTCCTGGTTTGCCATTGGCTTCTTCCTAGGGCTGAGAGAGGGGGACTGGCCCAAGGTCACCCAGCTGGCTTTCATGCCTAAGGCGGGACTAGAACTCTGTCTGATACAAATAATTAGCAAATCAAACAAATTGGTCTTTGCTCCCTTACTGAATCTTGTTTTGTTCGGGGTAACAAAAAGCTAAATTTTAAAGCCCCTGTTGAGTCTCGCATGCAGCAAAAGGAAAAAGGCGCCTTTTGTGCAGAATGGTATCGAAGGCACACTAGCTTTTGATAGCTGCAGCTTGAGATCAACAAGGCTTGAAATGTCAGCAGGGCCAACAGGAGCAACTCGCGCCAGTGCCCAGAAGCTGGTGAGGCTCCAGAGAGCCACAGTAAAATTCTGAGCACATCCCAGTCAAAGTGCGTGTGCACTTCCAATGCCAGGAGACCTGGCAGATAGCTGAGCAAAAGAGCATTTGGGCAGAGAAAAGGAGCCTGTCCAGTGGGCAGCGCCAACGGCTTCCCAGGGCATCACATGTTGGGTGTGTACGTGCATGCATGCCTCTCCTCCTCTCACACACGCACACAGTCACTCAACAAAAAAGCAACACAAACGATTAGAAACATGCGCACGCACACACACACAGTGACATCTCAGTTGTCCTCAAGGGAGGCAGAGAGAGAGAGAGAGAGAGAGAGAGAGAGAGAGAGAGAAGGCAGCTCTCTCTGTTTCTTCTTCCCCATTCCTTTCACAGAAGAATGTATCCCTGTTCTAGTGCTTGATATTAACAACAAATAATTGTTAACAATTAACAAGAAAACGTGTGTGCATGTCTCACACAAGCTTGGAGGAGGAGGCAGCCTCTGCTGTAACCTAATCTTACTTGCTTTGTGTGGGAGGGGATGAAACCTGGTTTCCTGTTTCCTGTTCCCTTCTCTTTCCCCTTTCTGCTCGAATCTCCTACCAAGGAGGATGAGTCAGCTATGGCTGCTGCCACATGTTTCTCATACTTCCATCCAGGTGGGCCACATTAGAAGCATGTGGGTCACGTCAGAACCAATTACTCGCATGCATGGACCATTTCTACTAAGGAACTGTGTGTTACAATAAAATTGTAAACTCTTTTTTGTGTAATTTTACATTAACGTGTGAAGTGTGTTTATTTTGTGTTTGGAACTGATTAAGCCTTGTGCAAGTTTATGGGAACGCTTCTACTCTGCTACATACTAAGAAGCTGCATGGAGTTCTGGTACTACCATCCCAGAATTCCTACATTGGGTTATGGGCCCAGTACATCCCAGAGTCAAACTGAAAACCAGAGCAGCTTGGCAGACTAAGAGTTATTTTTGAAAAAGCGTTTCTTTGGCCTTACAGCCAAAGAACTTGCACTATTCAAAAGGCTCAGTTCATTTTTTTCTCTCTCCTTAAACAATGGAGCGGAGAGGGGAGGGGCTTCCCCCCCTTCCAATGCTGAATGAAGACAACTTCTCTGCTTGGCTGTATAAATTGAGATTAAGATTAACCTTCCAAGACAGCATAGACTGCTTAGACTCTCCTCCACCACAACAAGGAGATTCTGATGAAGCCAAGAAGTCATGGGATCAGAAAAATACCATAGCCATGATTTTGATCTCTAGTTCATTGCCTGACCACAGGCTGGCAGAAATAAAGGTCTTGCCACTGCCAAAGAAATTATTGAAAATTTGCATTCCAATAATGGGTCACCAAGAGACAATGGCTATCTTGCAGAAAGGGGGAGGTGTGAGCAGGAAGCATCACCAGCTCATCTCCATGGCCTGGCAGCAAGGGGGAGGGGTGAGCAGCCCACTCATCAGAAAAACAAAAGACCCATAGTCTGTAACAACTGCAACAGGCCTGGGCCCATAGCAAGATTTTGTAAAGGAAAAGAGAAAACGGATTTTTCTAAAGAACAGCATTCCAAGGAAAATTTAGACAAGAACAAAACATGGACTTTGACAAAGCTACAAAAAGGCAAGAAAGTCAAAAAGAAAAGATCTTGGAACTGTTGGAAAGCCTAGGAGTGCAAAATGCTAATCCTATGCCTACACCAATGGAAACCGCTTTCCACAAACAACACGAACCCAGCAATCTCCTACCAGAGAACAATGACTACAGAAGTGCCATAGGCAAGCTGTTGTATCTAGCCACCAACACCAGGCCGGACATAGCTGCTGCAGTGGGCATCCTGTGTAGGAAAACCAGCACACCCACACAGAGAGACTGGACTGGTGTCAAGCGGGTGGGAAGGTCCCTGAAAGGGGCCATGCACCTAAAACTAAAACTGCCAGCCACTGGGAATCCTAGACTAGTGGGATTCACAGATGTGGACTGGGCAGAAGACATTGCTGATGGCAAGTCCGCCAGTGGTTATGTGTTTTTCTATGGGGGTGGTGCAGTAAGCTGGGGTAGCCACAAGCAAGGCACAGTTGCTCAGTCATCCACTGAGGCAGAATACGTTGCAGCCACTGAAACATGCAACGAGGTAAAATGGCTCAAGCCACTGCTTGCAGACATGGGGATAGAGGAACCAGTCCCTATCCAAAGTCTTGAGGATAATCACTTTCATTAGACTCTCACAGTCAGAGAAGATTGGTGGGAGGACCAAGCACATTGATGTAAAGCATCATGTGGTGATGGAGCTGCAACACCAAGGGTTAGCCAAGCTAGACTACTGTCCCACAGGGAACATGACAGCGGACATCTTCACGAAGCCGTTATCTAGAATCAGTTACCAAGAACTGAGAGGGAAATTAAACCTTGTGGCACATGGAGACGTGCCCAGGTTGAAAAGAAGGGGAAGCCAGAGAAGCGGCTTGGGTGCCCGCATTGGCCCTCTGGCGTGAGGGGCTCTGGGAGTGCCCACCCTGGTGGTGCCCACCCTGCCCCCAACCGGGCCTTGTGGGAGGGGCAGCTGCAGCCAGAGACCCAGACCCACCCTCTGAGTGGGCCAGCCTCTCTGCCTACCGACAGCCCCTGCCCGGACCAAGGCGGAGAGGAAGCTGGTGGTTGAAAAGAAGGGGAAGCCAGAGAAGCGGCTTGGGTGCCCAAGAGAAGAGGAGAGGAAGAGGAAGGAAGAGAGGAAGCCGGTGGCCCGCTCAGGGGTGTTTGTTACCGGTGGCGTGTTCTGGCCCTCCGGGTTCAGACCCAGGCCCTGGTCATCAGACCCTTGAGGGCCCTGGTTTCCGGCTGCTGCTGCTTAACGCCAGGTTGGTTAATAACAAGGGACCCCTCATATGTGATTTGATCACGGAGGAGGGGGCCGACCTGGCGTGTATCACCGAGACCTGGCTGGGCCCTGGAGGGGGGGTTGCCCTCTCGGAAATCTGCCTGGGCGGGTTTCAGGTACGGCACCAGCTGAGACACCGGGGTAGGGGAGGAGGGGTGGCAGTTGTCATCCAAGAGCCTCTAGTGCAGGCCTTTCCAAAGTTTTCCCGCGGCGACAGACCAACCGCCGTTGGTGTGTCGCCGCGCAAAAACCCGGAAGCGCTGCTGCCGCTTTCGGTTTTTGCGTGCCACCGTTGGTGTGTCGCCGCGGGAAAACCCGGAAGCGCTGATGATGATCAGCGCTTCCGGGTTGTGTGGCGACACACCAGACTGTGTGTGGCGACACACTTTTGTGTCGCCACACACAGTTTGGAAAGCTCTGCTCTAGTGGCCTTCAGGGGCACTGCTCCACAAGTGGCTGGATGTGAGACCCTGTTTTTCAAGTTGGGTTCCCAAGAGCAGTTGGGAGTGTTGCTGCTGTACCAGCCTCCCTGCTGCGTAGCAACCTCCCTGCCTGAGCTCCTGGACTCTGTCTTGGGGTTGGCGGTGGAGTTCCCCAGGCTTATGGTTCTGGGGGACTTCAATCTGCCATCCCTGGGGCATGCCTCGGAGGCGGCTCGGGAGTTCATGGCCACCATGACGGCCATGGACTTGTCCCAGATTATTTGTGACCCAAGTCGGGACAGTGGCCTCACGCCGGACTTGGTCTTCTTGTCAGAGCAGCGGCAATGTGATCTGAAGGGAGAGTTACATCTTTCCCCATTGTCATGGTCAGATCATGCCCTGGTGGCCCTGAGATTCTCATATGCTGCCCCAGTCTGCAGGGAGGCTGGACCCATTCGATTGGTCTGCCCCCGGCGACTAATGGACCCAATGAGGTTCCAGAAAGAGCTGGGGGTTATACCCGAGGATCTACTGCACGGTCCAGCGGAGGTCCTGGCCGCAGCCTGGAATAGGGAGGCAGCCGGGGCCTTGGACAGGATCGTGCCTGTGCGGCCTCTCTTGCCCCATCCGACCTGACATTCCCCGTGGTTCACGGAGGGATTAACGGTTTTGAAGAGGGTTAAGAGACATCTAGAGCACCGCTAGAGAAAGACAAAGACCGAATACGACCGAACACAAGCTAGAGCCACAGTTAAGGCCTATCTTGTGGCGGTAAGAGTGGCGAAACGTCAATATTTCTCCGCTCTTATTGCATCCGCAGAATGCCGCCCGACGGCCCTGTTTGGGATTACTCAATCTCTCCTAGGTAAGGTGGGGCCAGTGACCCACCTTCAGGGCCGTGTGGAGGAATTTTCGGAGCATCTGCAGGATAAAATAGCTCGGATTCGTTCTAAGCTGGACTCCAAGCGTGATGCATGGTCTGGGGAGATGCCGAGGGAACGTCTTTGCCCGATTATCTGGGAGTGGTTTGATCCTGTTGGGCCTAAGGAAGTGGACAGGATCCTCCGGACTGTAAGGGCCACTACGTGTCATCTAGACCCATGCCCTTCCTGGCTGGTGAAAGCGGCTGGGGAGGTGACATGTAGCTGGGTCCATGCGATGGTTACTACATCCTTGGGAGAGGGAGTGTTCCCGGCTGCTTTTAAGGAGGTGCTGGTGCACCCCCTCCTCAAGAAACCATAGCTGGACCCTACAGTGTTGGACAACTTTCATCCTGTCTCCCACCTCCCCTTGTTGGGGAAGGTTGTTGAGAAAGTGGTGGCATTACAGCTCCAGAGGATTCTGGATGATACGGATTATCTAGACCCCTTTCAGTCACAGTTCAGGCCGGGATATGGGGTGGAAACTGCATTGGTCGCACTTACGGATGATCTCTGGCGGGAGTGGGATGGAGGCAGTGCATCCATCATGGCTCTTCTTGACCTCTCAGCGGCTTTCGATACCATCAACCATGGTATCCTTTTCGGGCGGCTCGGGGAGTTGGGGGTGGGTGGCGTAGTTTTGCGCTGGTTCACCTCCTTTCTCCGAGACCGGTCCCAATCAGTGGTAATAGGAGATGAGAGATCCGACCCTCGGCCCCTACTTTGTGGGATGCCACAGGGTTCGGTTCTCTCCGCTCTCCTATTTAATATCTACACAAAACCACTGGGCGAGATCATCCGTCAACACGGGATGAGGTATCATCAATATGCTGATGATACTCAATTATATATCTCCATCCCGGGTGAGGTAAGTGATGCGGTGACTGCCCTCTCTCGGTGCCTGGGGGCTGTGAGGGCCTGGATGGGGAGCAACAGGCTTCAGCTGAACCCTGGCAAGAGAGAGTGGCTGTGGAATGATGGAGCCTCTGGATCCAGGGATTTGTCATCTTTAGATCTGGATGGGGGTTGCCATGGGGGTTTTTAGAACATTTAGAACCTGGGGGTCCTTCTGGACTCACGACTCCTGCTCAAAGAGCAGGTGGGAGTCGTGGCCAGGAGGGCCTTTGCACAACTTCGGGTTTTGCGCCAGTTACGCCCATTCCTGGACCAGGATGCCCTCCGAACAGTCACTCATACCCTTGTCATCTTCCATATAGACTATTGCAATGCACTCTACATGGGGCTACCCTTGAAGAGTATCCAGAAGCTTCAGCTGGTCCAGAATGCGGTTGCACGGACAGTTATGGGTGCTGTAAAATCGGCCCATGTGACACCTCTGCTGCGCGAACTGCATTGGGTACCGGTTTGCTTCCTGGTCCAATTCAAGGTGTTGGTTGTCACCTTTAAAGCCCTACATGGCATGGGGCCAGGGTATCTGAGGGACCATCTCATCCCGATAACACTGACCCGCCCCACTCGATCATGCAGAGATGGCATGCTTCGGAACCCATCAACAACAGAATTTCATCTAGCAGGGTCCAGGAGGCGAGCCTTCTCTGCAATAGTGCCCGCCTTGTGGAATATCTTGCCCCCGGAGGTGAGGCAAGCCCCATCTCTCCTGACCTTCCAAAAACAACTGAAGACCTGGCTCTGCCACCTCGCTTGGAATGCGAAGGGTAATAGCTCCTCGTGGGGTTGGCTTGCGCCGTAGAGTTCTTTTAAATATAACCTCATAGCCTCTTGGATTTTATATATTTATATCTAATTTATTTTTAGAGTTATTATATTGTATTTTATATGTTTTTAATTACTAACTTTGTTGTAAACCGCCCAGGGTCCCCTTTGTGGGGGGAGATGGGCGGTGATAGAAGTTGGACAAACAAACAAACAAACAAACAGGGCTCCTATGCTGCTTCAGTCACAAGCTACACCCCAATCCAGTAAGCTGCCTGAGAAAGGCAAGAACGCAACGCAACGCAACTCTACGTAATCCAGTCCTGTCACGCGGAGGAACAGCCGTATCAAAGGATCTAACTGTCAGTTGCTGCAAGGGGCTAGATCCCTCTGGCTTCCTGGAAAAGCCAGTCTTAATGTCTTTCCTCAGCGCCAACAAGGTTAGTGCAGATCTGATCTGGGGGGGGGGGAGGCGGAGATGCTCTTCCGTAGAAGGGGGGCAACAGTAGAAAGGGGTCTGACGATGACACACTTTTAGGGTGGGGACCCAAAAGGGAACCTGCTCTTCCAGACTTTGTGGATGGGCAGATACCACTGGAACCAGGCGGTCCCAAAAATATTCAGGTCCTGATCCTTGCAGGGCTTTAAAAGTGAGAACCAGCATTTTGACTTGCTCCTAGAAACCAACTGGCGACTCATCACATGTAGTAGGGCTACTACATGGATATACCGAGTACACCCATGACTGCTCACATCACCCATCCTGGACTAGCTGCAGCCTGTGGTGGTCTTCAAGGGCAGCCCCGTGCAGCGCACACTGCAGCCACGGGGTGGTCGAGGCCCGAGTAGCTGTGAGCAGGGCCTCCTGATCTGGGAACGGCGGGAACTGGGGCACCGGGCAGGGTCGGTGCAGCCGGTTCTTCCTTCAGTTTCCAGACAGGCAACACGTTGCCGCAGAACTCACAAGTTAAGCCAACACCTTTCTGGAGGCTGTGAGTGGAGATGAAACAAGGCTAACCCACACGTGTCCACCTAAACACACCACAAGGAGGGCAACTGAAAGCAGCATTTGGAAACTGGCAGGAAACTCTGCCGTCTTTTGGTGGTATCCTCTGCCTGTACGTCCATGCCTAAATCCAAATATTACACGATATCCACCGGTCTGCTGCAACTTCCCTCCAAAGGAAGCCAAACGCGGGCATACCTGGAAGTTTACATCCCCCGGAAGAGGCGGCAGAGCGTAAGCCGGAGGAGGAGGACCCTCTGCTTGCTCGCCCACACCGGCTCGGCTGCTGGTCCCCTGGTGCAGAAGGGCGTCATCCTGCAAAGGGGGGAAAAGGCTTTCATTTTCTGGGTTGGGGAATGCGTGTTATCCAAAGGTAATACACGTGATCATTATATTATTTATTTATCTGGACTGTTAGTTTGAACCACGCGCTGAAGGAAGAGAAGACCCTGACTGAGCCTTTCCTGCCCGAGAAGGTCACCACAGCCGCTCGCGCCTCCTTTTCCAACAGCTGCTGCATCTACCACCGTCCCTGCACTCCCAGTCCATCAATCACCGACGGGGAGCAAAGACCAGCCTCCCCACTCGGTGGGACTACAACTCCCAGACTTCATAGCCAGCAGCAGTGGGGGGGCCTGTGTGCACCCCCAAGGGCTAAAGACCAAGTCTGGTGTTTCTCCTCTCAGAGGTTCGTGAAAACTAGTACACGAAAGAAAGCGCAGATAAATCCTCAGATAAAGCCAGATGATGCAAGGCCTGCATTCCGCACCCGTATCGCAGTAACCGGTTGAAGAACCCGGGAAGGGCAATCTTTTGCGGGCTGCCCCTCCAAATTAATAGGCTTATTACACTTTCATCCTGCCCGTCCTTTACATCATCATGACCTCAATTCTTGTCAGGGACCTCCCTCATGTCCCTGTGTCCCCTCCCTAATCCAACCCCGCTGCCCTTACTTGATTTCATTACTCAAACTACTTTTATTTTACCAACTCATTGCTTAAAATAGAATCATTTTAAGGTAGCCATTAAGGGTTACCTAAAACAAAAACAAAACCCCGCAAGAACAGACAACCGGCCGAGAGCTGGTGGGAAGAAGTCGCGCTTCGGCATCTTCCAGACAGGAGCTAACAAGGCCCATGGGAACACCGTGCAGGTGGGCCTTACCTGTGCACGAGCCACGTCCTGGTTTTCCTCTGGACAAGGTTCAATGCTAACTGGGCCACCTGGAGAAGAACTGGGGAAAGAGAGAAAAAAATGAGGCACATCCAGTTTCCTACACAGAGGCAAACTGAGATCTCTCCACACGGCAGAAAGTCACAGTGATGGGAGACTTTAATTACCCCCGATTGTGCCAACTATGTCCTTCCAGGAAATTCCTGGCTTGTCCCGAGGGTGGCTTTCTCCTTTCGGTGAAGGAAGCCACAAGAGGATCAGCTACCCTTGAACTAGAGAAGACTTAGTCAAGGATGTGGAGATAGGCTCATGTATACTAGAATGCTTACTCTGAAGGGAAGCTAAGGTTGAGGGCACCTGAACACATACCTTAGATTTACGACAAATTGTAACAAACTCAGAATAAAAATAAATAAATAAATAAATAAATAAATACATGCAAGCATGGATGCATACATACTCCTTCCATGGAGTATGGGGAAAAAGCTCACTGGAGCTGATTACATGCAAGGAAGTGAGGTTTTAGGTTAAAGGGGGAATGGAAGATTCAGACTATGTCAGAAAGTATGAATGGGTGTCACCTAGATTACAATGGGCGTGTGTGAAAGTAGAAATTCATGGGTTGGTTACAGTTGCACATTGTGCTCCAATGTCTATGAAGGTTCTCAGTCATCCAGGTGGAATTGTCTGTAGCTTGAATCATGTCAACTGGATTTCTATTTTCTCAGTGGAAACGTTTCGCTCCTTATCCAAGGAGCTTCTTCAGTCTGAGCAACTTTGCTCAGACTGAAGAAGCTCCTTGGATAAGGAGCGAAACGTTTCCACTGAGAAAATAGAAATCCAGTTGACATGATTCAAGCTACAGACATTGTGCTCCAATGTACGTGGTAATGGAAGAACCTGTGATGACTTTTGAGAAAAACTGGCAATGATTTGAATGAATGGGGTCCAGGGCAAAATGTTCTGCTGGGTGACATGAATTTATGGGTGGGAATGAGGCAAGAGAGTACAGAAAAAGTGACTGGCCCTTTGGAAACTCAGAAGTGAATGAGAACAGTGATTACGTGGCGAGCATCTGCTTAAAAGAAAGTCTGTTTGGAATATGTGGTTTAAGCTTAAATCTATTCTTACATATTTATAACAAACAAATGAAAATAAATCTAAAACCACAATAGATTTGTTTATAATGACAGTCTGAGAGGATTAGTGAAGGATACAAGGGTGATAAGAGTTTCTGAATGTCAAGAGTGGAACTTGGGATAAATGGACACAGAAGAAAAGGAAAGAATTGAAAGAAACTCAAGTAGAATGACAGTGGGAAGAGAATGTATGAACCCAGAATGAAAAAGTGTTAGCAGACTCATTGCCCAACAGAACACATAGGAAATATGCCACTTGGTTTTAATTTAAATTATATTTATTGTACTTGTATTTTATTGTGTTTTTATTGTATTTTATTGTTATTGTTATAGCTGTGAACCACCCAGAGTCCCTCCTTGAGGGGGAGATGGGCGGTCATAGAAATTTAATAAATAAATAAATAAATATAAATAAATAAATAAATAGATGTAAGGAAAAAGGAAGTTGAAGTTTTTTTAACAGAATGAATAGAAAGGAGGGAGTAGGTGTCCGCTCTTACAGAAGAGGACTGGATTAGAATCAATGGGCTGAAACTACAAGGAAGATTTGGGTTGGACATGAGGAGGAATGAGGCTGTCAACCAGTGGAATGGGCAGCCTCATGAAGAGATGTTCTCCCTGAGGTCTTCAGATATTAGATAGCCATCTGCCCCGCTTTAGAGTTCTAGGGTAGACTAGATGACCTTTGCCCTTCCTTTCAAGTCCGATTCCATGAAAAGAATTATGTAACAGAGTGCCACAGCAGTTTGTGGAGTTATGCTAAGAGGAATTATGAAACGCTTGATGGAATGATGAAGTGAAAGAGGCTGTGGATGAAAAAAATGCATAGTAGAGAAGGATTATGAAAAAATGACACTGAGGGATATTCTACAATGTGTATATAGAGGAAAAGACAATTGCAAAGAATGTAGCCCAGAGATCAAATTACATTACATTGCATTAAAAGAAACTGCAGCCCAATTTGATGGAAATAAATCATTTTGGAAGAGGAGGATGTAGAAAACTAAACAAGCCCTTAGGCTGAACGGAGGGGCCACCTGGCAGGGAGGGCGTGGGCCAGCAGGAGAGCAGCAGCAGCTGTAGCAGCAAAGAGCAGGAACAGAAAGTGCAGCCATCGCCTCGCAAGTGGGCCTGTCACAGCCCATCCATCCAGCACCCGGGACAATCCCTCTTGAAGTACCGTGACCTGTTTGGAGGACTTCCGAAGGGTTCAAAGACACTGGAATAGATTCAGAAGCAACGAGGACAACCAAGGATCTAGAAACAGGTTCTTGGGGAGACTGAAGACACTGGGAACGTTCAGCTTTGTGAAGGCTGAGAGGGGATATCACAATGTTCTTCAACGTTAGAAAAAATGTCACAGAAAAAATGACAACCTGTTCTGATTCTAGAGCACAGGACAGAGTAGATTTAAGCTGTTGATTGATTGACAAGGTGGATTCCTGCTGGAAGTTTTGAAAGAAAAAAATTAATAGTGAGAGCAGCAACAGTGGAACCAACAGAAGCTTTGGTTCAAGCAAAGGCCACACAACCATCTATCTGGGTTGCTTTAATCTGGATTCCTGCAGAGCCAGGGGTTGGATCTGACGGCCTACACCCTCTCCAACCCTATGATTCTAAGGCAGGAGAAGCTTACTGACAGGAGAGAGTTTGATGGTGGAATCAATGACCAGAAAGGCGGTGGGCTCCTTTGTTTGAACTCAAGGCCATCTGTCTGGCATGCCTGAATTTGGTTCAGGGACTGTGGAGTCCTTGGTGCTCTCTGAGCCTTGTTGTTTTCTTGCAGACGTTTCATTGCCAGACTAGGCAACATCTTCAGTGCGAAGAGGGAGTGGGACTTGCTCTCTGTTTATATACCCTGGCTTGTCCTGCTTGTGTTGGTGGAGATGTTCTCCTCTCCTTGGGAGTTCCTTGACTGGGCTGTTGTTTGCTGCTTGGTTGATTGACTGGGTTAATAGTTCCTTGATTAGGATATAGTGTACTGTTTGCTTGTTCATCTGGTGTTAATCCTGGTGCTAATCTTTGCATATCTGGCTTTTGATTGCTGGTGATTAAGTGTTCTGGTCTTTTGGCTTTTCTATTCTCTCTTTTGAATGGTATGTAAATGTTGTTTATCTCTATGTTGTGGGATGTTGCTGGCTTTTGGGGTTCCAGGCGCAGAGTAATCCAAACAACGTGTAGGGCTAGCAATATTTTATTGTAGCATAAGGCAATAATGGAGATATAGTACATTATTGCAAAAGGAAAAACAAAACAAAGCATATGCAGAGTTCCATCAACAGATGTGATGAAAAATCATGGCCCATACAAAGGCCAGGCATAGTTACAGTTCAGGAACAGAGTACATGGCAACAGGACAGATAGAAGTCAAGAAGAAAGACGGATGTAGACCCATAGTTCACAGCTGAAATATACACTTGGTTCAGCATTCTGATTGGCTATATGTGGGTCAGGACATTTTAAACTGTCAATGCACTAAAAGTTGTACCTACTATAAATCGCCACGAGATGGCAATGTTGCACATTGTCTTCCCAACTAGAAAAGTGTTCCCATGAGATAAGGTGTTTTTAGATGGATATCACTATGTTTTGGCTATGAGCAAGGTCGCACCTGGTGTTTTACTGGTGGAATGTTTTGTGAACACTGTATGGAAAAATACTGTCTTACAAGCTAAAGAATATCACAGTGAAGGAATCCATTCGTAGGATTTCTACATAGAATAACTCTAACATATGTGCCTGTTGATGGCTGACTTGTCTGAGTTCCAAGCTTCCAGGAATTCCCTAGGGTTTTTGGATTTGGCTTGGTCTAGGATGCTCAGTAGGGGCGTGGTGGCTCAGCGGGTAAGACGCCAGGCTTGTTGATCGGAAGATTGCAAGTTCGGAGGTTCGAATCCCTAGCCCTGCGTGCAGAGTGAGCTCCCGCACTAGCTCCAGCTCTTGCCAACCTAGCAATTCGAAAGCATGCAAATGCAAGTAGATGAATAGGTAGAACTTTGGTGGTTAGGTAACAGCGTTCCGCGCGCGTCATGCGGCCACATGACCGCGGAAGCGTCTTCGGACAGCGCTGGCTCTTCGGCTAACAAACGGAGATGAGCACCGGCCCCTGGAGTCGGACACGACTGCACAAACGTGCGGGGGGAACCTTTACCTTTTTTAACCATCTCAGTGGTGCTACATACAGTGCGTGGGTGGGTGGGTGTGGAATTGGACACTGTGTTTTCTGCCTGGCAGGAGGCTGGTATCCTCCCCCGCCCCCTCCCCCTCCCTGCTTCTCGTTTACCTGGGGGGCAGGTTGGGGATTGGCCAGGATCCCAGCAGCTGCCCCCTGCTAAGCACCAGGGCTTCCATCTGCCAGTCGGCCGATTCACGGACGCTTTTGGGGGGGCCAGCGTCCCCATACGCCCCGGGCATCCTGGCACCATCTGCGGAGAAACGAACGGCCGGCTTCCAGAGCTCTGCCTTAGGACAAGAAGAGCCGAGCCAGCCCAGACCCGCGGCCTGCCTCGGAGAAAGACCTTCAGCTCAGGGGCGTCTCTCCGGGAGAACCCCCTGCCCGGATCTCCTGGGCCCAGACAGGTCGATCTGTTTCCCAGAGCACAGCATTCCCCCCCCCCCGGAAGCCCTCTCACCTGGCCAGGTGGGGAGGTTGCTCGGGCAACAGAGGGAGCACTGCACCCCTACACTGCGAGAGGGAGGGGTCAGGTCCAACTTGACCTCCGGCACAGAGGGGGCGAGGGCCGGCTCCGGGACGGTTCCCGGGGGATCCCGGTTCCGGTCGAGCTCTCCCAGCGGCCTGCCTGGTGCACTGCTGGAAGGAGACCATGGGTGACAATGCTTCCCTCCCCAAGGACGTTGCTGCAAGGGAGAAAGGGCCTCCCGGCGGAAGGGGCGGCTGGTGGCACCCACGGGGATCCGAGCGGGATCCAGGGACGCCCAGAGCGATCACCTGTTCTGCTTGGCCCCGCCCTGGGCTGCCGACGGCAATGCAAGGAGGGGCTGCTTGCTCTCCTCCACCCCGGCACCTCCGGAAAGGGCACCTGCAAAGGTAGGAGAAAGACGGTGGGGGGAGCAGCGCAAAGGAAGCCCCCCCCCGCTGCTCCCTGGCGGGCCGTCACAGCCCCTGGGGAGAGGCCCTTCTTGCTCTTCGGAAGGCAAGGGGAAGCCGAGAGACGCAGGCTGGCCAGGAGAGGGGGGAGCCCCCAGGCAGCCCGGCTGGAAGCAAGAGGCATCTTCCCACCAGCGCTCAAAAACCGCACGGGTTGGGGAAAAGGAGGATGCCCACAAAACTCTCCTCGCGGAGGGAGGCCTTCCCCGCTCCTCCGCCTGCCAGAGGGGGAGGCGTCTCAAGAACGGCCACCGCAGGCCTGGCCGGATCCCCCAGGGCTGAGTTTCAGGAGGGGGTTAGGGGCTCCTGCTCTGTGGAATTAAGCTTTTGCACAATTCACTTAGATCGGGATATTAATATTACAGTTGTTCTTAGGAAACGGCAGAGCGTGTTGCTGGGGTCTGGAGTCTGCGCTGCCCGGAGTCTGGGGATACAATAAAGCTGCCACACGAACCAGGCGAAGTCCAAATCCCAGCTGTCTTCACACGCCATCCCACACAGACACACGCACCGCGTTCTGCGTGCTTTTCTGCCAAAGGTTCTCAGCCTCGCCCAGGTCGGCAAGCGAGACCCTCCCGCACAGGGCCAGGCCAAGGCCAAGGGAACCGGCCAAGAGCAGCGGGGGCATCGCCGGGAGGCCCTGGGGAGACTGACCGGCAGCCGGGGCGCCCGCCGCCCTCCCCTCCCTCTGCCGCCTCTTGGGCTCCGTGGCATCCGCGGGCTGCACGGGCCTCTGGCGGCGGCGGAAATTGGCAAACCAGCAATAGACGCGGTGGGGCTGCAGGCTGGTCTCGCGAGCCAACGCCTCCTGCGAAGGAGGAGAAAAGCTTCAGGACTTGCCCAGCCTCATGAGGAGGAGCCTCATCGCAAGGAGTTTTACCTGTGAAGACCACTTTGGTCACCAGATGATGCGGGGAAAGGAAAAGGAAATGCCAAGAACCCCCCTCGGTCACAAGTCCCTGGGATTAGCCGGTCCCGAGATCCCTGTCCGGGAAGAGCAGCAGAGCAAGACCGGCCGAGAACCCGGACAAGACCCTGGAGGGGAGAACCCCCCCTCTCCCCCTCCTGGAAAGCTCCTTCGCGTTACCCCCCCTCCTGGCCCGCCTCCCCTGCAGCGTTCTCCGCTGGGGAAGGAACACGCCCTCCGAGGACCCCCCTTTGCTCGGCCTCAGGCCTCTGCCTTATCCCCGAGGCGAGCCAGGACTGAAGCCGCACCCTTCTATTGCCAGGGTCTCCCTTCCACAGAGCCCCCCGAGTGGGGTTCGCTTCCTACCCTCTGCTTCTGGCTTGGGTAGGCTGTCACCTCCGCAGCAAACCTCCGCAGCCTCTCTCTCACGTCCAGTGGGTAGTTCCTGCTCTTCACTCCACCGGGACACAGCGAGGCTGGAGGGGGGTTCCTGGTTGGGAGGAGAGCAGAGCGGGGCGTCACTCACACGTCACTGAGCTGTCGATCTTAAGGCCCCAACTCTGCTTGCGCACCTGAGGCTGGCCCCACCCCCTGCAAGGGACAGGATCTAGGCGAAATTCCCAGCAGGTTCTCCCTGAAGAATTCTAAGAGCTGCGCCCGTCCTGAGCCCTCTGTTGCCGAGGGCCAGGCTCCCCAGCCTCGGCTGTTCCAGGAGCAGCAAAGAGCCCCCCCCCCCCGCCTCAGGTGGGATGGACGCATTGTTTGGCTGGCCCTCTGGAGCCACAGAGAGACCAGCCAGCCAAGAGCCGCGTGCTGAAGCAGGGCCCGGAACTCCCTGGGCAGGGGGGTCACCAGCAAGGAGTCCCCAAGGCAAAGAGGAGCCAAGCGTCCAGGAGGACGTTCCTCCGGAAACGCCGTCCGTGTGCTTTGGAAGAACGTTGGCTGTTTCCTCCCAGGAGGTCCCAGCCAGGGGAAGAGGGGGCGCCTTTCCAGAAGCAGCCCTGTCTGGGCCCCCTCGTCCGAACCCTGAGGGGTGCCCTTCTCAAGGGATCCTCTGATGCGCCTCTCCTAGCAACATAAAGCAGGTCCATCCCAGGCCCCCGAGAAGCCACGTGGGGTCTGCAGTGGTACGGCACCATTCCAGAAGAGATTTCGTCTTCCCTTGTAAGCCGCCCGCCCAGCCCTTGCTCTCCGATCCCAACGCTGCCCCCTCCCTGCACAGGCTGCACAGTCCCCAGATATGCTCCACGTACCTTTGACGGCACCTGTATCTCTGGACAGGGGTCAAGGAGGTCACCTGCCGCTTCTCCATGGTCCTACGGTAGTGAATCTCGTGCCAAAGCTGCACCAGCTGCTCTTTCTCGATCGCTGAGCAACCCTGAGACAAACAGGGGGGTGCTTCCTTTTCCATACAGAGCATCCCGTTTAGGTAAGCCATTCCCCACAGCCCTTTCCAACCCGTATCACTCCTGTTCCCAGCTCTCCGCCACCCGCGGCAGGGTAGACAGCACAATGCTCACCAGTGGACCCATGGGCCCCTCCCTGGGTACCCGGTGCACTTCCTTTCCCACAAAACTTATACTGAGGTTTCAGAAAGCAAACTAGAAGCTGGTGTGTAGCAGAAGCGCCAGCCTGTGCGTGCTGCGGCCTGATTTTAAACGCAGTACCAGAAACGTAACGCTCTTGGAACTTTGCGGGGCCTGCAGTTAAGAGGGACCTGCAGTTCCACAGGAGCAATTTCTTGCCCCAAACCATGAGGAACACATGCCTACCTCCAGAAGTTTGCAGGCCACGTCGTGCTGATTCTTCTGGAGGTGGACCGAGACACAGGCCCGGACAACCTGGAGGCTGGTACAGAGGCGTGGCCAGTGCCTGCCCTGTGCCAGGGCCCTCGCCAGCTTCTCCAGGCCAGTGGGGGAGTGCTGGAGGCGCTGGCACAGGCGTCCTGCCTCGGCCCACAGCTCGGGCGGGGGAGCATCCTGGAGGTCACTCTTCCGGAGCCGGGCCAGGAACCGCTTCATCCAGCTGCTTCTGTGACACAGACGAGACTCCTGAGGGAGGGGCGCTTTTTTCTATCAAGGTAGGAATGTCAGAAGGCAGCCAGTCCCCAGGGGGGCTTGGGTAAGTCTGGCAAGCTTGGATCCAGACCCAGGTCTCAACATCTCCTTTGTGGCCCTTACAGGGAAGGGAAGGGAAGGGAAGGGAAGGGAAGGGAAGGGAAGGGAAGGGAAGGGAAGGGAAGGGAAGGGAAGGGAAGGGAAGGGAAGGGAAGGGAAGGGAAACAAGGGCTCAAAGCAGGAATAGGGAAGGAATACGAAGGGCCGCAAGATCCTCATCTCCAGCTAGTGGGTTGGCCTACGCATTCAGGGATTCAGAAATCCAAGCGAGGTCGGCCCTGCAGGTTCTGATGGCCCAGGGTTTGGGGCACAAAGGGAATGGGAGGAGGTGGAAGCGGCTGGGGCCGGCCCGGCTGGGGTTTCAAGGCTCCAGCTGGGGCTCCTGCGACTGCCAGCTGGGAATGCTGCTGACGGGATCCCATTCCTTAGGAAACACTTGGTCACGCATCTTAGCAACAGTGTCTTTCCAGAACCTGTGCTTGGCTATTGTGCAGCTTTAGCGGAGCTGTCGTGAAGCCATGGCTAGCTTAAGCGGGGGACCCCAGGGGTCGGTGCTCTCTCCACTCCATGAGGCCATCCCGCTATCGTCTTCCAGCTGTGTATCTCCACCCTGGTGAACTGAGCAACGTTGTTACTTGGGGTCTGGGGGCTGTGGGGCCTGGATGGGGAACAACAGGCTTCAGCTGAACCCTGGCAAGACGGAGTGGCTGTGGGCCCTGGCTCCACCTGGCTCTGGGGATTCACCACCTTTGGTTCTGGATGGGGCGGCACTGCCCCACAGACCTGGAGAGCACGCTGGGGGTCCGTCTGGCCGTGTGCCAGTTGCGCCCGTTCCTGGATGGCTTGCCTGTGGCTGTTCAATATGTTGTCTGTCATAATTCCCTCACTGGGTTCTCCACGTACAACCTGCTGTTCTGCAGTTTACATTTCAATCTACCCATCCCATCAGGTCCGGCAGAAGCAGCTTGTTGCGGGTTAACATCCCACATGAAGCCCTAGCCACTTGTTAAGTATCCCTGAGTTACACTCAGATCAAAATAAAGATCAAACTCTATTCAAGCCCCCCTATCCAAGAACTACGACACTGCTTTAAACCATAATCTATTTTGAAGGAAGCCCCACTAAATGCAATGGAATTTACTTCCAAGTAAAGAGACACAAGATTGCCAATGCCCTATTAAAATCAATGAGACTAACGGAATAAGCACATTTGTACACATTTTGGCATGTGTTTTTCCCCAATATGATACATTTTTGTGCACATTTTCCTTAACACGCACAGTTTGAACAATTTTTCTCCTACATCACTAAAATTTACCTAAAATTTTACTCTGTCTGTCTGTCTGTCTGTCTGTCTGTCTATTATCTGTTTTATCTCCCACAGCAATCAATAAACAGATGCTTGGTGCATCCCAATAACAAAGAACATAAAAAGATGAAAAATTTATAAAGAAAATACATTAAAAACCCAACAGTATAATAACTGGCATCACACCCCAAAAGCCTTCCAGAAAAGCTCTGTTTTCATCTTTTCTTGGAATGTTAGAGACCCTTCATATATTAGGGTTTACCTAATTTCATTTTTACCTATTTCATTCAATACAACTTATGTAACATCAACTTTTGATGCAGATATTGGCTGTGCTAGCATACATTCCAATATAAACAACCTTGAATTATTTCAGTTTCAAAGAGTTAAAGAAAGTAATCAGTCAAATATTTACTCAGCTTTCCATAATATTTTTTTTCCAATTAGCAGAATGTTTTACAAACAGGAGGGGTCAGATACATTTTATCTGCCGCTGCACCCGCCCTACGGAACATCACTCCCCCAAGGTCAGGCTGGCCTTGACCCTGATGGCCTCTGGAAGGGCCTGAAGATGTGGCTCTGCCACCCGGCCTGGAGCGCATGAAATAGAGCCAGTTTGGTCTAGTGGTCAAGGCAACGGGCTAGAAACCAGGAGTCTGAGAGTTCTAGTCCTGCCTGAGGCAGGAAAGCCAGCTGGGTGACCCTGAGCCAATCAAATTCTCTCAGCCCTAGGAAGGGGCCAATAGGAAACCAGGAGACTGAGGGTTCTAGTCCCGCCTTGGGCATGAAAGCCGGCTGGGTGACCTTGGGCCAGTCCCTGTCTCTCAGCCCTAGGAAGGAGCCAATAGGAAACCAGGAGACTGAGAGTTCTAGTCCCGCCTTAGGCACGAAAGCCGGCTGGGTGACCTTGGGCCAGTCCCTCTCTCAGCCCTAGGAAGGAGCCAATAGGAAACCAGGAGACTGAGAGTTCTAGTCCCGCCTTAGGCACGAAAGCCAGCTGGGTGACCTTGGGCCAGTCCCTCTCTCTCAGCCCTAGGAAGGAGCCAATAGCAAACCATGAGACTCAGAGTTCTAGTCCCGCCTTAGGCACGAAATCTGGCTGGGTGATCTTGGGCCAGTCCCTGTCTCTCAGCCCTAGGAAGGAGCCAATAGGAAACCAGGAGACTGAGAGTTCTAGTCCCGCCTTAGGCACGAAAGCCGGCTGGGTGACCTTGGGCCAGTCCCTGTCTCTCAGCCCTAGGAAGGAGCCAATGGCAAACTAGGAGACTGAGAGTTCTAGTCCCGCCTTAGGCAGGAAAGCCGGCTGGGTGACCTTGGGCCAGCCACTCTCCCAGCCCTAGGAAGGAGCCAATAGGAAACCAGGAGACTGAGAGTTCTAGTCCCGCCTTAGGCACGAAAGCCAGCTGGGTGACCTTGGGCCAGTCCCTCTCTCTCAGCCCTAGGAAGGAGCCAATAGCAAACCAGGAGACTCAGAGTTCTAGTCCCGCCTTAGGCACGAAATCTGGCTGGGTGATCTTGGGCCAGTCCCTGTCTCTCAGCCCTAGGAAGGAGCCAATAGGAAACCAGGAGACTGAGAGTTCTAGTCCCGCCTTAGGCACGAAAGCCGGCTGGGTGACCTTGGGCCAGTCCCTCTCTCTCACCCCAACCCACCTCACAGGGTGGTTGTTGTGGGGATAATAGGAGAAGGAAGGAGTATTAAGTATGTTCGCCGCCTTGAGTTATTTATAAAAGGTGGGATGATTAATTAATAAATAAAAAATAAAAATAAAAAATAAAATAAAATAAAATAATAAAATAATAAAGAATAAAATAAAATAAAAAATAAAAAATAAAATAAAATAAAAATAAAATAAATAAAATAAATAAAATAAAATAAAATAAAAAAATAAAATAAAATAAAATAAATAAAATAAATAAAATAAATAATAATATAATATAATATAATAAAATAAATAAAATAATAAAATAAATAAATAAATAAAATAATAATAAAATAAATAAAATAAAATAAAATAAAAAAATAAAATAAAATAAATAAAATAAATAATAATATAATATAATATAATATAATAAAATAAAATAATAAAATAATAATAAAATAAAATAAAATAATAAAATAAAATATAAAATAAAATAATAAATAGCTGTATGGTTCTTGAATTACTGTGCTCTCCTGGTGATTGTATTGGATGGTTTTTCATTGTTGTAACGTTTTGTATCATTTATATGGTTGTTTTATTTTTTTGGTTTTTTGCATCGTTTATGTTTTAATCGGAAACCTCCCAGAGTCACCAGTACTGAACGAACGAAGGCTGCGTGGACAGGGTCGGCCCGGGCAATTGCGAACGTTTCCCCAGGAAAGGCCTCCCTCGTGCCCCACCTGAGCAAGGCCGGGCGGGCGGCGGGGCACAAGTTCCGGCGTTTCCAGCGCGCGAGCCCTGCAGATCAACGCGCAACTCCCGCCGCCGCGCCGCTCCGACTTTTACGCGCGCCCGAGCGCGACTCCCAGCCAAGCGCGGGGCCCCCCGCCCGGTCCCCCACAACGGCCGCTTGCCACGGGGGCGAGGGCTCGGCCTGGCGGTCGGGGCTTTGCTTCCCCTGTTGCCCGGCTGGCCCGGACACGTGCGCGCAGACCATGTCCAAACGAACTAATCTCGCATCGGCGTTACTTTTGCACCGGCTGCCCGCAACGGGCGAGCGCCTTTCTTTTAACCTGCTTCGCGGTTTTATAATCCCGGAACGCAGCTCTGAACTCCGCGCTTTCCGCGGGACACAGCCTGAACCGCCGGGCCCGCGGGAGCGACGCGGAGCCTCCATTACCTGCCCATCTCGCGCCGCTGCCGGACTGGAAGGGCCCCGCCGCGCCGCGCCGCGCCGCACCCCGCCCCGCCCGCTGGAGGGGAGAGTGGGAAGAGCAAGCAAGCAACTCCTGTTAGCTGCTTCTCCTGTTCCGTGGACGAGAAGCCGCCCCTGCAACCGAGTTTTCCCGCGAGGGGAAATCCACCCGTGCACCGTATTACCCCTCCTTATTGGGGTTCCACCTTGGGGGGGGGCTCTCCGAGCGCCTCTAACCAAAGACCCCCGAGCGCCCGGGAGAGGGTCGTCTGAACGGGGCCAAGGCTCTGCCCGGCGCCCGCCATCCTCCCCGAGCCCTAACCCTTTGAACTCGCCGAGGCAGAGGCTCCGGGCGGGTGGCGCGTCCCCGCCCCGGGAGGCTCCGAATCGCACCCCGCGGAGACCCGGAGCAGAGCTTACATCCACACGTGCAAGGCGCGCGAGTGCATGCTCTTTCCAGGAAGAAATTGGGGCCGGGGGAGGACTTACTTCCAAATAAACGAGCAGATGACCCCCCCCCCCCGCTCCCGCAGGTGTTAATGCGCCTTTATTTCAGATTCAGCCTGCCTAACGTGCAGGAGCTTGAGCGGGCGCAGCGCTTTGCGAGCTTCCGCAGGACTTAACTTCGGGAGCGGCGTTGGGCCAGAGGTCTAACCAGACCCTCAACGGGCTGGCTACACGCATGGCGTGCCAAGCCATGGCTTGTCCAAACCACCCCCGTTGGCTGGGTTCAGCGCATCCCGCTCCCAGAGTGGGGCGGCAATAATCAACGTGGCCGCTAGGTGGCAGTAACGAACAGGGCTTCTGGCGCTTTGGCGGGTTGGAGATTTGCAGGGTGAACCAGAGGGTGCCACCCAGCTGGGCTATTGGGGGGGGGGCTAAACAAGAGGTTTTGCCTCTCCCCCACCCCAAAATGGTAGGAAATTGGGGGGCATCAGGTCTTAGAGGGCCAAAACAGGGAAGGGGGTCTTGAAAGCTGCAGGTGGCCCCCTTTAACCTGAGTAAACAGTATCCAGCCGGATGGTCCAGCTGGCGACTTGGAGTAAGCGAGCCTCATGACTTCCCAAGAGCGTCTTTAAAGCAGAGACCAGAATAACTCTTTTCCAGATCTGGACAGCCCTTTCAGATCTTTTGGGTGCAGCTGTGGTGTACCTTAACCACCCCAAAAGGTGGGGGATCTCGAGAAAGCTAAACAGTGTCGGGCCTGGTTAGCGTTAGGATAGGAGACCACTAGGAGATCCCGGGGCAGTAGGCGAGACCAGCAAGCGAGAAGAAATAACCTCCAAGACCATGACAAACCACGTCTGCGCTGTGGCCAAGCGAGCCTAGGGACAAGGACGGGTCACAAGGGTCGAGCTCAACTTTAGAGCTCAGCTTTGCTATTCCAGGGCAAGAGCGCCACTTTGGAGTAGTGGTTACGGCCGTGTTTCCCAACCTTGGTGAGTTTAAGGTGGGTGGACTTCAACTCCCAGAGCTGGCTGGGGAATTCTGGGAGTTGAAGTCCACCCACCTTAACCTCGCCAAGGTTGGGAAACACTGGGTTAGGGCACCAGGCTAGAAACTGGGGGACGGTGAGTTCTAGTCCTGCCTCAGGCACGGAGCCCACTGGGCCACAGCGGGGCCCAGCGCCCGAGTCCCCACCTTCAGAAGACCAGATTAAAAAGAGAGAACGGTCAGTAGGACTTTGTCCTTTCAGCCAAGCATTCTGTGGAAAGGCGGTTCTGTTTCGACCAAGGAATGGCTGCATTAGCAACTGGTAAACGGTCCCGGAATTCCAAACGTCAAGCTCTGTTTTCCAGTTTTTGCCTTTTTATTAAAGGGGAAATGGGACCCAAGAGTCAACATCCACGGAATCTGACAAAGAAGAGCTTTACAGCGTGAGTCACTTAGCTAATGCTAACATCTACTGTATTATGATGCAGAAAATGCCACGACTCTGATACTCCGCTGAACACGTCTTGTTGCAGCGACGTCTGGTGGAAGCTTAGGGTTACAGTGGTGTCCGTGGTCCTAAAATGTTAGACTGCGCCCCTCCCCCATAGATACAAATCAACATTTATCTAAAACGTGAAAGAACAAACAAAATCTCCTTTTAGCAAATGGAACAGTGCAGCAGCAGGAGAGAGAAAGGAACCAACCAACGGAAGAGGCAAGGAGAGTTGCCTTACATCGCCTAGAGGCTTTCCAGACATTCCGGGAGCTGCAGTTCCAAGTGGCGGAAGGCTCCCGGACTGAATCCTTCCGATATAGCTTTGAGCTATAAAATGCAGTCCAGGATTGGACGAGGTGACGTAGCTAACCTGATGGAAGTGCCTGGCATTAACAGTATTAACAGTATTATGGTACAGGTCTGTTACAACTGGTAATAGACGGCTCCAGGAGGTAGCGGAGGTGGTTCTGTGACGGATAAGGCACCTGGAAGAGAGGGAGATATTTCACATAAAGTATCAGCAGAGAGTGCATTTCTCAGATAATAACCTTTAAAGAATTCAGTGGTTAACGGCCTGGACAGCACTTTAATTTGATACTATCAGACTGGTAATTGATTGTAAAGATATGTTTGGAGTTGCTTCATCAACCGCTTTTAAACCCATTCAATGACCTCAATAAAGGCATCCTTTTAAGATGCTAAGTCTACGACCACTGAACTAAAGCCATGGCTTGCCTTGCTTTCTGACGCAACAGCATCAATTGAATGACCTGTACAGATGTGTGCAAGTCCTCCATTCTCATCATCACCCATGATTAATTCATTATTTTGCATTAGCTATTATTCCACCAAGTCTTAGCAACCATAGAAACCTTCTCCAGAATGTGTCCGTGGTCCTAAAATGTTAAAGACTGCAATATTTTTATGTGCTTATTACAGAGGAGAATTTCCAATTCCCTTTCTTCATTGTATTAAGAAATCACTTCTTGGTTAATGGAGGAGCTTGTACCAGCTACGGAACAGTCTCCAGAACCCTTGTCCTTATCTTTATAACGCTATCCAAACCGGGACAAGAGGGTTGACCAGATTTTTCCTGCTACTGAACAGAGCAGTCTTCCAACGGGAAATTCTCCGTGTTCCTTCATGGAAGGCAGCAATGGGGATGAGTCACATCACACCCCACCATTGTAATTAATGGGACGCTACTCCCATTCCCCAGGATGTTACTCCCGATCCTCTTAGGGTTTGAATGGGCCGAGCGCTGCCACCCTCCCGCAACCAAGAGTTTGAGGCTTCAACTCCCATCTCATGTCCCAGCCAGTGCATTCTGGGAGCTGGAATTCTCCAACGGGAGGGAAAGCTGGCTAAAACCTGGATGGATTCCCAATCTATTACATCCGACCTGCAAAAATAAATGGCCAAGGGAGAAAGTTGCTGCATTTTAGGGACACGGGTCTGGTAAAGGAATACATGAAAGTATCTTTGCAAATGAGCAGAAATTATTTTTCTGTGCTTTATGCGAGGGACAAATAATACAAGAGAACAATGGGAATCTATTTCTTTTGTAAACTTATTTTCCAAAAAATAATAAACTGGGCATTCTTGTTGCTGCTTCTCTTACGCTCCTCTTTCCAGCACTGGCAAATATTTACCCAGCTAGGGAACAGCAGCGTAGGAAGTCAGCATGGATAAAAGCAATATATTTAAAATCCTCGGTGAAGATAGAGAAGGGATTATGCCATACAGAGGGAAAAGGAGACTTCAACCAAAGGATTCCCCATCAGACTTCAGAAAATCTGAAAAACATCTGTGTCCACAACAGGTGGCTGTACCACTGGACTTCTAAAAGGCACCTACCTGCAAACCCAAATTCGGGGTCACAAATCTTTGGGTCTGAAAAGAAAAGAACTTAGTTACTGCATTTTTGTACACATTCTATATTAAGGTCTGAATATTTGCATTTTTCACATCTTTGTCCAGCTATTCATATGAAAACTTTGCATTTTCTCCCAAGTAGCTAGCATTCAGGGGCTTTTCAAACTGGCTTACAAACATATTTAAATGATATTTGTGGTTTTTGTAACTGTACCACAAATAGAATAGGTACCCATGGCATCAGATGAACCAACAGCTGCAAAGTGTAGACTATCAAGGGATAAAAACAGGAAAGGAGAAGAGGAAAAAACACACACGTAATATCTGGAAAAACAAATGGAACGGACAATCAAATTTCTCAGAGTGCCACGACTCAAAGCCAATTGCAAAATTTTAAACAGAGGAGAGGGGGGAAAAATCATTCTATTCCAACTGTTAGGACCTGTTTTTTTTTCCTGTTGGGGAAAATCCAAGAATTCTTGAATTATCCTTCTGCAATCTATCCACCTTTTCTCTTGCATTTTTCTTTTCTTTTACTTTTAAATCACTGAATGTTAGAATTGTCTGGACTAAATGTTTATAAACACCACAAATTAGCAGAAGCACAAAAAGGGGGAAGGTCTTTTTTTTCCTTTTTAGTTGTTGTTGCCTATTTTGCTTTGTCTATTTGCTGTTTTTTCACAACATTCACAACGATAATAAGGAACCATCTAGTGGAGACCTTAATGTTAATTCATTGTTATTCAGCTTAAGACAGAACCCTTTATTATACAACAAATATGTTGATGTAATTTGCAGCTGCTTATTAAGGTTATATTCAGTTTTAGATGTAAAATCTAAATAATCTTATGCTTATTAACATCAACATTTCAAATCACAGTTAATACTGATATACCTTTTTTTAATCTTTAATGGTCTAAGTTATCGAAACAGAGCAGGGATTCTCCACCAGGGTTCCGTGGCACCCTCGGGTTGCGCGAGAGGTCACCAGGGTTTCCCTGGGAGATCACGATTTATTTAAAAAATTATTTCAAATTCGGGCAACTTCACATTAAAGAGGTAAGTTTAATTCTTTATTTTCAGTTTAAGAACACTGTTAGTGCATATATACAGGCCTACACATGAAATGAATAGAATAATTTTGTAACTTCTGGCCTATATTTGAGCCTGAATGTGCAGGGGTTCATCGAGGTCTGAAAAATATTTCAAGGGTTCTTTTCTCAAAAGGTTGAGAAAGGCTGCATTAGAATGTTAATAATCTAGTCAATACTGTATAAACACCAGTGTATCAAAATAATATAATGTATTGCGTATGTCTAATAACAATATAATACCATTTAAAAAAAAGAACTGTGTGGACATTGTGTCACTGCTACTTTTGGACTTGGGGTGAAGGGAAGAAACAACGTAACTTATTAGCTGAAGGGAGTTAAGATCTGACACACATTTCTTTGCACATGCCCAGACAGAAGTGAAAACTTATATGGAAGGTGATCATAGGTAGGCAAATCCCCAAAGCAAATCTCCTTGTTTTACAAGAATGAAATCACAGAAAGATAATTAAGGAACAAACCTGTGGGATGAATAGAAAAGCTGCATTCTTCATTCTAGTTGGGTTTACAATTCCCAGAACTCCAGCAAGATTCTGGGTTAGGGAAAGCTTCTATACAAGAAAGGTGGGATGATCTAAATGCATGTACAGAAATGTGACGTTTTAAACCAGAAGTCCCTTGCAGGAATGATATAGTCAGCCTGTTGGGTTGTTTCTAAGTACCACACACATAAATGGAACTATGAAAGGAAGTATGAAGATTTTATTCCATGTCCTTATTCAGTGTATACTGTGATACTGATGGCAACCAGAAATATTTAAAATTTCAACATCGATTTTAAAAGAAAAACTTTAGGAAGCCTGACAGTTTATACTATACAATCTTAATTCAGGTGAAAAAATAATTTAATTTAAGTAGAACAGGTATCAAGTGGAATTCTGAGATTTCCTATATTTAAATCTAATGAAAACAATATTAAAATATGTGCTCCTTTTTATAAAAGACCCAAAACAGTTTACAAGAATGATAATAGCAGCACCAAATCAATTAATCCACTAAAAAAAAGACAAATATCACATGGGGGAAGCCCAATATGAAAAGATTTGTGTTTAAAGTTAAACCACAGAAGTCAAAATACTTTTTAAAATAAATCTTGTTAACCTTGTAAAAGCAACAAAACAGATCTTTCCTCAGTACTGAAAATCTGCATCCGCTCAATTAAACAATTAAACAGACAAGAAAACTATAAATGGAAATAAATAAGTAAATTTGAGATGCTAAATAATTTAAGCCATACGTGTAATGTATTTATCTGTCTGTGGAACACACACTGTAACAATTACTAAACCAGAAATAATTTTTTTTCAATATTTGGAAATCAAGGGAAAACGTCTCCGATTAAAAATTGTATGGATTTTAAATAATCACATTAGTTTGTGCTGAATCAGATCAAAGTATCAGAGATATAGCTTCCAAAAATGCAGTCCCCTTCAACCCATCCATTCCTGAAATAGGATACTGCACGTTCACAGGAAGACACCATTAGCAGCTTAACCTGCCCTCGTTAAGTTATTTCAGCCACAGAATAAAATATGCACTAATAAAAGGACATTTGGCACATGTTAATTTGCTCCCCATTTCTGAGTGAATCATTCTTCAAGCAACACAACCAAGTTAGTAACTTGGGAGCATTACAGCAAGCTTACAGTGCACAACGTACATTCTGTTTGCAAACACAGAATCGATGCAAGCGGACAGACCTGTAGCTGACTTCCAATTTATTCTGATTACAACAAACTCTGACCCAAACTTAAATGAAGTTTAAGTTTAAACTTACTTAAGTTTTCAAACTTCATCAAGTGATGGAGTTCCCATTAAAACTCTAGTTTTCTTTGCAGGACAGTTATTTTGCAGCTTCTACCTTTTCCTTCTAGTGGATTTTGAAAAGGAGGAACCATATCAGAGTTCACTTTCCTAATCTGCTTCTCCTGTAGATGTGCTTGATGTATAATTTCTTACAGCAGGGAAATTCAGATAGCTCCAACACCGGGCTTAGCGCGAGGCAGATCCTGAAAACGGGGCAGTTGGTCTATTCCAACCTGTACTCCGAACACTTGGATACATCCATCATTCTGCTTCCACTGTCGCAGCAGTTAAGCAAAGACACATTTAATATGACTACATATTTTAAATACATATTCTTACAAAATATGCCTTTAAATATATTTTGAAGCATTTCTCTGAGCCAAAAAAAAAAAAAAACCACTAGAAGTTTCTGGCATTCAAAATTTGCTAGATAATGAAGTCCCAATTTGCACTTTAATCTGGATAGTGTAGACTAGGTTAATGCATATAATAAAATGTAATTCCACAAGCATCTCTAGAATTGACTCATTTTACGTAACTAAAGCTACTCCCACACTGAAGAGAAAACGGCGTCTTACCTCTAGGCAGGTCACTTCCACTAGGATCACAAGAAGAAGGTGGCGTAATACCGCCACTTTCCCCCACATCACTGACAGGAGGAAGGGGAGGCGACTGATACACTGATGGGATTACAACTATTGAAAAAGGGGGGGAGAGAAATGTTAAATCAGATTTTGAATGCAGCGGAATGTATAAAACAGAAAAATAGTTGGAATCCTTTTACATTTCATTTTGAATGGTAAGATCCATCTATATCTATCTATCATCCATCATCCTGTCATCCATCCACCCAATTCATATAGCTGCCATCTCATGAATGTGACCCTGGGAGGCATACAGGAAAACGAACAATAAAAACACATCTTGAATAACCATTAAAGACCACCTCTTGCTTATTAAAAGCAACTCATTTCTTCTGATATAAGGAACTTCTTCCATACTCCCTGACCGTCACTTTCTCCATCTCTTGAACAGAGCAGAGCAGAACCGAACTTGAACAGAACTGTCCTGGTCCTGCTGCTTCAGGAGGACCACGTGGATCAGATGCGAACGAGGTTACGTGGCTTGTGTGAGTTCTGCACATAAAGGGGGGGGGCATTTAGGAGGCCCGTTGGCTGCCCCTGCAGCACCTCCCCACAACTGCTGGATGCTGCTGTCATTATTATTTTATTCCAAATACTTGGAGCCCATCTTTTCACCTTTCCTGTTGAAATGGGAAAAGCAGAAAAACTGCAACAAAGGGTCCAAAATGAACAAGTAACTCCCCTCTGAAAGACCGTCCGGCCCATATGAGCGACCCAGACTTTGCCTACTTTATGCCATCAACCGAACTGCTCTCGTAAAAATGTGCTAACTGTGGCTGCCCGCTGATGCTGGGTCGTGATGCTTGTAGATGCAGAAACCACCTTTCTTTCTCTGCTTTCCAACTTTGCAAAAAATCAAAACATTAAGTTATGCTGAAGTAGACATTTTGGGAAAGCGTCTCACCTGAAGGAGTGTACAGATAATCCTCACGGTATTCCCCTGGAAAAGCAGAGGGGAAGTGCACCATTAGAGACACATGTTAGATATAAATTTCATGTACCCCCTATAGACTTTTTGCATGAAATGGAAAAAATGCACTTATGACTTGTAGTTTTGATGATTAGAGAAAAAAATGGATAATAGAAAAAAGTGAGTTTTTTTGCAATCATAGAGTAAGAGATAATTTTGTAATTCTACTTATATTTGCTGCAAAGGAAATTGGCAGCTTCTTTCTTTCTGCACTTTTCCTTTTTCTTTCTTTCTTTTTTCTCTGTTTCTTTTACTCTTTATTAGTTTGTGATAGATAGATAGATAGATAGATAGATAGATAGATAGATAGATAGAGATAGATAGATAGATAGATAGATAGATAGATAGATAGATAGATATCTTTAAAGTCACCTGCATAAATTGTCAATTTATGCAGGTGACTTTGCCGTGCCAGGTTCAGGTCCAGGTCCTAATTAAGAACACATTTTTGAAATAATGAAAAAACTACTGGTGCCTGTAAGTGTACAAACTGAACATTTCAGATCAGATCAATTTTGAAAGGTAACGGCGTGTTCCATTTCAAGCAGGGAGGCTTCTGCGAAGAATTTTTTAATGACTTTCCTCCTAATCAATACCCCTAACTTTATAAAGCAGGTGAAGTGGTGGCCCTGGCCTTTTTTAACGGCTATGAGCTGGTATAGTTCACTAAAGTTCTCCTGAAGTAGCTAAGTTTGAACAGTAAACAAACCAACCTTCGTTAGGGTCAAAGGCCAGCATAAGGAAGGTGTCCAGAGTAGGATCTACGGGAGCATCTTCCCTGAAGCAGCGCAGGTTGGACACCCCGTGTTCACCTACTTCTTCTTCTGAAGAGTTCTGCTCGTTCGGTTGTGTGACCCAGAATCCTGCCGGAGGAGGAACTACTGGAGCGGGACCACCCTGATTCTGAGAAACAAGGCAGATTGTTTTTTTAACCTTATTCCAAACAGGCAGCACAGTTTCAGCGCTTCCTTGTAACCTCGACAGGATGGAGCAAACGGATTGAACTTCAGTAGATATGAGACACTCTGAAACACACCATGTGATTCTAAAAGGAAGTTTAAAAAACAGCTTGCATTAGGATAGTCTTTCCAAATTTGGATGAGAAAAAAATGTTTCCAATTAGAGCTTTCAGAATTTATTTTTAAAAATCAGTGCATGGAGAAGGGCAGAAAAGGCAAAAGCAAGCATTAAAAAGTCTTCACATGCAAAAAGATCTCCAGGTCATTTTCAGGATTCTGACAGAGGCAGAAAACCTCCTTTTTTGGCACTTTTGAAATCTACTTTTATGGTAGCAGAAGTTAACAATGAGGGTTTTAATTATTTTCCTGAGAAGAAGATTTGTGAACACACATTTATACCTTTGAGAGACACTGTTGAAGTAGCCATTCAGTTTCCCTTTTTTACAACTAACTCTTAAACAATTTCATTGAGCACTGCTATGTTAATACATTTTAATCCCATGAACAAAATTGAGAGCCTACATTCTGATGCTTGGCAATTATATTTCATCTCTGCAGAATTTCAGCATCACCATTTGCTGAGGTTCAGGGATCTGGAGGCGCCAAGACGTAGAAAGGCTGCATTACATAAACTACCCAATACTTGGGCAATTGTTACTTGGGCAAAGTAACAGAACCAGAGACTTTTCATCCTCTTAGCTATTCTGCGTGTAAATTCGGCCAGATGAAAAAGAAAAGTGAAAAATGCCCTCCTCGCTCCTGGTGAGTACAGGGCACAGGCCCCGTAGCGTCGTCCGTCCCGGTTGCGTTCTGGACCTCCCAGGCGAGTCTTCAGCCCCGCGATCTCCTGCCGGTCCCCATCCAAGAACCAACCAGGCTGGACCCTGCTTCGCCACTGAGCCCAAACAAAATTGGCCGGTGTGGAGACTGCAGCAGCAAGAAGGTGGTTTGAATTCTGAATTTTAGGAACTGGCTTTGTGCCACCAACCTTGATCACATGCCACATAAGGAGAGTAACGGAGTTCTCTGCTAAACCCCGTTTTAACCACTACTTAGCAGTAAACTACGACTACAAATGGAGATAGCTGGCTTCCCACTTTGCAGTTTAACATGGGGAATGAACTGTTTCACCCGTCTGCCTGTGTTAATAAGCAAATTCATACTTTACAGATTACTTATGTGCGTATCAACCAATCCATTACTGACTACAACCTGCCGCAGGTTAATTTTTCACTTTAACAGGCAACCTGTACGCCCTTTCCAGAAGGGAAAATGGCATTAAATTAAACCAAAAGCACAACTTGTAATTTTCACCGAGGAAAGAGGAAGAGGAGGCTGGCCCTGAAAGGAGGTGCCTTCTGCTTGGCCGCTCCCCCGCTTTGAAGAGCCCCTCAAAATCCGGCGATGACGACGGCGAGGGGGGCGCCTCGGTCCCCGCTTGCTTGCATTTCACCCACCCATTTCATCGACCCCCCTCTACCCACCTCCGAGGGTTCGCACACCCAAAGCGGGGCTGGCGGGGCCCCGCGGGCCGCCTGCGGGTTTACCTGCTCGGAAACGGCCCGGAAGAGGCGAGGGGCGTCCATGGCCGCGAGCCTGCCCAGGTACTCGTCCATGGTCTCCTCCTCGCTGAGGGACTTCTGCCCGGAGTCCCTCTCGCAGCGCTTCTGCACGGCCGTCGCCGCCGCTGCGGGGGCGCCACGCGGAGCCTGGGAGGGGCCCGGGACTGCGGGAGCGCGCGCGCGCTCTCTCTCTCTCGCCCGCCGCCGCGCGCTGTAGCTTTTGCGAATGAAAACTGTTTTACCCCTTTCTGCAGATCCCTTTCCACCTCCCCCTCTTGCAAGAAGGGCAGGACTGCGAGTCTCAGTTGTGCACCAGAATAAACCCCTCCCCCCACCCCCAAATTCTGCACCCAAGCACGGCCTGAGTCACGCAACCCACGTGCAGAAGTCTCTTTCCGTGCAGGAAAATCCGATTCTGCGAATCAGGAGAAAAGAGGCAAGAGACTCCGGAGCAGCAGAGGGAAGCCCCCTCCTAGAGGGGAGAGACCCCTCGGAACCCCGCCAGCCCCTTTCTCTTGCCTCACCACTGTACCCATTCGCCCTTCTTATCTTGGTAATTTAACGTATATGGACACGTGCTGTATAGTACCACTTTTCAATATTTCCTGGAAAGCTTAAAGTATACCGAGGCAAGGAATACAATAAATTATTACTGGGTCACATTGGTACTCAGCGCCAATGTGAGACGGTGCCCGGAGGCTGAGGAGGGCGAGTTTCTGTTTCCAGCTGTAGCTCTGCAGATCGTAAAATCCCAGGATTTGGAGGCGTCAGTTAAGTCACCAAGCCCAACCCTTGGCTCGCCAGTCTCTGCGAGCCAGATCACAGAGGAACGACCCCCTCTAGGAGCCTATTTAGTTAAATTAAGGTGCTAATAACCCATGACCCCTGTGACTAAAACCAAGAACCTAAGAACAGAGAATGAGACATTTAAGCAACTTGGTCTAATTTCCTTATTTATATCTTTTTTTAATGAGCTCCCCCTGGTAATGGTTAGTTTTCCATATGCATTCAAAAAGTAAATGTTTAAAGTAATAAAGAATTAGCAACCAGCTAATCGATGGATGGCTTGTGGAGAACTTATATTAATTATATATAATATAATTATATTATATTAATGTTGTAAACCGCCCAGAGTCTACTGTTGTGGAGATGGGTGGTGATAAATTTGAATAATAAATATTATATTATATTATATTATATTATATTATATTATTTATTTTAATTAATTTCTATCCCGCCTTTATTATTTTTATAAATAGCGGCGAACATACCAAATACTCCTTCCTCTGTCAGAGTGTGTTTCAGCAGATTGGCACCGTCCACTGCTCCTGTGGAAGAAAAGCTGCTTCTATGCTGCTGTAATAAATTACAAATAATAATTAATTAACAATTAATAAATATATACCCTTTGAGTATATACAGCAGGGCTTTCCAAAGTTTTTCCCGCAGCGACACACCAACCGGCGTTGGTGTGTCGCCGCGGGAAAACCCGGAAGTGCGGCAGCGCTTTCGGGTTTTGCGCGCTGCAGTTGGTGTGTCACCGTGGGAAAACCCGGAAGCGCTGATGATGATGATCAGCGCTTCCGGGTTGTGTGGCGACACACCAGACTGTGTGTGGCGACACACTTTTGTGTCGCGACACACAGTTTGGAAAGCTCTTATATACAGACTTTACTATACACAGCACAGAAATAGATTCAGACACGATCCAACTCCATACAAACTACCCCACACTTAATATCTCTCAGACACGATATATATATATACATAATATTGCAGAGTCATTCCTATACACAGGTGTAGCTCGTTAGCATTGCATCATCCTGTCCTCAAGGACGATGATCTCACCCAACGCTCGCTGCTATCTACTTTGCACATTCCAGACCAGTAAAATCTAAACAATAAAATATATTTCTTTTTACATACTCTGACATCCTCCTCCTATTTTCCCCAACACAACAACCCTGTGAGATGAGTTGGGCTGAGAGAGAGTGACTGGCCCAAGGTCCCCCAGCCGGCTTTCATGCCTAAGGCGGGACTAGAACTCTCGGTCTCCTGGTTTGCCATTGGCGCCTTCCTAGGGCTGAAGGAGAGTAACTGGCCCAAGGTCACCCAGCCGGCTTTCGTGCCTAAGGCGGGACTAGAACTCTCAGTCTCCTGGTTTGCCATTGGCTCCTTCCTAGGGCTGAGAGACAGGGACTGGCCCAAGGTCACCCACTGGCTTTCGCGCCTAAGGCGGGACTAGAACTCTCAGTCTCCTGGTTTGCCATTGGCTCCTTCCTAGGGCTGAGAGACAGGGACTGGCCCAAGGTCACCCACTGGCTTTCGCGCCTAAGGCGGGACTAGAACTCTCAGTCTCCTGGTTTGCCATTGGCTCCTTCCTAGGGCTGAAGGAGAGTAACTGGCCCAAGGTCACCCAGCCGGCTTTCGTGCCTAAGGCGGGACTAGAACTCTCAGTCTCCTGGTTTGCCATTGGCTCCTTCCTAGGGCTGAGAGACAGGGACTGGCCCAAGGTCACCCACTGGCTTTCGCGCCTAAGGCGGGACTAGAACTCTCAGTCTCCTGGTTTGTCATTGGCTCCTTCCTAGGGCTGAGAGACAGGGACTGGCCCAAGGTCACCCACTGGCTTTCGCGCCTAAGGCGGGACTAGAACTCTCAGTAAGTCAAGGAAGGGAAATGAGACAAATTAGGGATTAGTGGTTATTGAAGAGCAACACTATATCCCAGGTTCCAGGACTGGACCCTTACGTACTAGCAGAGTACTAGCAGAGTACTGGCAGAGTACATTACTCTTACGTACTAGCAGAGTACGTTACTCCTTACGTACTAGCAGAGGAGCAGGCTGGCTTCAGGGAAGGCCGGCCCACCCTTCAGGGCCCTGCACTCCAGCATCTCATTGGAAAAATGAAAATGAAATCTATCCCGTCAAACAGCATTTGATTCCGTGTGCTGAGCTAAATTGTGGGAGAAGCTGGAGGCCTTCCTGGTTGACTGACATCTACTTCATCTAGGACATCTGCACCACTAGAGCTTGTACATCCCCCTTTTAAGAGCAGCCCTTCAAGTCCCTACTGGTGTCTCTAAGGCCACCTTGCCACTGGAGACAGGCTTCCTGCGAGGGGAGGCTGGAGAGTGGGTGGCCGCGCTCAACCGTTGGCCTCAGCTCCTGGTGGTCTTCCTCCCCCCTTGGCCTGGCCCACTATGGCTCCGCACTCAGAGCGCTGATGCTCCTGGGACTCTGGACTCACAGGAGCTACAGAGCACGTGTTCCTCCGGTGCCTGTACTGCAGAGGCATTCGCACTCGCCTCATCTCGCCATTGCTACAGACATATCCAGGGCACACACAGGACAGTTTTACGCTACCCTGTTGCCCTCAGATACCAGTCCTGCTGCAACACACCATCGTTCCGGGTCCTGCGCAGCAGTGCTCAAAATGCGTTGGGTGACGGCCTGTGCTTGGGGCCCAACTTTGCAAACTACAGCAGATCTAATGAGCACCGCGTTTGCCAGATCAGGGGGCCTTGTAACTTGAGAGATATCGTCTCCCACATACTAACCGCTTATGCTCCTCTATGCCCATCTAATGCTCCTACCCCTCCTTTCAGATTCTCGCTTTTTACATATGCTTTTAGTTTTTCACTTACATATCTTTTATGTATTCTAGCTTTTTATCATTCTTTTTAGATTGTTACTTTCACTCTTTCTCAACCTTTAGATCCCTTATGCTTCTTTTTAATTACTCTACCCCACCCCACTTCTTATGCTGGTCTGACCTTAATAAAAAACTGTCTGTCCCTCTCCTGCCTCTTCTGCCCAGCAGGAGCTAGGTAAGGGATGTATACAGTTTTGCCAGGATATGAATGCAGTTTGTGATGGAGATTTGAAGCTTAATAAGGGAACTCCAAGCAGCTAACAACAATCTTGGAAGCAGAAGCGTGAACCAAAAAGGACTTGCAAATTACGTGAATTTTGAGAGAACCAAACCTCTTGGAACCCTCTTTAAAAAACACTGATCTGAATTAGGACTATCTTGGGCCAGAGAAACTGATAAACTGGGGTTGGATCCAGGAAGCCTTCTTCTGGACTGGATTTGATCTTGCTTTGGATGGAACATTATTTTCACAGTTGGAGAGTCAGGATCCCATTTAAGGACATTTCTGGGGTCAGCCTGATATCTGGACTATCAAGTGGTGGTAGCTCCAAGCAGTGGTACATTCCACCAGTTTGGAACTGTGTATCTGCAGAGCTTCATTTGAGGAGATTGGGTTGAGCTATGGAAATTAGTTGTAGCTAATCTGGATTAATGCAGCACACTGAAAGTGGGGGGCATCACTGAAGAACCCTGATGCTGGGAAAGACTGAAGGCAAAAGGAGAAGGGGACGGCAGAGGATGAGATGGTTAGATACTGTAGCATCACCGATGTAATGAACATGAATTTGAGTAAACTCCGAGAGACAGTGGAGGGCAGGAAGGCCTGGCGTGCTATGGTCCATGAGGTCACGAAGAGTCGGACACGACTAAACGACTGAACAACAACAAAAATCGGTCCCCAAAATGGGGTTAAAACAAAATTGGGATGAGGAGGGCCATTAGCCCAAGAAATCACGTTACACGGGTCTGAATAATGATGGTGATGATGATGGTAATAATAATAATATATTAAACTTGTTTTGCTTACTATTATTTTTCTGAGCAAAATCTGGGGAGGTTATTATTAAATAACCTGGCACACTCCAAATCAGTGTTTTTCAAACTGGGCCCCTTTAAGATTTATTTATTTACTTATTTATACTTTAATTTCTATTACCGCACCATCTCCCCCAAAGGGGACTCTGGGAGGTTAACACACATAAAAATTTAAAAATTAACTTATAAATAATTATAAAAATACAATATATAATCATTATTAATAATAATAGATTAAATATGTAAAATCCAAGAGGCGATACCATGACCTTCTAAAAGGGTTCTATGGCACCAGCCATCCCCATGAAGAACTATTCCTAAAACCAGGTCTTTAAGTTCTTCCGGAAGGACAGGAGCGACGGAGCCTGCCTCACCTCCGGAGGCAGAGTGTTCCAAAGGGCAGGTGCCCTTACCGACGGGGTCCGAAGCATGCCCTCTCTACATGATCGAGTGGGACGGTTTGAAATTATGGGGATGAGACGGTCCCTCAGATACCCTGGTCCCATGCCATGTAGGGCTTTAAAGGTCATAACCAACACCTTGAATTGTACCCGGAAGCACACAGGCACCCAATGCAGCTGGCGTAGCAGAGGTGTCACATGGGCCGATCTAGGGGCACCAATAACTGCACGCGCAGCCGCATTTTGGACCAGTTGAAGCCTCCGGATACTCCCCAAGGGTAGCCTCATGTAAAGCGCATTGCAGTAGTCTATACGGGAGACGACCAGGGCATGAGTGACTGTACGGAGGGACTCCTGATCCAGGAAAGGGCGTAACTGGCGCACAACACGAAGTTGCGCAAAGCCCCTTCTGGCCACGGCTGCCACCTGCTCCTCGAGCAGGAGTCGTGAGTCCAGAAGGACCCCCAGATTCCGCACTGGTTCCGAATGGGGAAGTGCAACCCCATTCAGAACCAAGGATGATAATTTCCCGGATCCGGAAGAACCATCAATCCACAGCCACTCCGTCTTACCAGGGTTCAGCTGAAGCCTGTTGTTCCCCATCCAGATCCCCACAGCCTCCAGGCACTGAGAGAGGGCGGCCACTGCATCACTTTAGAATAGAATAGAATAGAATAGAATAGAATAGAATAGAATAGAATAGAATAGAATAGAATAGAATAGAATAGAATAGAATAATAACTTTATTGTCATCCCACTATACACTATACAAGTGCACAATAGAATGAAATTTCGTTGCAGTTGGCTCACAAATTCACTCAAGCAATAAAATACTAATGATAATAATAAAAAACCATAATTACTATAAAATACCCATTCTTATAAAATATACATTCTTAAAAAATATACATTCTTTAACTCACAAAAGAACCTATTTGGCATTCAAGAATCCAATAGCCTGGGGGACAAAGCTGTTTCCCAATCTGGCTGTTCTACATCGGATACAGCGGAACCTCTTCCCAGAGGGTAACAAAGAAAACAAACCATGATGGGGATGGGAGGCATCACTGATGATCTTTCGAGCTCTGGACAAACAGCGTGCATGAGCTAAATCTTGGATGAGGGGCAGAGACATCTCAATTATCTTTTCTGCTGCCCTTACCACTCTCTGCACAGACTTTCTATCTGAGGCCCTACAGCTTCCAAACCAGATGGAAATACAGCTTGTAAGTACACTCTCTATAGTGCCTCTGTAGAAAGTAAGGAGAATGGAAGATGGGAGATGTACTTTCTTCATCCGACGCAAAAAGTGCAAACGTTGCTGTGCTCGCTTTACCAAAAATGTGGTATTAAGGGACCAGGACAGACTATTTGTTAACTGCACCCCCAGGAATCTAATGCTACTGACTGACTCCACTTACTTCACCTGGGATGGAGATGTACAATTGCATATCAGCTTATTGATGATACAGTATCTCATCCCATGGTGACGGATGATTGCACCCAGCGGTTTCATATAAATATTAAATAGGAGAGGTGAGAGAACCAAACCCTGTGGCACCCCACAGACGAGGGGGCGAGAGCTGGATCTCTCATCTCCTATTACTACCGATTGGGACCGGCCCCAGAGGAAGGAGGCGAACCAGCGCAAACTACGCCAGCCACCCCCAACTCCTCGAGCCGTCCCAAAAGGATACCATGGTCGATGGTATCGAAAGCCACTGAGAGATCGAGGAGAGCCAGGATAGATGCACTCCCTCCATCCCGCTCTCGCCAGAGATCATCCATAAGCACGACCAATGCAGTTTCCACCCCATATCCCGGCCTGAAACCTGACTGAAAGGGGTCCAGATAATCTGTTCCATCCAGAATCCTCTGGAGTTGCAACGCCACCACTTTCTCAACCACCTTCCCCAAAAAGGGGAGGTGGGAGACAGGACGAAAATTGTCCAATAAAGTAGGGTCCAGCGATGGTTTCTTGAGTAGGGGGTGCACCAGGGCCTCCTTAAAGGCAGCTGGAAACACCCCCTCCTCCAGAGATATATTAACCATCGCCTGGACCCAACCACATGTCACCTCCCTGGCTGCTTGCACCAGCCAGGAAGGGCATGGGTCTAGATGACGTGTGGTGGCCTTTACAATCCGGAGGATCCTGTCCACTTCCTTAGGCCCAACAGGATCAAACTGTTCCCAGATAACCGGGTAATGACGCTCCCTCGGCATCTCCCCAGACTCTGCTTCACGCTTGGAGTCCAACGTAGAACGAATCTGAGAGATTTTGTCCTGCAGATGCTCAGAAAATTCTTCCGCACGGCCCTGTAGGTGGGTCACAGACTCCACCTTCCCTAGAAGAGATCGTGTTATCTTAAACAGGGCCGTCGGGCGGCATTCTACGGACGCAATAAGAATATTGACGTTTCGCCTCTCTTACCGCCACAAAGTAGGTCTTAACAGCGACTCTAGCTTGTGTTCGGTCAGATTCAGTCTTTGTTTTCCTCCAGCGACGCTCTAGGCGTCTCTTAGCCCTCTTCAAGACCCTTAACTCCTCCGTAAACCATGGGGAGTATCGGGTCAAATGTGGCAAGAGAGGCCGCACAGGCACGATCCTGTCCAAGGCCCCAGCTGCCTCCCTATTCCAAGCTGCGGCCAGGACCTCCGCTGGACCGTGCAGCAGATCCTCGGGTATAACCCCCAGCTCTTTCTGGAACCTCATTGGGTCCATTAGTCGCCGGGGGTGGACCAATCTAATGGGTGGACTTCAACTCCCAGAATTCCCCAGCCAGCTTGACTGGCTGGGGAATTCTGGGAATTGAAGTCCACACATCATAAAGGGGCCCAGTTTGAAAAACACTGATCTAGATATATTAAACAGGGTGTTCTGGGAGCCACAGTCGTAACACATCTGGAGACCCCAGTTGATGGAGGGCTGAAGAGGCCTCCACTTCCTCTCTTCTGCTGTCTGTTCCCTAAGATCCGTCCCTCACTGTTTTTTAATCAGTTATTGGAGGAATGTTGCAATTAAAGCAAAAGGCATTTGTTTTTGGGCAAGGCCGTTTCATATTTTGTTTCCAATTGCCAAGCTGACTGTCTAATCATTTATGTTTTTTATGGTTTGCAAGCTGTCCTGAGAAGTGCATTTGGATTTGAAGGGTGGGATAGAATTATATGAACAAATCAAGTTTCTAGCCATCATGCTGGCCTGGGAGTGCTTATGTAATGCTTGTAGAAATCTCCATGAGGGCAGGTCTGATTGCCTCTTGCAGCAAAGAAACCAGCAAGTTTTGTGGCACTTTAAAACTCTTAAACTAAGTGTTGCTGCCTGTCCCTCTTGTATTTCATCTCACTGCTTGTAAGACCTTTCTTCCTCCTCCTCCTCCTCTTCCTCATCCAAACAACGCAAATACAATACCAGCAACAGCTGATACCCTGTGCATAATACCTTAGTCCACAGAAAACCATACGGTAATAAATGTAGTAGTATGCAAGATGATGGCTGCTCTAGTCTCAAGAGCCACAGGAAGAATCCAGAATTTTCTAACAGAAATTTCACCGTTAGAAATGAAGCCTGAGTCCTCCCAAGTCAGATGAAAGCATTAAAAATTATGCAACTGCAGAAATAAGTGCCCATTTTCAACATTTACAGAGGTTGCAGAAATCCACTTTTCTGCACCTGGGATTTATGTGCAGAATAGAATGAAATATCACTTCCAACTTTCACAACATGATCTCCAGCATGAAAATAGTGCATCAACTGGAGATCTGCACCTTAAGACACAACTACATACGAAGCCCCTGAAGAAAGTGAAACCTACTTAGTTCCAAATTAAAGTGAAATCTGGAGTGAAGATTTAAGTATTGCATGAATCTTCTGCAGAGAACCAACTGAAGAAAATTCAATCCAGTGATTAAAAGCAAAGGGAAGAAGCAGGGATTTGATGCAATAATGAAAAACATTGTTTATTAAATTCAAACAGTCAACAAGTTACTACTTAAAAAATAATCATAATAAACTTACATATTGCAAACCTAGATATAAATATTGTTCAAAATCTCAGCTTGTCTAATGTGTTCAGTAACGAACATTAAAGGAAACAAAAGAAGCCAACAACATATTTTCCTTTCTTCATGGATTAATTTAAGGCCAATGGAGACTTCTTTCGGACATGATTCAGGACAATCACAAAGAAACAAAAAAGTACTTCTGAACTTACAGGTTTAGTTTTTGAAAACAAAGAGTCACCCTTGTTTCTCCCTGAAACTGTGTATTCGAAACACAAACATCTCCCTGTATTTCAAAACAAATTATTTGTCTCATCCATCACCTTCCTGGCATAAAGAGGAAAGTAATACAAAGGCACCTCTTTTGTAACTATGATGTTCAAGAACTGAAAGTTGGGGAACCCAAATTCGCTGCTTTGGATTTCTTTCTTCCCAAACGTTGGGTGGCGCGTTGCCGTCTCGTCATCCACTCTCCAGGCGTGGCTTCTTTTTCCGTGGGACGGACTGGGGGCTCTTTATCTCTTGACCCTGCGTCCGGCTGAGTTGCGCCCACACCTGCGGTACAAGGATTGTTTCCCCTGGTTGAGGGGGCAATATTTCAGCGTGTGGGCCTTGTCGGCCGTGGCTCTGCAAAGGGGGCACGTGTAGTTGCGCAAGATGGGGCAGACGACCACCCCGTCAGCTCTTTTCAACGGGTGAGAAGAATAGACGTCCCTGGACTCCCCGTTGTGTTTGCAGAAGTTGCAGACCCCTCGGCCGGGGGGCTTGGCGGGCTGGAGGTGTCCGCCGTGGGCGCCCTTCTTGCGGCTGTCGGCTCCGCTGCTGCTGCTGTTCCCACTAGCCCGATGCACAAGGGCTTCCGAGGGACCCTCGCCAGGAACTGGTGGTGCGCCACTCCCAAGGGGGTCCCGCTGGGGATAGAAACCTTGGGGCTTCTTCCGGTCCTCAACAATCCCCATCACGACCTTGGAGAGGTTCAGATAATCCTCCCATCTGTCAAAAAAGCGGCCACTGGCCATAGCAGGAAGACATGCTGGAGAAGACCGGGGTGAAGTGGAGAACATGGTGGCAAGTGGAATCTGTGCCAATCAGGCACACCTCTGTGACTTAACTGGGGATGCACAGATAAAATTACAATGTAGACAATGTAAATAATGGAGAGGTGGAGTCTGAGATTTAAAGGGCCAGGGAATCCAGCTCTTCCTCCTTAAAATGTCCCCATCTGGACCTCCCCTTTATGCCCTGAATATACCTGGCCATGGTTAGACATCCAAAGGTTTTCTGCAAAGAACCCTTGATATGCCAAGAAGAAAGCTCCCCCTCCCCCTTTCCCCTTTTTGGTTGCAATATTAGCTTGGGCACTAGCCAACACTGGGCACAAAAGCTGAAAACTGCCCCTGCTCCATCTAAAATTCAGCTGCATTTCTGTTTTAGATAATGTGCCAGTTTGCAGAGAGGGAGAAAACCCATTTGCCAGCTCTGGTCAGAAATGGATGAGATGCCATTTCAAAAGTAAGTCCCATAAAGCAAGATAAGGGGTCACTGTTTTTGTGGTGGTGGTTTTTCTTTTAAGAAGAGTTGTTGACTAGTGTCCACTGACGGTGTGGCCATGGGGCTGGTAAGTCTGAATGGGCCTCGCAATAAACAGCTCCTAAGAGGACAGAATCTCGGACCAAGATCTGCCACACTGTACGTAAGAAGCCAAGAGGTCGACATGGATTCACCAACGTTGCTCAGAAGCCGTGTTCTTTAGGTGGCTGACGGTGATCAGGACATTATCATCATGCATCAGTCAACCACAAAGTTGACAGAGTTCCAGGACTGGCTTTTTTTAATTTTAATTATTCTTTTATTTGTTGCTGTTTAGTAATTTTTGTATAGATTTTAAAGTTTTATATGCTGTAAACCGCCCAGAGTCCCCTGTTCGGGGAGATGGGCGGGGATAAATTAAATAAATAAATTAAATAAATAAATAAATAAAATAAATAAATAAACGTCCTAGCAGAGGAGCAGGCTGGCTTCAGGGAAGGCCAGTCCACCCTCGATCAGGGCCCTGCACTCCAGCATCTCATTGGAAAATACCTCTCCCGCAACACAACCTCCCTCTGTGCCGTCAAACAGACGGAGAAGCATTGTGGGAGAAGCTGGAGGCCTTCCTGGTTGACTGACATCTACTTCATCTAGGACATCTGCACCACTAGAGCTTGTACATCCCCCTTTTAAGAGCAGCCCTTCAAGTCCCTACTGGTGTCTCTAAGGCCACCTTGCCACTGGAGACAGGCTTCCTGCGAGGGGAGGCTGGAGAGTGGGTGGCCGCGCTCAACCGTTGGCCTCAGCTCCTGGTGGTCTTCCTCCCCCCTTGGCCTGGCCCACTATGGCTCCGCACTCAGAGCGCCGACGCTCCTGGGACTCTGGACTCACAGGAGCTACAGAGCACGTGTTCCTCCGGTGCCTGTACTGCAGAGGCATTCGCACTCGCCTCATCTCGCCATTGCTACAGACATATCCAGGGCACACACAGGACAGTTTTACGCTACCCTGTTGCCCTCAGATACCAGTCCTGCTGCAACACACCATCGTTCCTGGTCCTGCGCAGCAGTGCTCAAAATGCGTTGGGTGACGGCCTGTGCTTGGGGCCCAACTTTGCAAACTACAGCAGATCTAATGAGCACCGCATTTGCCAGATCAGGGGGCCTTGTAACTTGAGAGATATCGTCTCCCACATACTAACCGCTTATGCTCCTCTATGCCCATCTAATGCTCCTACCCCTCCTTTCAGATTCTCGCTTTTTACATATGCTTTTAGTTTTTCACTTACATATCTTTTATGTATTCTAGCTTTTTATCATTCTTTTTAGATTGTTACTTTCACTCTTTCTCAACCTTTAGATCCCTTATGCTTCTTTTTAATTACTCTACCCCACCCCACTTCTTATGCTGGTCTGACCTTAATAAAAAACTGTCTGTCCCTCTCCTGCCTCTTCTGCCCAGCAGGAGCTAGGTAAGGGATGTATACAGTTTTGCCAGGATATGAATGCAGTTTGTGATGGAGATTTGAAGCTTAATAAGGGAACTCCAAGCAGCTAACAACAATCTTGGAAGCAGAAGCGTGAACCAAAAAGGACTTGCACATTAAGCTTAATTATGTTGAGAAATAAATTCAGTCTTTTTTTTGTATATATTTTATTGAATTTTGATTATACACAGTTAAAAGTTAGAAAAAGAAAAAGAAATACAAATACAAATCAAAGAGAGAAGAAAAAAAGTGTAGTAAAGCAAAGGAAAAAAAGGAAAAAATGAAACATAAAAACTTCCGACTTATCTCTGGTCATGGTTATATAAAGAATTTATCTTACTTGCTAGGTCTATATATAATATTAAAAAACATTTCTTGTCTAATATATCCATTTATATATATTTTGATCTTCAAATCCTCATACAAGCTTTGCCCCTCCTGCATTTTACAAATAGTCTGTTAATAGTTTCCACTCTTTAAGAAAATAATAGTATATATTTTAGTCTTCATAACCCCATATAGGCTTTACCCCCCCTGTAAGTTACAGATAGTCCATCGATAATTTACATGCAATCTTATATCCTTGATAAAACCTAATTTTCCCAATTTTTAAGAAGTCCTTATAGGTCATTTACCTCTATTTCTTACTTCTATCTATGAAATGCTTCTTACGTTCTCCTGGTGCATCCCTCATATCTGTCTTGTATCCTTTAAACACTTTTTTTTCTCTAGCATACCATGGATTAACTCTAAAAGTTTTATCTATTTCCAAATCCACATCTTGTTCTCTTATTTCTAGAAATTTAACTAATTCAGAGATAATCCTTTCTCTTGCTTTTTCATTTAGTTGTTCTAGGGATGCACTCAATCTCCAAATATGTACCTTTTCTATCATTTCTGCAAGGACAATAATATCTGAGTTGTATTCAACTTATTTAATAAAACTTTCTGAGTTGACCTCTAATTTCTGCATCTGACCTTGCATCTCTTTAAATTCCCCTGATAAGGTATTAACCACTTCCTTAACTATCTGCGCATCTTTTTCAAATTCTTGTTCTATTTCCTGGGTTGGATCTTCTTTTGTCTCTTCCTTCTTCTTAACTATTTGTTGTCCCAATAAATCCATCTTTTTGTCCATCTTTTTTTCTAAAATAAATACATTTTCTATCCGCTTGTTGATTTGTTGGCCCAAGTCATCCATTTTTTTATTTAATACAGTAATAGCATCCAGAATTGCATCCAGAATTTTTTCTTCTTCTGCTGGTGGAGTTTCCATAGATGCACTTCCAGTTCCTTTTTTTTCTCTTTGTCTCTCTTCATCCTCAATGCCATATTCGTCATAATGTAGATAATATTCCTGTAAAAAGAAAAAAAGGGGGGAGAAGAGAGAGGGGAAAACAAAAAAAGGAGAAAAGAGATAATAATTGTTGCAATAGTTATTTACAAAAAGGAGGGAGTAAGAAAAATACCAAAAGTAAAAACAATCCTTTAAAAAATAGTTGTCATAACACCAGGATTGTAATCCATACAAAAGGCAAGAACAGTCCTCTAAAAATAATTGACATCATAATTCATTTGTAATCCATTAGATACGTAAATAATCCATTAGATATGTAAGTCCATGTAAATTCAGGAGCAAAAAGTAAAAAGGCAGATGGAAACTTTTTCCCCCCCCTACTGTAGTCAAAATAATAATAAAAAGGATAAGCAGTACCAAGGTTTCTCACGCCCACTTATAGCTCTTCAATCCAGCCAAAAGTAACTGAAGAGAAAAAAGAAGAAAAAAAGAAAAAAAATTGTATAAAATATGTAAAGAAAAGCTGCAGTAATCTAAATAACTTCTTCACCCGAAGTACGTATTGAACAATCAAATTTCTATATAAAAAGAGTCCAAACAAAGCATAGAAATTTAAAAGAAGCTTATAAAAGAGAGGAGAGGTAAATTCTTTCCCAGTAGTAATCACCAAAAAAAAACCTTAAAAGGCAAAATGTTAATTATTCCATATAAAGTCAAAATCCAAGTAAAGTAAATCCAAAGTAAAATGCATTCAGTTGCCAATAGGTGGAAAGCTTAGATCAAAGTAAAAGTAAAAAGAAAATCACTTTCATTTGTGGCAAAGTCAATTAGTTTTCCGTTCCCACCGTTTAACCATCCTTTGACAAGAAAGAGATATACCACCAGCAATTATATATCAAGTCCAGAGATAAATCTTAGAGCTTAATAAAGCAAGTAATATTTTTTTAAAAAAGTGCATCTAAAAGGTTGGATGGGGAGCTACTTAACTTATTCAGTTTCACGGTTTCCGCAGAGCTTCATGTTAGTTCCGGCCGTCTTTCACCGCTCAAATCTCCTTTCCCCCGTGGTGGAAATACAGGGGTCGGGAGAGAGCAGCAAGTTCGACGACCCTTGTAATAAATCTTCTGCTCACCCTCTCATCGAGGGTGATTTTTCGGCGATTTTCCTTTCTTTAAATCGCTGCAAACGGAAAAACCGCGGAGCCACAGCTCTTCGCTCCACTCGCTCCAACACCCGGAAGTCTTGTCTGAGAAATAAATTCAGTCTTCACACAGTAGTTAGATGCAGAAAAAATAGAGATAGCTTACATTTATTCAGTAGATAAATGTAGATATTCAGTAGATACAAATAGTTTTGTATACAAATACAAATGTAGATATTCAGTAGATACAAATAGACTCATAGTAGAAAACACTTAATCATCACCAGTTCTTTGTAGACAATCGTTATGGAAATGGAAATGTCTGTGTGCAAGAGAGATGAAAGGACAAGAGCTGCATTCTGCAGCACCTCCTGCTTGCAGGTGTGCCCAAAGAGTAATGGAGATTGTTAAACCCCAAACTCAAAGAAGGAGAAAAGGAAGTGAAAATCAGGTGACCCATCTGTCATCCCACAAGCACAATAGAGATGCATTTACTAGAAGGACCCCCCTAATGCTTATGAGACAATGCTGAGTTGACCCCTGATAATTCCAACAGTTTGGTAGTATAGTTCACTATCAGTATTTTTAAAAAATGTACTAAGGTAATATATTTGTTGTTTATTTGTTCAGTCGCTTCCGACTCTTTGTGCCTTCAGGGACCAGCCCACACCAGAGCTTCCTGTCGGCTTTCGCCACCCCCAGCTCCCCCACGGTCCAGTCTGTCACCTCCAGAATATCATCCATCCATCCATCCATCCATCTTGCCCTTGGTCGGCCCCTCTTCCTTTTGCCTTCCACCTTCCCTAGCATCAGCATCTTCTCCAGGGCCAAACAAATCTGGGAATATATTAAAAATATATTAAAAGTGGAGCATGAGAAAATTTTAAGCTTCTTTCTTTCTTCCCCTCACCATTTTGGTGAGCCAGTTTGGTCTAGTGGTTAAGGCACCAGGCTAGAAACCAGGAGAGTTCTAGTCCCACCTTAGGCAGGAAAGCCAGCTGGGTGACCTTGGGCCACTCCCTGTCTCTCAGCCCTAGGAAGGAGCCAATGGCAAAGCAGGAGACTGAGAATTCTAGTCCCGCCTTAGGCACGAAAGCCGGCTGGGTGACCTTGGGCCACTCCCTGTCTCTCAGCCCTAGGAAGGAGCCAATGGCAAAGCAGGAGACTGAGAATTCTAGTCCCGCCTTAGGCACGAAAGCCGGCTGGGTGACCTTGGGCCACTCCCTGTCTCTCAGCCCTAGGAAGGAGCCAATGGGAAACCAGGAGACTGAGGGTTCCAGTCCCGCCTTGGGCATGAAAGCCGGCTGGGTGACCTTGGGCCACTCCCTGTCTCTCAGCCCTAGGAAGGAGCCAATGGGAAACCAGGAGACTGAGGGTTCTAGTCCCGCCTTAGGCAGGAAAGCCAGCTGGGTGACCTTGGGCCAGTCACTCTCTCTCAGCCCAACTCACCTCACAGGGTTGTTATTGTGGGGAAAACAGGAGGAGGAATGAGTAGTAGGTATGTTCACCGCCTTGAGTTATTTATAAAAACAATAAAGGTGGGATATAAAATAAATAAATAAAATAAAAACCCAGTGGGAAGTTGTTCTTCCAGCCGGACCCATAAGCTTCCCAGAAGTACATGACTAGCAGTTTTTGTAATGGAATGTGGCTGTACAGGCCCTTTGGATGATCTGACCCAGAATAATCTGCAGTGGAAACACCGGATTGTTTACAGGATTAAGAGGAGGGTAGAGTTCACTTCTACTCACCATTCCTTGACAGGAACGCATAGTCCGAGGTTGGCTTTCATCATTCTTGTAGACAAAAAGCTTTCCGTTGGTATCTCCCACCACTAGTTCATTCACCTGGAGGGAGGAAAAAAATGTATTAATAGGGTTTCTTTTCTTAATTTGAAAGCATTCTTTACCTCCTCCCCATTATTTCCCAATTATTATGACTATCCAATTATGTGACACTGAATTGGCTACAATGTCTTTAATGACAGTCAATCTGAAAGGCAGCAATCAAACAAAATACGTAGTTTCTCATCATTTTATTTCCATGCCAAGTAAAAGAAAAAAAACTTACATGCCTCAGCTAGCTATTAAAAGCTCAGAAGCAGGGATGATAATAATGATGATGATGATGATGATGATGATGATGATGATGATAATAATAATAATAATAATAATCTCAGAAGCAGGGATAACAACAACAAAAATTAAAAAAAATCAGGATCTCTGTTCTAAACTTGAAAAGCAGGAAAGCAGTTCCATAAAAGTCAAAATTTAAGCCCCATTTATACCGATGGGGCTCTCATTTGGGCACACCAGGGTCTTTTCAATATTCAAGGAAGGGGGAAACAGCCACCAATACACAAAGCTCATAGCTGGCTAGCCTCACCAATTCAATGCCACAACAGCCTTATGAAACATCAGCAGAGAAAAAGGTCTTCATCTTTTTAACTCATCGGTTATGTTCTCCCCTGAGGATGAAGTACGGCAGCAGCAGCATTTTAACCTTAATTTCTACTGCAGCAGACAGCGCGGCCCACCCGGCAGGGAAAGGCGAGAGAGGCGCTGCTGGGCCCTGCCCCTCGCCTTCTTGGCCAGGGAGAGACGCGCGTCGAGGGCTGCAGCGGTAGCGGCGTCCCCACGTCCGCCTGTGCAGGAAGAGCCGCTGAGCGAGCGCCCGACTCGACGGGGCGGTTGCCCTAGTGCAGAGCTTTCCAAACTTTTCATGTTGGTGACACACTTTTTAGACATGCATCATTTCGCGACACACTCTTACAGCAGGGCACAAGGCAGGTACTAGGACCTGTGTGGAATCACAGCAGGTTTGGAGGCAGCCAGGCACAAGGCAGGCACTAGGACCTGCGCAGAATCACAGCAGGTTTGGAGGCAGCCAGGCACAAGGCAGGTACTAGGACCTGCGCGGAATCACAGCAGGTTTGGAGGCAGCCAGGCACAAGGCAGGCACTAGGATCTACGCGGAATCCTGGCAGGACTTGGAGGCAGCAGCAGCCGCGACACACCCAGACACTGCAGCCGACACCCTAACGTGTCCCGACACACAGTTTGGAAAGCTCTGCCCTAGTGAGTGGGGCTGCAGTGCAGCCTCTGGGCTCTCCCGGGAGCCCCTTGGCCTTCTGCGCCCTAGGAGCCCCCCATGAATAGGGGCGGCGCACTCAGTCCCACGACTTGCTCTAGTTGAACTGCCCAGCCAGCTGCCAGATGCGCTCCCTGGCTGAGCGGCGCAGAATGAGTCGGAGACCACCCGGGCCTCCCCTGGTTTACCTCAGACGACTCAGGGGGCTGAGGAACCCCCCCAGGCAAAACGCCGAGACGTTGGTCAGTGGCCCATGGACCACGTTAGTCAGGACTGAAGGCCGCCAACTCCTTCAGCCACGGTTTGGGAAGGAGGAAGGGAAATCCTTCCAGCATATCAGGCAACTCTGACAGAAACCGGTCTGATCCTTGTCAATATCTCATTGCAGCGTCAAAAAAACACCCAAAGGAGCAGCCACGGAAGAGAGGTCGTTTTCCTGGCCGTAACCATCTCCACTTCGCTCGGGAGGTTCAAGGACACAGAAAATGCTGGCTGTTCCCTGACTCTCTCCTCCTCCTGCTCCTGAGGTTGCTGCCACCTCTACTACTTCTCTTTGTTCTCCTGCTGTGAAGGCAGTGCCCACGCGTACCTTCCCTGCAAGTCAGACACCTTTGCTTCCTTTTAAGGACCACGGTCATCTGCTAAATCAACAGAAAGAGCAAGTGCATCTTCACTCAGTTGAACGGGAATAGAAATGGCCATCCCAAATGGCCAGCTACTTCCTCCATAGCAACCAGAACACTGGGCGGCATTCCACCACAGCATGATCCCACCCAAGAGGCCTCCCCAGGGCAGACAACGCTATCGCTCGTGCTCAGAGGCGCCTCCTGAGCGCACCCAGCCCCGGCGTTGCAGCTCCGCCTTTCAGGTTCATTATGTTGTTATTGTATGAATGAAAGTTTCCTTATTGTCAGCTGCCAGCATCTTACTCTGTGATCGAGGTATCTCCCCGGCATCCCCTTTGACTTCCCTTGTTTCTTTTTCAACCAAAGCATCAGGAAGTCCCCCTTTTTAACTTCACCAGGTGGCTTTGATGACCAACAAAAGCAACTGAGACTCAGTGAAAGGTGACTTCCTTTCTTACTTAAGCAAAAGGTCTTAGCCTTTTCAAAATGCATCCAATTATTTACTATATTTGTTCGCTTGTTTATTGATCAAATTTATATAGCTCCCAACTGTGGCTCCCAAATGTCATCTGATCATCGAAATGCCACGATAGAGGTTTATTTATTTATTAAACACATTGATATATAGTGGCCCATCTCCCAAAAGGAAGTGATGGAGCCGCGCGCACCGGCTTTTTGTCCAGGGCCCAGATTGACGGGAACCCAAAGGCGATTGGCCCTTCTCACAGGAGAATTCACACGAAGGGGAGAAGTCTCACCCAGGCTCCAGAAGGTAGGCCCATAAAATCCCTAAGGGGCTGAAATCCTCTGGGAATCCCCCCCTGCTGTGGGAGACCGTGGCCGGGAGAGGAGCCGGCACAGGCCTCCTGGCCAAGGGACGAGGGAGTGGGAAAGGAAGGCGGGGACAGAGGAAGCAGGGTTGTCGTGGAGGAGGGCGTGGCGAGCGACGGCTGTCTCCTTTGCAGTGTTGATGAGCTGGGCATGTGAGTGTGTTTCTTTAAGAATTAAATTTCTTCACAGTGAGGGAATACTGGTCTGGCCAGGCTGCGGATCTTCCCATTTTTGACTACGCAACCCTTTTCTGTTATTTGCTGCGAGTGGCTGGACCTAGGAAGTAACTACTCTATGGATGCCCAGTCATTCACACCCTCTTTTCGATTCTACAAGTTGTATGTGTTTTACAGCATGACTGTGTGGTTAAATTGTGCTAAGACAAATGGTTAAGCAAAAGGCCTTGGAAGACTGTTGTTTTAAATTGCCGGCATTGGGATTAGTGGATTTGGAAATTATTGGAAAAGACAATAGATATTTGGGGAAATGTGAGCATGAAGAAGATTGAGCTCCTTTGTCTTTTTTTTGTTGTTGTTGAACTTGCCTTCGATCCTGTGCTGTGATTGATGATGATTGATAATTGGTGTAACTAGATTGTCATATTTTTGTGCAGTTACTGGGGTCCTAAGGACCCAGTGCTAAAAGAAAAGAAAATGTAACCAGTCCCCACGATGAGCCTGAGAGGGGCTGTTGGAAACTATAGTGGTAGTCTTGCCCTCCCCACAGAGGGGGGTTTTTTTTGGAACCAACAGGGGAAAAATCAACTGAGGCTTCAGGATGTGGTGGAGGGGAAAAGAGCAGTTTAGATGCTTCCCTGGACTCATACACTGGCAGGGAGATGCGGCTCTGGATCCGCCCCGTTGCAAGGCTTCCCAGCGGTGAGCAAGATCCCAGTGGTATTGAGCAAGCTGGACGATTTACGGCAGGCGCTGTTCGCAACACGCAGAGCCTGCCGGTGGGGCCACTAACCCTCGAGCCTTTAGAGCCGGGGCCAGAACGGGACCCCCCCAGAATTCAGGGCATGTACAGGTTTCATTATCCCTCGGGACCATCAGGAAATAGGAGAAATATTAAAGTAACCATCCAAAATCCTCAACAGCTGGTGGGAAGAGGAACAAGGGAACGTGTTGTTTTTATCATGGAACCTCAGAAAGGAGGGGAGAAGGAGCCCCCCCCCCCAAAAAGGGAAAAGACTGGAACCAGAACAATGCATGAAATGTGGTGAGCGAGGCCACTGGAGGCAGGCCACTTAGAGTGTCCCCTAAACCCAGCTGCCCAAGGCAGGAGGAGATACTTTGCCCCCCCCCCTCCATATAGTTCCATATAGTTATTTTCAAAATTAGGGGGCGGGGAGCTCCTAAAAAAAAAGAAACCGTTTTTGTGTTTTGTCAATGTTAAGGCACCAGTGTGTGTTTTTGTTTGTTTGTGAATATTTGTTTGCATTTGTGTGTGCATGAAAGGTTGAGGCACGGTTTTGAGTTCGGGAATTGTGTGAGTCTGCCCCTTTTGAAAACGGAATCCATTTTTGCCATTTTCATTGTCGGGGGGGGGGGTGTCTACTCATTAAATACATTATGCCAATGCTCAGTTTTTTTCTAGCCCTGTAAGCTTACTTTTGGGAATTCATTGGGGAGTTTATAGTGTTACCTGCCAGTGCTTCCAGCTACGGATTTGGCCCTAGCGCAGGGCTTTCCAAAGTGCCGCCGCTGGTGACACACCCAGTGGCAGCGGCGGCGACGCGCGCGCGCACGGTGATGGCACGGGGGGGGGCGTGCGGCGGCACGCGTGTGCCGCTTTGGAAAGCTCTGCCCTAGCGACTTCCTTGACCTGTGTGTTTTGATTTCACTGACATTGACTTGTTGATTTACAGATGTAAGCTTATACTTCGTGTCTGGGAGAGGTGGATGGGCCCTGGAGCTTATTGGCCCTGGACTCCAGTTTTCTGTTTTTTTCCTTTTTAGGCTGTTTCAAATCTTGCTGTGTGGGAGGGGGGTGTTGGTTGCTGCCTGGTCTCCTTTGCAGGAAATGAACGGGTGGCGAGCCAGACCCCTTGCTCCAGCATCTGGTGATTATTATCCTATAGAAATTACAAACCCCCGTTGAAGGCAAGGGCACCATTTTACTTTGACAGCATTCCATGGACGTTTGCAATTACTCCCTCAGGTGCCCCAATTCTACCGTGGGTCCAGTAGACTTGGCAGGCGTTCGGCTTGCCTCTGGAAATAGAGTATATCGGCTGTAGCCTCTTCATCAAGCGCTTGGACACCTGGACCCTTTTGGACAATAAGAAGATTACAGGAAGATGTGGACAATACAATCTCGTACCTCCTGTTTGGATCCACCGTCAGGTCACCAACTCTCAAACGGAACTAGGGCTCAGAGAGCGTTGGTCGACATAGATATAGGAGGAGGTAAAAAACGGGGCGATGATGAATGGCCGCAAGGGGTCGGGCCTGCCACCTGGGAGCCAAATTTTGTCACCCGACCATCCCCGTATCTAACAAACAGAATTATTAGGCTTCAGGCAGTCCTGGAAATAATGACCAATAAAACTGCAAATGCTTTAGATTTGGTAGCCACCCAGATTACCCAAATGCGCACCTTACTGTTACAACATACATTAGCTTTGGGTTACCTGTTGATTGCAGAGGGGGGGGGGGTTGTAATTGGCTGGGGAACACCTCCAGCTGCTGCATCCTCATCGATGACAATGGAGAGGCAATTAAAGCTGTTGACAAAGACATTTGCAACCCAGTTCAGAAGTGGGATGGTGGGATGTTTGACTGGCTAACTCTGGATGGCTAAAAGGTTTATTTGTTGGTTTTTTCCTTTTTCTTGTTGTAATGATGTTATTGCCCTGCCTATTGCCTTTTATTAAGTGCCTAGTCAATAATATAGGAGAAGCCACATATAATCCCCCGATGGTTTTATTCGTTTTTTCCCATTGTGCTATGTTGAAGCTTTTCCTCAGGACCTGAGTTCAAATCTTCAAAACTCGAATTGGGAAAATGATGGAAGCAGAAAGGAAAAACTGAATTTGAGAAAGCGGATTGAAAGTGCTGACGGGATCACTGTTTTCATGAGTGTCTTGAATAGCCCTTTCTATTAGAATGTGTAACTGAAGGAGAGATAGTGAGATGAAGGTTTTTACGCATATGAAAACAGTGGGCTCTCTTGTTAGAGGTAGACCCACTGCTCCTAAGCTTGCAAGTTTAGGAACCGGAAGGAATTCGGGAGTAGGGTTGGCAATGTGTATTTGAGATTAGAACTTTCTTGACCTAGAAAGTAGTTACCGTTAACCCAGCTTCTTACACTGTATATTTTCTACCCATAGGCGGGAACATACTACATGCTTAGAGAATATTATGGGTTACTATGTTTCATGCTCAGCTTTTGTGCAGATGCTAGAGAAACGACCAATTAGAGGCTTTTATGGCAAGATGGCATTTGTGATAAACTTTACAGGGCTATAAAAGTTAATTGCAGGGGGTGCTAAAGGCTCCCCCTTGCTGTGTAGGGGTCGCCCTCCTTTGCTTTGTGGGTCCACAAAATAAAGGAATCTCTGATCCTGTGTGATTAATTGGACTAAATCTTGAACCCCCTTTTTAGAGACTTCAGAAGTCTGGGCAGTGAACAAAATAAGCAAACACAATACAGTAAAACAACCATTTAAAAATAAACTATTTCACTCAGCACTGCAGCTCTTGCTTGAATGGCCAGCTCGGCAAAGACCCAACAGGGATCCAGGTCGGTGCAAACAGAGTTGGCCTCCATTCAGCATCCAGCAGCGATGGAGGCCGCCTAGCTCCCTGGCCCAAAGTCCAGGCCTTCCATCCCCTCCAAGGTCCAGGATATTAGGGTTACCTCTTGTTCTGAGTGATCACCTTTCACACGCACTGATATTCCTGGGTTCTAACTGCTCCTTCTTCCCGGATCCTCCAAAGCAGATACAGCACCTCCAACATCAGCGGTTCGCTTCAGCGCTTCAGCCGCGCTACCAACGTGGCCCATTCATCCTCGGGCCCATCTGCTCTCCCTGTTATTGCAGCTCCTTCAGTTAGACTCTTTCTCTGGCAAGGCCTAACTTTCTGCACAGAGCCTGAAGCTCTGAAGTTCTAGCTCTTTTCAGTTCCGTGAGAGTCCAGCGGTATTCCTTAGGCAGGGTTGCAAACAGACCTGCAGATGGCGAGTTCTTTTGCCTTCTCGGAGGCCTTGCTAGTCCAACCGCCAACAGGCCACTTTCTTTATGCCCTTTCAATTTGCCCACCATGGTCTCACGCCATTCTGGATGGTTTCTCTTCCCCAGCCAGCCGACTTCCCCGTCTGGCAATCATCAACTATCTTGTGAGCGAGCGGGCCATCATGGTTTTTTCCCTCCTGTTCACACCTTCGATCCAAACAACACCACCACAAAGCAATACAAACTCCCAAAATAGCAACACAAGGAGAAAACAGCTTGAAAGACCCCAGTACTAGTTGTTGGGAGGGGAGAAATATATAGAACTTAGTTCTTCCCCTTCTAGGCCTGTGTTTCTCAACCTTGGCCACTTTAAGTTGGGTGGACTTCAACTCCCAGAATGCAAGGCGCTCCATCCAATATCAGTAATCCCCCTGCTCTGACACAGAATTCCCCAGCCAGCTGGGCAAGCCTGCAAAGGGTGAAGTTCCCTTGAAATAGGGATTCTTGGTGGCTCACCTTCTCCTGGGTTTCTGCATCTGCAAACACCTCTCCAGCATCTGCCCCCTAGCATAGTGTTTCTCAACCTTGGCCACTTTAAGTTGGGTGGACTTCAACTCCCAGAATTCCCCAGCCAGCCATGCTGGGGAAGTCCACCCAGCTTAAAGTGGCCAAGGTTGAGAAACACAACAGCTTCCTGGCCCATCCTTCCTTGGATTACAGAAGCCATCCCTATGTTTTAAGGCTGACCAGACAGGCACAGGAGGAGGAATAAATCAGTGGCCAGTGTGCTTGGAGTTATTATTATGATTAACATCATTATTACATTTTTATTACGGCTGCCCACTCCAACAGACTCTGAGTTAGAATCTGCTTCGTGTTGTATTACATTCAGTGATAGTTACGCAAGCCGTGAATTTTACTCCAACCTGTCTCCAAAATCTCTCTACATCTAAGCTTATAAATAAAGTAGGCCAGCCTCACAGCAACTGAACCAAAACAGTCAGTGTTACATAAAAAGAAGGGCTATAAAGTAAAGGTCCACTTTTAAAGGCCAAAAAGTTCAAAGAAAAACATCCAAGCCCGGCCACATTTTGCAAAAACCTACATCAAGTCTGACAAAAGCATGGGGGAAAATGTGTTATGGTCTGATGAGACCAAGGCTGAACTTTTTGGCCACAATTCCAAACAGGATGTTTGGCGCGAAAACAACACTGCGCATCCCCAAAAGTGCACCGTCCCCACAGTGAAGCGTGGTGCTGGCAGCGTTATGCTTCGGGGCTGCTTTCCTTCAGCTGGAACTGGGGCTTTAGTCAAGGTGGATGGAATTACGAACGGTTCCAAATATCAGTCAATTTGAAGGCACAAAACCTTCAGGCCTCTGCTAAAATGCTGAAGATGAAGAGGAATTTCCCCTTTCAACATGTCCCAAAGCATACCTCCAACTCAACCAAAGAATGGCTTCACCAGAAGATCAAAGTTTTGGAGTGGCCCCGCCAGAGCCCGGGCCTGAATCCCATTGAAAATCTGTGGGGGGCCCTGAAGAGCGCTGTGCGCAGGAGATGCCCTCGCAACCGGACGGATTTGGAGCGCTTCTACAAGTAAGAGTGGGCAAAGATTCCCCAGGCAAGATGTGCTGTGCTGATAGACTCCCACCCCAGAAGACTGAATGCTGCATTAAGATCAAAAGGTGCTTCAACGAAGTATTAGTTTAAGGGTGTGCGCACGTATGCAACCACCGTATTCTAGTTTTTTTATTTTTTTTATTTATTTTTTTTCGCCCTAAAAGATTTCACTCCAGCAAAGGAGATTGTTACCTTGTCGTGGTGCTGGAGCTTGAGCACCTCAATGAAACCATGAGCTAAACCGTGAAGGGACACCCAAGACGGGAAGGTCGTGGCAGAGAGGTCAGACTAAATACGATCCCTGGGGAAGGTAATGGCAACCCACCCCAGTATTCTTGCCGTGAAAACTAAATGGATCAGTACAACCAGAGATATGTCGGTATACCATCGGAAGATGGGACTCCCAGGTCAGAAGATGGTCAAAATGCTACTGGGGAGGAACAGAGGATACGTTCAACTAGCCCCAGACGTGATGACGCAGCTAGCTCAAAGCCGAAAGGATGGCTAGCGGCCGACGGTGCTGGTGGTGAACGACGAATCCGATGTTCTAAAGATCAACACACCATAGGAACCTGGAATGTAAGATCTATGAGCCAGGGCAAATTGGATGTGGTTATTGGTGAGATGTCAAGATTAAATATAGACATTTTAGGTGTCAGTGAACTGAAATGGACTGGGATGGGCCACTTCACATCAGATGACCACCAGATCTACTACTGTGGACAAGAGGACCACAGAAGAAATGGAGTAGCCTTCATAATTAATAATAAAGTGGCTAAAGCAGTGCTTGGATACAATCCAAAAAACGATAGAATGATCTCAATTCGAATTCAGGGTAAGCCATTTAACATGAAGGAGTTTTAACATTTGAACATTTGAAGGAGCGCGGTGGCTCAGCAGGTTAAACCGCTGAGCCGTTAGTCTGCCGACCATAAGGTCGGCAGTTCGAAACCGCGGGGTGGGGTGAGCTCCCGCCACTAGCTCCAGCTTCCGCCCACCCAGCGGATCGAAAGCATATGCGAGTAGATAAATGGGTACCACTTCGTGGGTCAATTTGCCGGCGTCCAGCGGAGGGTCGTCCTCGTTCCGAAGAAGACCTAGGGAATCCCGGTGATGACGGCGGAGGACGACGGATCCGGAAAAAGAACAGCTTCCTGGACGTCAGCAGCCGGCACAGAAGCGAGGCATGTTGGGGCTTGTAGTCCAGTGCCTGCAGCCGAAGAGCCGGTTCCCTGCCCTCTTCCCTATCGCGCGGTAAATTTACAAATGATATGTGATGTATAATTGGAAAAAATGTACTGATGTTGTTGTAAGCCGCCTAGAGTCCTCCAGTAGGGAGGGGATAGGCGGGGTATAAATAGGATAAATAAATAAATAAAAAAACATCACAGTGATCCAAATATACGCCCCAACCACAGATGCTGAAGAAGCAGAAGTAGATCAGTTCTATGAGGATCTGCAGCACCTACTAGATAATACACCAAAAAGAGATGTTATTTTCATTACAGGAGACTGGAATGCTAAGGTGGGTAGTCAGACGACACCTGGAATTACAGGCAAGCATGGTCTGGGAGAACAAAATGAAGCAGGACATAGAATTTTGCCAAGACAACTCACTGTGCATAACAAACACTCTCTTCCAACAACCTAAAAGACGACTTTATACATGGACTTCACCAGATGGTCGACACCGAAATCAGATTGACTACATCCTTTGCAGCCAAAGGTGGCGGACATCTATACAGTCGGTAAAAACAAGACCTGGAGCTGACTGTAGTTCAGATCACGAACTTCTTATTGCAAAATTTAGAATCAGACTAAAGAGAATAGGGAAGACCCACAGATCAGTTAGATATGAGCTCATTAATATTCCTAAGGAATATGCAGTGGAGGTGAAGAATAGATTTAAGGGACTAGATTTAGTAGATAGGGTCCCAGAAGAACTATGGACAGAAGTTCGCAACATTGTTCAGGAGGCGGCAACAAAAAACGTCCCAAAGAAAAAGAAAACCAAGAAGGCAAGATGGCTGTCTGCTGAAACACTGGAAGTAGCCCAAGAAAGAAGGAAAGCAAAAGGAAACAGTGATAGGGGGAGATATTCCCAGTTAAATGCAGAATTCCAGAGATTAGCCAGAAGAGATAAGTAATTATTTTTAAACAAGCAATGTGCGGAAGTGGAAGAAGACAATAGAATAGGAAGGACAAGAGACCTCTTCCAGAAAATTAGAAACATTGGAGGTAAATTCCAGGCAAAAATGGGTATGATCAAAAACAAAGATGGTAAGGACCTAACAGAAGCAGAAGAGATCAAGAAAAGGTGGCAAGAATATACGGAAGATCTGTATAGGAAGGATAATAATATTGGAGATAGCTTTGACGGTGTGGTCAGTGAGTTAGAGCCAGACATCCTGAAGAGTGAGGTTGAATGGGCCTTAAGAAGCATTGCTAATAACAAGGCAGCAGGAGACGATGGTATCCCAGCTGAACTGTTTAAAATCTTGCAAGATGATGCTGTCAAGGTGATGCATGCCATATGCCAGCAAATTTGGAAAACACAAGAATGGCCATCAGATTGGAAAAAATCAACTTATATCCCCATACCAAAAAAGGGAAGCACTAAAGAATGTTCAAACTATCGAACAGTGGCACTTATTTCACATGCCAGTAAGGTAATGCTCAAGATCTTGCAAGGTAGACTCCAGAAATTCATGGAGCGAGAATTGCCAGATGTACAAGCTGGGTTTAGAAAAGGCAGAGGAACTAGAGACCAAATTGCCAATATCCGCTGGATAATGGAGAAAGCCAGGGAATTTCAGAAAAACATCTATTTGTTTTATTGACTATTCTAAAGCCTTTGACTGTGTGGATCATAACAAATTGTGGCAAGTTCTTGGTGGTATGGGGATACCAAGTCATCTTGTCTGCCTCCTGAGGAATCTGTATAACGACCAAGTAGCAACGGTAAGAACAGAGCACGGAACAACGGACTGGTTTAAGATTGGGAAAGGAGTACGGCAGGGTTGTATACTCTCACCCTACCTATTCAACCTGTACGCAGAACACATCATGCGACATGCTGGGCTTGAGGAATCCAAGGCTGGAGTTAAAATCACTGGAAGAAACATTAACAATCTCAGATATGCAGATGATACCACTTTGATGGCTGAAAGCGAGGAGGAGTTGAGGAGCCTTATGATGAAGGTGAAAGAAGAAAGTGCAAAAGCTGGGTTGCAGTTAAACCTCAAAAAAACCAAGATTATGGCAACGAGCTTGATTGATGACTGGCAAATAGAGGGAGAAAAAGTGGAGGCAGTGACAGACTTTGTATTTCTAGGCGCAAAGATTACTGCAGACGCTGACTGCAGCCAGGAAATCAGAAGACGTCTACTTCTTGGGAGGAGAGCAATGGCAAATCTTGATAAAATAGTTAAGAGCAGAGACATCACACTGACAACAAAGGTCCGCATAGTTAAAGCAATGGTATTCCCTGTAGTAACCTATGGCTGCGAGAGCTGGACCATAAGGAAGGCTGAGCAAAGGAAGATAGATGCTTTTGAACTGTGGTGTTGGAGGAAAATTCTGAGAGTGCCTTGGACTGCAAGAAGATCAAACCAGTCCATACTCCAGGAAATCAAGCCAGACTGCTCACTTGAGGGAATGATATTAAAAGCAAAACTGAAGTACTTTGGCCACATAATGAGAAGACAGGATACCCTGGAGAAGAAGCTGATGCTAGGGAAAGTGGAAGGCAAAAGGAAGAGGGGCCGACCAAGGGCAAGATGGATGGATGGTATTCTGGAGGTGACGGACTCAACCATTGGGGAGCTGAGGATGGTGACGGCCGACAGAAAGCTCTGGTGTGGGCTGGTCCATGAAGTCACGAAGAGTCGGAAACGACTGAACGAATAAACAACAAAAAAGAGTTCAGTTTGTTTTTCAATTGAATTGTACAGCTTGTATGTTATATTAAAGGTGGAAAAATTTCTGAAGTGATTTATCTTGGTCTGATTTTTTTTACATCCCAGAAACCTGGCATTTTAACAGGGGTGTGTAGACTTTGTGTGAACTCACCCACAGGAGCGGGGCACCACTGCAGCTAGTTATGCTCTTATGCTCCCTCAACTCCAAGTCTCGCCGCCCCCCCCCCCATTCTCCCGGGGTGCGTTCACACAACTCGCTTACCCAGGTCAGTGGCTGAGAAAAGCCAACCAGGCCGGGGGCCCGCGGCTTCGCCAGCTGGGGAGGGAGCATTCGAGGGAGCCTTCCGAGCAAGCTAGAAGACCGTCAAGGCTTCCCTCCCCGGCTTCGGCGCCCCGCGGCTTCTCCCTCTCGTCCCCGGAGGGCAGGCGGGCCGCCTTCGTATCCTCGGGCCAGAATGTCTGAAGGGCAGAAATTCAACAGGTCGCCCCCTCCCGCCCCCCAGCCGGGCCGCCGAAAGTAGAGGGAACGGAGCACCTCCCTCCTCCTGCTCCTCAAGGCGGCTGGGCCACGGCAGCGGGCGCTCGGACCTCCGGAGCCCGCGGACAACTGAGCCGAGCCGGAGGGGCCGGGCCGGGCCGGACCAGGTGGAGCCGGCGGGGCGGGGTTTGGAGGAAGGGGTGGGGCCAAAGGGTTCCCACGCTACTTGGCCGCCCGAGCGCCCGGAAGAGCAACGGAAGGCCCCGAGGCGGGTTTATCCGGACGAGGAGTTTGGGGCTCGGAACTCAAAGGCCGGTCTGATTAGGGCTTGGAGAAGAGACCACCAGGAGATCCCGGGATAGGTCTGGGAAGGTGAGAAACAGAATCTGGGAAATAGCGAATCACTTCCACGAGGTTGCCAAGAAACCTGCCTTGACACGTCCAGGTCGGCTGGACTGGAGGGAACGTTTGCTTTTTCCCCGGAAAACCGCCTGAACTGCGGCTAGCTTCAAGGCACCTCCTGGGATTCCGCGCTTCACTTCCCCCGACTTCTCCCGCGATTGAGTTAGTATTTTCGGAAGTTGGGTCTCAGGGGCTAAAATGCTGGGAGGGGGGCCCTCTCTCCCCACCCCGCGAAAAAGAAAGCAGTTCTGCCACCCACCCCTGCTGCCTCTCCGGCCAACCGCCCAGCCCACCCCGAGCTTCCAGGAGAAGCGATGCGTTCCGAGCAAAGGAGATTACAGGAACTCCTTGGGATGGGGAATTGCCCCGAAAACGGTTTTTTAAAGGGGGGGAGGGATTCCTGGAAGCCTTTTAAAGCGGCTGCTCTCCACCGGCCCGCAGCTCCTCCTCCCCGGGAAGGCTCCGGCGGCCGTCGCAGGGGCTCCACAGGAGGGCCGCGGCAGCCCCGCAGCCCCCGCGGCTCTCTCCCCCTCCCCGCCTCGTCTCGAGCTCACGGGGGGAGCCCGCGCCGGCTCCGGCCGCTCGGAATCGGACCCGTCCGGAGGGGCAGCCCCGGCAAAGCAAGGCTTTTCCTTGCTTGCCCGGCCGCCCCTTCGGATTTTCCCGTTTGGCGCTGAGCGACGGTTCCGGGCTCGGAGGGAGGGAAGCGGATTTCTGCCACCCGCTGTCCAGGCCGTATTTCCCACCAGCCTTTTTCTTCGTTATTCATTATTATATCATTCACCATTCGGCCTTCTGCGCTTTTCTCAGCTCTGCCGTATCCAGTGTGAGCTGTGATCAGAACTGTCCGCCTTATCCAGTCCCAGCTGTATCCCCGATTGGCAGTTTTATTTTCAGCCTTTTTCCCAATTATCCCCCAGAATTTGCTTCTTCACAGCTGCTGCACACGAGCAAACCTCACTGCGCATTCTACTCTGATCCTCCTTGTGCATTATTATTTTATCATTATTAGATGTTTATCCCACCTTTGGGGGGGTCAATTCAAGGCAGCGAACATACCCAATATTCCTGCCTATTTCCCACACCATAACCCTGCGAGGTGGGTTGGGCTGAGAGCCCCCGGCCCAGAGTCACCGGCCGCTTTCATGCCTGACTCCCCGCCTCGCCTCCTGCTTCCTGGGCGCCGCCTTCAGCGCTGCCAGCTGGCTGTTAAGGGGTATGCCAGCCCCCCGACTGGAAGAGATTTCACTGCAGCTCTCCGCAGTTGCTTTTGAGTTGAACCTCCAGCAGTGAAAGTTTCCCCATGCCCAGCAGCTGGGCAGAAGGGAAAAGGGCCCTGCAGAGAATTCCTTCTCCTGCCCCAGCAAGAGACGCACTGAAGAAGAGGGAGGAAGCCGCAGGAAAGTAGAAATATAGAAACCGAAAATAGAAATATGGAGAAACTGCAAGCCAGCCAAAATTCTGCCTCCCCCTTCCATAAAACCACAGATTTGCCGCCACTTTTTAGCCCGGCACATCGCAGCAAACCAAGTGGAGCGTCGTTCAGTGTCTCCCATTCACACGGCCTTTATCTTTTAGGGACAAAGACTTCAGACGGTCAGGAGGAAAGGTGGTAGGTCCAGCCCACCAGATTACCCCCCCCCCCGGTCTGGCCCGCCAGCCTCTGTCCTGCAACGGCCGGCAGCCCAGCCTTCCGTGGAACAGCACTGCCCCCTGCTGGACACCCATTCACAAATTTTGCCCAGTTTTCTGGAGCGCCTACCTTGCCACTGAAGGGCACACCTATTCAATTCTAAGCAGGTGCTGTCACGGTGGCATCCATGCCACCCTGCCATGGCATACTATTCCGCCAGGCCACGCCACCCGGCCAAGGCGCCAAAGCACCAATAGGAAGGAGCTCAGCGGCAACCGCGTCTCACTTGAAACTTCAGAGTGAAATGGATCACTGGCTGTAAAACAAAGCTTCCGCGTATCCTACGCGGCTTGTGTTGGAACTTTGATTTATTAGTCGCAGGGTCGGACTCTCCCAGTACCAAGTCCCCTCTCTTGCGCGGAAGCCTCCAGGGAATGTAAGCAGGGACACGAGCCAAATTACAGAACATGCAAAAGTGCAATGCGAGCTCCACCCCTCATACTCGCCTCGCAGCCCCGGAATGCCCCTTTTTTCGTGTGTAATGTGTGTAATCTTTTTTAATGTGTAAGCCTTTTTTCGCCCCGCTTCTGCACGTCCCTTTTCCCCAGGAGATGTGCTAAACCTAAGCCCGGCCCGGCCCGGCCTTCAGAACCGCTCCGGAACGCCAGAGGCAGGTTGCCCCGGGCCCTCGCCGGCCCCTCCCCTCCTGCCCTGCGGTCCGCCCCCCTCCAGAGGCGACTCCCGGGCGGCGATGCACTCACAGCAGCTCTTGCCAAGGCAGGGAAAACGGGGGACGTCTGCAGGCTCGGGGACCGCCGGCGCGGGAGGCTGCTCCTGCTTTCGGAAGGGGAACCGGAGGGGGCGAGGGCTGGCTGGCTCCAGCACACAGGCTGCCCGCTCCTGCGGCACCCTTGCCCCGGGCCGCCAGCCCGAGCCCGAGCGTTCCCGAGCACGGCCCCATTGTGGCAGGTGTGAGCTAACGGGCGCCACCCCACAGGGCAGACCCAAACGCGCCCCGCCTGCGAACGAGGGGGTGATAAGCCTGAGGGGCTCAGCCCGGAATCCGTAGCGGCGGGGAGAGCGTTTCCACGCCCTTCCGCCGCCCGTCTTTCCAGAGCTAACCTGCCCCCTTCGCCCACTGAAGCCTCCTGGCTGATCCCTTTGTCTTATGCATTTGGCTCTTTTTCTAAAAAACAAACTTTATTTAATTTTCCATTTGTTAAAAGATTAAGGCAAATTATCTCCTAGATCCTTTTTCTTCTTCGGAGCCCAACGACCCTCCGGTAGACCTTTCAAACTGGGAAGGGTGATTTCTCTGCACTCTGAAACTTTGGGCCGAAGGGAGGATCCGGACGAGGAGAAAGCCAAGAGGCTGCCCGCTTGCGCCCGGGGGCCGCTCCTGCGAGGGCGCCTGCGGGATCTGGAGAGAACAAGCTGCTTGCTCCTCTGTACACTGACAGCAATGTGGCGGCTAACCCTGGCGGCCACACAAACAGCGCCCCGCGCTCTCTGGACGCCCCTTCGTTCTACGAAGCAAGCGATTGCGCGACAAAATGGGCTGAGAATTTTGGTTGTAACATACAGATGGTTCAATGGGAGAAAATGTGGGTAAATGGGATTATAATTTAAGAGAGAATTTTTACAAAACGACATACTGTTGGTCTATGATTCCAGATAAATTATCTAAGACCTATAAAGGTATTTCTAGTCAATGTTGGATACAAACACACACAATGATACAAAGAATCTTAAAGATGATTATTGAGAAGAAACTCTTTTTATTGGGACGTATGAATACCCGATTATAAGCCAATTATAAAAGACTCATGGAAGACTGTTTTATATATGGTAACTGCAGCAAGATTATTGTATGCACAGCGATGGAGGAACACCGAAACACCCACCATGGAGGAATGGATTGTGAAGATGGCAGAAATGGCAGTAAGTAAGTGCTTTGTTAAAAGACTGGAAATCCTTTGTCAACTTTTTGCTGAAAATGTAAAAAAGTGAAATGATGATTTTTGGATTTAACAATTGAAAAAAGATTGAATATGATTTAAAATTGTATTTTGATGCCTGTTGTTTGCTTTGGATGAAGGACTGGATAACTCTGGAGAATAAAAAATTATTACAACTTGAAGGTCATGAATTAAGATTCGGGTGGCATGCCTACTTGTGGTACGACAAAGTTAAAGTTAATAAGGATTTTAAAAACCATTATATTAGGAATGCCATATTGCGGATCTGGAATACATATAAGGTAAGATTGTCTCCTAATGTACCTTTGTGGTTATCACCCCAGGAAGCATTCATTAGAAGAGAAAATACGGGGGAAGCAAAGTGGTTAAAGTATAAAGATTTGTTAAATTTTGAGGCTGGTGAACCAAATTTTAAAACAAGAGAAAAGTTAGAGTTGGAAAGCTTTACATTTCACTGGTTTTTTTGTTGTTCAGTCGTTTAGTCGTGTCCGACTCTTCGTGACCTCATGGACCATAGCGCGCCAGGCCTTCCTGTCCTCCACTGTCTCCCGGAGTTTACTCAAATTCATGTTCATTACATCGGTGATGCTACAGTATCTAACCATCTCATTCACTGGTTTACTTATATGCAATTGTTAGAACGCTTTAAGTTGGATAAAAAGAATCATAGATTTGTAAATGAAATAATTTATTTTGAAACTCAACTTTGTACGAATGACAAACATGTTATTACTAAGATGTATAATATGTTGTTACAGATGAACCTGGAAGATGAACAAATCAAGGAATGTATGATTAAATGGGCTAAAAACTTTGGATACAATATTATGTTGGAGCAATGGGAAAATATGTGGACAAAAGGTTTATGAAATTTATGTTGAATTATAACTTAAAAGAAAATTTTTATAAAATGGTGTATCGTTGGTATCTAACTCCTGATAAGTTGTCAAAAATGTTTGATAGTGTAACGAATGTTTGTTGGAAATGTTCGCAGGGTGAAGGAACCTTTTATCATCTCTGGTGGACCTGTGAGAAGGCTAAAAAAATTTGGGATCAGATATGTATTATTATTCAAAAGATCCTTAAAGTGGACATACAAAAAAAAAAAAACAGAACTGTTTTTATTGGGTTTGATGGAGAAAGAATTGGAGAAACAACATGGAACTTTGCTTTTGTATACGATCACTGCTGCAAGATTATTATGGGCACAACGATGGAAAAATCCACAAATACCTACAGTGGAAGAATGGATTATTAAATTAATGGATTTGGCTCAAATGGTGAAGTTAACAGCTTTAATAAGAGATAATACTGTTTCTGGATTTGTCTCTGTTTGGCAACCTCTTTTAGGTTACTTGCTTGTGTGAGAAAAAAATGAAGTTTTGATTGTGGGTTTTAATGATTAGATGGTCCGTTTTGATAGAAATAATGTTAATATGGATTAATTACGGGTAAGAGATTACTTCTTTTTTTAATTATATCTGTATTTGAGGTAGTCAGAAGCCACCTTCTGATTCTATTTTCTTTCTATTTTCACTTTTATAGTTTTTGTCTTTTTTCTTTTAGTTCTATCTTCTATCATTACTGTATTCTCTGTTATGTATTTTAACTATACCTTGAAATATTATATAATAAAGTTCTTATAAAAAAAGGAAAGAAAAAGGATTGAATAAGGGGCTGAAGGGATTTTTGTAATACTTAAGAGGGAGGAGGGATAATGAGTTTGTTTATAAGGTCGGAAGTCACTTACTTTTTCTGATTCTTGTCTCTTTAATTATCTTTTTTCCCCTCTTTTACTTGGTTTGATTTTTGCACTTTCTTTTTTTCTTCCCTCCCTCCCTTTATTTTCATATTTGTCTTTTATCTATGTAAAAACTCTTAATAAAAATTACATAAAAAAAGAACTTTATCTGAATGAGACGGCAGCAACCAGCAATCTTTGCAGCATCTCTCTTTCGTTCACTTAGTGACCGTTTTGCTCAACAACGGAGTCGTCAGAACCAATTGCAGTCACTAAACGAGGACTGCCTGTATTTCCTCTTTCTCTTTTTAGTGCATTAAGGCTAGGGTGATCATACGTCCCGTTTTGAACGGGACAGCCCCGTTTTTTAAACATTTTTGCACCGTCCCGTCTTTTTGATATAAATCTCAATTTTGTCCCGTTTTTGGAGGCAGCCCGGAAGAGGTGGGCTCTCTGCTTTTCTTATGCCATCCTTAACTGTCTTTTCTCCCTTCCCCTCATGAGGCGCAAATGGATAAGCCCGCTTGGCTATAAAATGGATAAGCCCGCTTGGCTTTCCTTCCATAGAGGGGAGCGTTTGAGAGCGGAGCGGTGCGCGTGGGAATGAAATTAGTGCGCTTACTTTTCTGGGGGGCGGCGTGCTCACGAGGGGGTGAACGAGGGGGTGATAAGCAGAAAAGCACCTTAGTCGTCGTAAAATAATAAGGAACGAGAGAAGCGCTCCACTTTCTCTTCCCCTTCCCTAGTTTTTCAGAGGAGCTACCGCTGTGGAAAGCAGGGAGGCAAAGAATGCTGGGGTGGTTTTTCCCTTCCACCAACAGGGGTGGAAGTCGCAGCTGAAGCCGGCCAAACGCCTTGCCTGCATAATCACAGCGCCCAGGCTTCCAACCCCAACCCAGCTCTAGATTTGTCTGCGATCAGGTTTTCTCCACGACTGGGAGAGCAACCAGTTTGAGTTACAGGAAAGGGGGGTTGCTGTGCGTGCCTTCTTGTCTCTTAAAAAAGTGCCTCCCGCCCCGCCCCGGGCTGTACACGTCACTGCTTTTTTGAAGAGCTGGTCAAACTCACCCCTCCCACCGCGTCCCAGCCCGGCCGGCCGTCCTTTTGTACCGAGCGCTCCTCTGGGAAGGGATGGTTTATTTTGCTCAATCTGCTCCTGCAACGCGGTGTCTTCCTCCTGAGCAAGCAGCATGAGCATGGCAAATGAAACATACCTCTTAATCATGCAAGACATAAAGCTGGGACTTAAAAATGCAAATGTTGTCTTTATTGTGCTGGAGATCGGTAAGTAGGGTCCCTTAGAACCGTCGCATCCATTGTTTTCCTCCCTCAATCTCTCCTCTCCTCTCCTCCCCACCCCTCCCTCCTATCTCTCCTTCTCCCCCTGCTCGCTCAGCAGCTGCCTGTGTGTTGGAGTTTGGGACACATGGTCACTTTTCAGGAAAGGGTTGGCAGTCCCATCGGTGGTGTGCTCCATCGTTTTTTTTAAAAAAATCCTATTCTTAAATAGACCCCGTTCCCATTCTTTTGGGAACTTGTGATGCGGGCAAGGGATGGCGAGGGAACCCTGTGAGCGAAAGAGGGAGGGGATGTTGCAGAGTGCGTGCCTGCGCACGCGCTGCCCCCCCCCCCCACCGGCATTGGCTCCGAAGGGCAGGAAAGCCGGCGCGTGCGTGGAGCGCCCAGCTTTCCCATCCTTGTTGGCTGGGGAATTCTGGGAGTTGAAGTCCACCCATCTTAGAGTTGCCAAGGTTGAGAAACGCTGGTCTGGAGAGATGCACCCTTGGAGAAAGCGAAGTCCCAGCTACCCAGCATGGAATGATCCGTCAAAGGCTAGGAGACACAGCACTCTCTGGTCAAGCCTAGCTCCTGGCGACTCCAAGGGCACATCCATGTTCAGGGGTGCCTGCAGGGTGTGGTCAAAAAAGTCAAAATGGCAGCCACAAGGGGACGATGGAAGTTCTGCCCATTTTTATTACATGTTTAACCCCGTCCCGTTTTGCCATCCCGATGTCCCGTTTTTGTCTCAAGGAAATATGGTCAGCTTAATTAAGGCACATGGTGCCCCAAAGGCCATTCCACGCTGGGCCAGGCTGAGGATTGCCTGACCCTTTGCTCCTGCCGACCTGCTCCTCCCCACGGGGCCATCCTAGATTCTTCCCTGTCTTTGGAAGGACCGGTGCCCAGCCCGCATCTTCGCATCTTCCGTGAGAACACGGGGCCGACGCTGGCAGCAAGCGCCCTCCTTACGCAACGCAGAGCAGCGGCAAGATCCCAACGCCCCAGACACGTTTGATCTGTGAACCTTCAACAACAAGACAGAAAGGCTGGGCGGGGAAGGCTGCCAGAAAGGCCCCTCCGATACGGAGGCAAGATGCTGGGAATCGAGCGGTTTTCCTGGTGGCCGCACGGCCAGGGGTGCCGTTCCCCCCCAGTCTAGTGGATGCGCCTGCCTGCCACCCTCCAAGGAGACGTCCCGACTGCAGACTGGAAGAGCCTGTGCACGTTAAAAACAAACAAAATCCACTTCTTTGTAATTTAAAAACATTATTTTTTCTCATCTGGAACAATTCTGCCCGTCTTCAGCATGACAGCCCTTCAGATACACGAAGACAGCTCTGCTGCCTTCTCACCTCTAGGCTAAACATAACAAGGGCCTCCACATTTTTCCTTCCAGGCCCCTTATCATCTTGGTTGCTCTCCTCTGCACAGGCTCCAGTTTGTCAATATTCTTCTTAAGATTGGGTGGCAACATTCTGGATGTCATCTGACCAAATGCCAAACAAAGATGAGCAATAAATTATCTTCATTTTGACACAATGCCAGCCTAGGACTGCATTTGCTCTGTTTGCAGCTACATCACAGCTCATGTTCAACTAATGATCCACTAAGCCACACAGATCTTTTCACCCGTAATGCTGCCAGTACGGTTCCCCCCCCCGCCCCCCGCATGCAGATGCCTTTCATTTTTCTAACCCAAATGATGGACACTGTATTTGTGTCCCTGTTGAAATTAATGTTGTGGTTTCTGCCCAATTTTCTTTTTTCTTTTAATATATTTTATTGAATTTTAAATATACATAGATAAAAGGTTGAAAAGGAAAAAGAAATAGAAATACAAATCAAAGAAAGAAAGAAAAAAGTGTAGTAAATAACTAGAAAAAGAGAAAGATGAAACATAGAAATTAGAACTTCCGATTTATCTCTGGTCATAGTGATTTAAAAAATAGTCTCTTACATGCTAGGTCTATATATAACATTGTAGAACATTTCCTGTCTAATATATCAATTTATGTATATTTTAATCTTCAAAACCCCATATAAGCTTTACCCCTCCTGCATTTTGTAAATAGTCCATTAATGGTTTCCACTCTTTAAGAAAATAATAATTTGTATTTTCTTTTAATAAACATGTCAATTTATCGTTTTCTGCCATTTCCATTACTTTTAACATCCAGTCCTGTATTGTAGGTATAGTCTGGTTTTTCCAATTTTGTGCATATATAAGTCTTGCTGCTGTAACCATATATTGCATAATTCTTGTGAATTTCTTTCCTATTTGTTCTTCTGTTATTCCCAATAAAAATAATTCTGGTTTATATGGAACTTGAATTTGTAAAATATTTTGCATCAATGAATGTATCTGAGTCCAAAATTTCTTAGCAATCTCACAAGTCCACCACATATGATAAAATGACCCCTCTTTTTTTTTACATTTCCAACATAAGTTGGATACATTCCCATACATTTTAGCTAACTTTTGTGGGGTCATATACCATCTGTACATCATTTTGTAGAAATTTTCCTTCAAATTATAACACAGAGTAAATTTTAATCCTTTAGTCCACATATCTTCCCATTGTTGCATTTGAATATTATGACCAATATTTTTTGCCCATTTAATCATACAATCTTTAACTTGTTCCTCTACCATTTCACCTTTTAACAATAATTTATACATTTTGGCAATTAAATGGTCATCTGTCTCACATAGTTGTATCTCAAATTCCGATTTATTTTGTTCAAATTCAAAGTCTTTTTTGTCTGATTTAAATTTTTCTACAAGTTGCATATATGAAAGCCATTGGAAAGTATATCCTTCAGAGGCCAATTCTTCTTTTGATTTAGTTTTATATTGTCCTTGTTCTTTTTTTAAAAGATCTTTGTAAGTCAACCATTTATCTTTAACTCTTACTTCTGTTCTATAAAATGCTTCTTGTGTAGAAATCCATAAAGGTCTTTTGTAACATAAAATTAATTTATATTTATTCCAAATTCTTAATAAAGATCTTCTAATATAATGATTTTTAAAATCCACATTAACTTTCACTTTGTCGTACCACAAATATCCATGCCATCTGTATCTTAATTCATGTCCCTCCAAATTCAATAATTTTTCATTTTTCAAAACTATCCATTCTTTTATCCATACTAAACAGCAAGCGGCATAATATAATTTCAAATCCGGTAAACCCAGTCCACCTCTTTCCTTTGAATCTTGCAAAACTTTATATTTTATCCTTGGTTTTTTCCCTTGCCAAATAAACTTAGAAATATCTCGCTGCCATTGTTTGAAAGGTTCTTCTGATGCCAATATAGGTAGTGTTTGAAAAAGATATAAAATTCTTGGCAAAACATTCATTTTGATTGCTGAAATTCTACCTAATAATGATAATTGCAGTTTTTCCCAATGTTCCAAATCTTTCTTAATATCCATCCAAAGTGGAATATAGTTATTCTTGAACAATTTAACATTTTTAGTTGTTAAGTATACTCCCAAATATTTTACTTTTTCTTCCATTGAATATCCTGTTATTTCTTTCAATTTCTCTTGTTGGTGGTAATCCATATTTTTAGTCAAAACTTTTGTCTTCTGTAAATTCACTTTAAACCCTGCTAGCGACCCAAAGTCTTTTAATTTCTGTATTAATATTTCAATTCCTTCTAGTGGATTTTCCAAGGTAATGACTAGGTCGTCAGCAAAGGCTCTTAGTTTATAATCTTCTTTTTTAACTTTGATACCATGGATACCATCATCCTGTCTAATATCTCTAAGTAAAACCTCTAATACCAGTATAAACAAAAGTGGAGATAATGGACAACCTTGTCTAGTACCTTTTTAGATTTCACATGGCTTACTAAATTCTCCATTAACAATTATTTTGGCAAATTGTGGAGTATATATTGATTTAATCCATTTTATAAAATTTCCTCCAAAATTCATATTTTCCAGTACTTTGAACATAAAAAGCCAATTTAAGTTGTCAAAAGCTTTTTCCGCATCAATAAATATCAAGGCAGCTTGTTTATCATAGTGTTGTTCCAAATATTCAATTACATCTAATATATTTCGAACATTGTCTCGTATTTGCCTCTTGGGTAGAAAACCAGCTTGGTCTTGATGAATAAAATCCTTAAGTATATTCTTCATTCTTTCTGCTAATATCGTTGTGAATATCTTATAATCATTATTCAATAGAGATATTGGTCTGTAATTTTTAGTTAATGTTAAATCCTGTTGTTCTTTAGGGATCAAAGTTATGTGTGCTTCTTTCCAGGTTTCAGGCATAGTTCCTGTTTCCAAAATAGAATTCATAGTCTTCTGCAAAGGTAGACATAAATCCTCTTCAAAACATTTATAATAGGCTGCTGACAATCCATCTGGTCCAGGAGCTTTTCCACTACTAATTTTCTTAAAAGCTTTTGTCAATTCTTCTTTTGTTATAACATTGTTTAATGTCAATCTTTGTTGGTCATTAAGAACAGTTAATTTTTGTTTGTTCAAATATTCTTCAATCTCATCCAAGTTGACATCTTGTTTTTTATATAATTTAGAATAATAGTCATGAAAGGCTTTTTGAATATCCATATTATTCACCAAAATTTTTCCTTCATGTTGAATATTAGTAATCAAATTCTTTTGTCTTTGTTTCCTCAAATTATAAGCCAGCCATCTACCTGGTTTATTTGCATGTTCAAAATATTTTTGTTTTGTAAATTTCATTTGAGTCTCTATCTCTTGAGTTAATATCATTGATATTTGCTTTTGTAAGAATTTAATTTGAGTGAGCAAAGTGTCATCCATTGGTTTATCTCTCAAATCTAACTCTTTACTTTTAATTTCATCTAAAATCAATTGAATTCTTTTTTGTTTTTTCTTCCTCATTTGAGCATTGTATTGAATAAAATAACCCCTCATATATGCTTTGCTGGCTTCCCATACAGTTTGAATATTAGTCCCTTTGTCCAAATTAAATTGAAAATATTCTCTTAATTTTTTTTTGCATACATCAACTACATCATTATTCCGTAGTAGCGACTCATTCAATCTCCATCTAAATACATTCCGTTTCCCTTTAAGAGTCAACATTACTGGATTATGATCTGATAAAGTCTTAGGTAATATATCAACTTTGTTAATATCCATCATCAAATTTTTAGATATCAAGATCATATCTATTCTAGAATGTGATTTAAATCTCTCTGAATAATATGTAAATTCTCTGGAAGTCCCATTCATACATCTCCAAATGTCTTGTAAATCCAACATCTCTTTCAAGTCGAAAAATGTTTGTGGCAATTTTCCCTGTGTTTGCTTCACTTCTTTTTGTGACTGTCTATCCAGTCTGGGGTAAATTACCCCATTCCAATCCCCCATGAAACACCAATTGTCATACGTTAAGTCCAAAAGTTTATCCATCAGGTTTTTATAAAATACTCCTTTATCCATATTCGGTGCATAAAGTCCAACTATCAGTGTTTTCGTTCCTTGTATGTTAGTTTCTACTACAATGTATCGACCCTCTTCATCAGCTAATATCAATTTTGGGTTTAACTTTGGTTGTACATATAAGACTACCCCTTTAGTTTTTTTATATCCAGCCGAAATAAATTCTTCTCCAAGCTGTTTTTGAATCAAATATTTAGTATCTTTTTTACAAATATGAGTCTCTTGTAAACAACTTATGTCCAATTTCTGTTTTTTCAAAAAATGAAATATCTTTCTTCTTTTCTATGGAGCTAATGCTCCATTAATGTTCCATGTCAGATATTTAAGTTCCATTGGTGTTTTATTCTTTAAAATCCCTTTGTTAAGTCCACACCTGTAGCTCCTTTCTCAGATAGATCTTCAGTCTTCTCTTTGTCTTTCCATGTTTCTCCTCCTTTTGTCAATTCTCCTTCTGGTAAACCCATTTCTTTCTTGTATTTCTCTAAAAAAGTTTTTGCTTTTAAAATGGAAGTTATTTTGAATCTCTGTCCTTTGAACTCAAATGATACGCCTTCCAATTTTTCCCATCTGAATGAAATACTATGTTGCCTTAATTTGTCTGTAAGGAAAGAATAGTCTTTTCTTTTCCTTAATATTCTCAAGGGAATTTCTTTTAATAGAATTATTTCCTTCCCTTCTATGTTTAGTCTAGTATTATAATGTTTCCTTAAGATTTGCTCTTTTGTCACTTTTCTTACAAAATATATCAATATGTCTCTAGGGACTTTTTTTTCCTTAGCGTAACGTGAGTTTACTCTGAATATCTTGTCTATCTCCAAATCTAAATCTTGTTCTCTTGTCTCCAGAAATTTAGCCAATTCAAAAATCATCCTTTCTCTCATATTTTCATCTACTTGTTCTGGAACTGCTCTAAATCTCAAGATGTGCTCTTTCTCTCTCATTTCTGCTAAAGCTGTGATATCTAGATTATGTTCAATCTCTTTAATAGCATATTCTGATTTATCTTCTAATTTTTGCATCTGGCTTTGCGTATCTTTAAGTTCTCCTGACAGAGAATTGACCACTTCCTTGACTGTTTGAATTTCTTTTTTAAAGTCTTGTTTAATCTCTCGGGTTATTTCTTTCTTCATATCGTCCATTTTTTTGTCTAATGCTGTAATCTGATCTTCCATCTGCTTCGTGGAGTCATCCATTTTCTTATTTATTGCTGTATTCTGATCATCCATTTTCTTATTTATTGCTGTATTCTGATCATCCATTTTCTTATTTAGTGCTGCAACAGCTTCTAATATCTTTTTCATTTCTGGTAATAAAGTTTCTGAGGCAGATGTAGCAGGTGTAGCAGAATCAATAGGTGATCCTCCAGTCTCCTTCTTCTTCTCCTTCTCCGCCCGTCTCGTTCCCAAAGACGCCATAGCCCTGCAAAAAAGAAGAAAAAAGGGAGAAAAGGGGAAAAAAGCACCATATAACAATATAACAATAATTATTTAAAAAAGGGGGGAAAATTTAATTTTTTTTTTACAGGTAATAAAAAGAAAAAAGAAAAGGTGAAAAAACAAATATCTAAAAGGTTAAGAAAAAGAAAGAAAGAACTAGAAAAAAATTTCAAATAGGCTCCTTTAAAAATTTTCCTCTTAGTTCATTTATAATCCCTTATATATAAAAGTCCACAGTGTTTCAAACACCCAAGATAAAAGCCTAGGACTTTTTGTTCTCCTGTAGTCAAAATCAAAGATAAGAATAGTAAATATTCCCAGGATTTCTCCTTCCCACTTGTAATTCTTCAATCCAACCACAAGTCAAAAAGGAAAGATGTTAATAGAAACATTAAAAAGCCTCTACTTTCCGTATCATAATCCAATAATCCAAATTAAACGTTAAATAACTTGACTTTTTCAGAAAAATAAATCCAAACAGAGTTCAAAGTTCAGAAAGAAAAAGAGGAACTTATATATATAAAAGAATATTTAATAGGGTTCTTTTTTTTCTTTTTCAGGCAGCAATCTCAACATCAAGGTCTTAAAAAATAAAGTATTATTCACTCCATTTAAATCCAGGCTTTCATATAATATTCCAAAGAACAAAAAAGAGAAGTACCAATAATTGTCCATATGTAAGAAACTCAAGCCAAACTGAAATAGTAGTAAAAGTCACTTTCACTTCTCTTTCCCAACAATCTTCACCAAGAAGAATAGAAGGCAGAATATTGATTATTCCATGTAGAAACAAAATTAAAATAGAATATTCCCAAAGTAAAATATATATATATCTAGTAGCCAATAAGTAGAAACTTTAAATCCAAGTAAAAGTGAGAATAATAGGCAGATCACCTTCCTTCTTGGTAAAGTCAATTAACTTTCCTTCCCACTTTTTAACAGTCTTTGACAGGAAAGAAAAAACCACTTCTAGCAATTATTTAACAAGTCCAGAGATAAATCTTAGCGCTTAATTAGGCAAATAACATTTAAAAGAAAACTAAATAGTGCAACTAAAAGGTCGAGTAGAGAGCTACTTAACTTTCCAGCTTCGCGGTTTTCAAAGAGCTTGTTGATAATGCCCAGCCACCTTTCGCCGCTCAATCTGCATTTTCCCACAGTGGAAACGGGGATCTGCAGAGAGCAGCAAGATCCGGCAGCCCTTGTGGTAAATCTCTTGCTCCCCCTTTCTCCAAGGGTGATTTTCCGGCGATTCTCTTCCTTGTTAATCGCCGCTATTTGGAAACCGTGGAAACGAAGCACGGAGCCTCATTTCAGCGCTCTGCTCAGCTCGACACCCGGAAGCGAAAAGCGGTTTCTGCCCAATTTTCCAGTTTGTCTAGATTCTCCTGAATCTTTACAGTGTGGGGTTTATTTAATTTATTATTATTTATTTCATTTTTATGCTGCCTCTAATATTTTTATAAATAACTCAAGGCAGCAAACATACCTAATACTCCTTCCTCCTCCTGTTTTCCCCACAACAACCACCCTGTGAGGTGAGTTGGGCTGAGAGAGAGTGACTGGCCCAAGGTCACCCAGCTGGCTTTCGTGCCTAAGGCGGGACTAGAACCCTCAGTCTCCTGTCTGTAGCTTGAATCATGTCAACTGGATTTCTATTTTCTCAGTGGAAACGTTTCACTCCTTATCCAAGAAGCTTCTTCAGTCTGAGCAAAGTTTGTAAGGGAATCCTTAAATATGTTCTAGGGTGGCTGTGTGACCTTGCACCTGTGGCTAGGTCATGGTTATTTTGAGATGTTTATTTCTAAGTCCCTTTATCATCCAAAGGAGGATTGTTAAGATCACCATGCTGCTGTTGAGCTTGCGAAATGGTCTTAATCTTCCTAGGCACAGAAGACAAAGCAGGAAGGAAAATACGGGAAAGATTGTGCCTGAGGCCCCCACCTCTATTCAAAGAAGAATTTTCCAAGTTGGCATAAATGGATTCCTTGACCCCTCTTTCAAACCACTTATCTTCCCTGTCTAAAATGTGAACATTAATGTCCTCAAATGAGTGTCCTTTTTCCTTTAGATGAAGGTAAACTGCTGACTCTGGTCCTGTGGTGTTGCTCCTCCTGTGTTGGGCCATCCTCCTGTACAAAGGTTGTTTGGTTTCTCCAATGTAGAGTTCAGAGCACTCCTCACTGCACTGGATTGCATACACTACATTGCTTTTCTTGTGTTTTGGAGTTTGATCTTTGGGGTGTACAAGCCTCTGTCTCAGTGTGTTGGTGGGTTTGAAATATATAGGTATGTGGTGTTTGCCAAATATCCTTTTTTAATTTTATTTATTTATTGTTCAATTTATATCACCACCCATCTCCCCCCACAAGGGGGGACACTTTTTATCTTTTCAGACATGCCAGCCATGTAAGGAATGACCAGGTTCTTCCGTTTACTCTGAGTCTCAGCCCTGTCTGTCGCTGTTTTAGGTCTGGTAGACTTAGATTTAGTGAAGGCCCAATTTGGATATCCACAGGCCTTCAGAGCTGTTCTCATTTCCCAGCTTCCATTTCCAGTATCTCAGAGCTGAGATACTGGAAATGGCAGCTGGGAGAGGGGACCCAGAGACACTGGATGAATGGGTCCAGTTAGCGGGAAAAGTAGAGACCACGAGGATGCGAATACGCTCCTACCGGCAAATTCAATACCCGGGAAGGCCACGGCAAACCAACCAGGTCTATCATAAGAAGGAACATGACAGAAAACCCTGGGCAGAGGAAAAGGAATGGCGGGCCCGGAATAACTTATGTTTTAAGTGCGGGAGAGAGGGGCACAGAAGCAACGACTGCACCCACCCACCTGAAAGGCCCAGACTCGGAGAAAAGCCACGCAAGACCCCCCCTCCAAACAGTCAACAGCCAAGGCAGCATCAGAGCGGTGAAAGTACGTTGAACCGAGGTCATCATCAGGCGACTCTACGGATGAGGAATTCCAGCCGGCAGAAAATGCCAACGGCCTGTCCTAAAGTGCGCCGTGGGACAGGCCTGCAGTAACGGGCATAGCGACACGTTGACATCTGAGGACTGCCCCACAATGCAAATCAAGGTACAGTTAGAGACCTTGGATGGGGGGAAGCAGGTTGTTGGCGTAGCAATGCTGGACTCAGGGTGTGAAGCAGGCAGGCCAGAATCATTCAGTTTTCTATATCATAATAGCTGCTAGGCCTGTGTTCTGCTCCATTCCACTTATATCTAATCAAATCCAATCAAGCAGATATCCTCTTGGCTGAATGCTCTTACCCACATCCTGACCTTTGTAACAGAACGCCATGGACTCTTGGAAGTTCCTTAAAATGCTACAGATGGTGTACGATAAGTTCCCCTTTTTGGTATCCTGTTTTGATGTTCTTTGTCTGAACAATCTGTCTGAACAAGCTAAGCTGTGATATTTTAGACACCACCTGCTGATTCTGTCATATCCTGATTATATTGATTACAAACCCTATAAAAGATAAGCCCTGGGTGTAGCCCGGGGTTCAGAATTTGCCAAGTTATTACTCTGAACCTTGCTAGCAATAAACCTGTGTTCTCTAATCTTGCTGGTCTCGCGTCCTGTCATTTGGGAAGGTGAGTTTTCCCGCTACAGGTGCACTAGATGCTTAATGCACCCGTCAGTGGCTAGGAACATGGGACTAAAACTCTCTAGGTTAAAGTCACCGATCACGTTCTGCCAGCTCGACGGGACAGAAATGAAGGGGGGCCCCACAAGGCATTTCACAGAGGCAGTTAGGATGTCGATTGGCTCACATCAAGAAACACTGCGGTTTGTTGTGGCGCCCATCTCCACACAGCCCATCATCCTGGGTCTCAAATGGCTTAGAGAACGGACCCCCCACGTTGATTTGGTGTCAGGGGAGATGGAATTCATTGACGGGAAATACGATGCTGACACTAGGGACATCGGGGAGAATGGGGTAGAATCAGGGGCTGCAGGCATGGTGAGGGGAGAGGGATCACAAACTGAGGCACAGATGACATTCCCACGAGCTTACGTGCCTGTCAGAGAGGTCTTCAATCAGCAAGAGTGTGACCTCTTACCGCCTCATAGGAAAATGGACTGCGCCATCGAGCTAATCCCTGGGGCCACATTTCCAAAACCAAAAATGTACGCTATGACCCAGCGGGAGCTCCAAGAGCTGCGGAAATTTGTGGATAAAAACTTGGCGAGGGGCTTCATTGAGCCAGCGAATTCCCCCTTGGCGGCGCCCATCTTGTTCCATAAGAAAAAGGATGGCACGCTCTGGCTATGCACGGATTATAGAGGACTGAATGCCATCTCAGTCACTAATCAATACCCCCTCCCACTTTTAAAGGATATACTGGCACAACTGGCTAAGGGCAAAATTTTCACCAAATTAGACCTGAGAGAAGCCTACTACAGGGTCCGGATACGGGAAGGGGACGAGTGGAAGACGGCATTCAACTGTCCACTCGGCTCGTTTCAATACAGGGTCCTCCCATTTGGGATTGCGGGGGGACCAGGGATCTTTATGAAACTAATAAACGAAGTATTGTACGAGTTCCTGTACCGGGGGGTGATAGTCTATTTAGATGACATCCTGATCTTCTCCCAGGACTTAGCAGAACATACACAGCTGGTGAAAGCGGTCCTCAAAAAATTATTGGACGCCAAACTCTTTGTCAAATTGGATAAATGTGAATTCCATCAAGAGAGACTGGACTTCCTGGGGTTCAGAATTTCAAGCAAAGGCATAGAAATGGACCCTGCCAAGGTGCAAGCAGTAGTGGGGTGGGAACCTCCTCGGACCAGGTGCCAACTGCAGGCGTTCATCGGCTTCGCAAATTTCTATAGGGATTTCATCAGGAATTTCGCGCAGATAGCGCTGCCGCTAACAGACTTGTTAAAAATGAAAAGCGGCGGTGGCAGACAAGCTAAACGGCCAGGCACCAAAATTAAATGGTCCCCAGAATGCCAGGAGGCCTTTGAAGAACTCAAAGCTCTGTTCACGGCTGAGCCTATCCTGAAGCACCCGGAAATAGATAAACCGTTCATTATCCACGCAGACGCATCAAACAACGCGATAGGATCAATACTGCTGCAGGCGGATGAGAACGGCAAACTACGACCGTGTGCATATATATCTAAAAAATTCTCAGACACAGAAAAGCGATGGCATGTCTGGGAGAAGGAAGCATTCGCAGTCCCACACGCGTTGGCTACATGGCGGCACCTGCTAGAAGGGGCATCAGTCCCGTTCGAAGTTTAGACCGACCATAAAAACTTGGAAGCGCTGAAATCGCCCAGGAAATTAAACCCGAAACAACTTAGATGGGCCGAATTCTTCAGTCGCTTCAACTTCACCCTGAGGTACTTTCCGGGGGGGAAGAACAACCTGGCAGATGCATTATCGTGGCTGCCTCAACACGACGGGAAAGCGGAAAATATAACAGAAACCCTATTCCCACACAAGCCCTCAAGTACCAGTCAGGTGGGACACGTGGCAGTGGCTCGAGAGGACAATACGGTGTCTACAGCGCTCAATCCGTTGGAGAGTGAGATACAGGCAGCAACGACACAAGACACCTGGTAGGGGGAAAACAAACACCTCCTGCAGGAGAAGGATGGAAGGTGGTGGAATAACGATAAGTTGTACGTACCTGACACCATGCGGAAACGTGTCCTAGCGATCACTCACGACCACAAGGCAGCAGGACACTTTGGGTTCGTGAAAACCTTGCACCTGGTCAGGCGCACGTTTTGGTGGCCCACACTACGTAAGGATGTAAAAGACTATGTAGGTACCTGCCCTGTGTGTGCTACGGCAAAAAGGGCCACAGGTAAGCCCAAAGGACTTCTGCAACCCGTGGCTGACCCATCGCAACCATGGCGACAGATAGCCATGGACTTTGTAGTCGACCTCCCCGAGAGCAAACAAAAAACGGCAGTGTGGGTGATCACGGACCTGTTCTCAAAACAGGCTCATTTCATCGCCTGCAAAGGGATACCGACAGCACCCAAGCTGGCCAGGCTCTTCACGCAAAACGTATACCGTTTACATGGGGCACCTGAACGGATAATTAGTGATCGAGGGAGCACGTTTACCTCAAAATTCTGGAGGGCGTTTCTTCGGCTAATTGGTTCTAAACAGGGCTTGAGCAGTGCTTTCCACCTGTGCACGGACGGGGCGTCAGAACGACTGGTAGCCATCTTAGAACAGTATTTAAGGTGTTACATAAGCTACCAGCAGGATGACTGGGTGGACTTGCTACCTTTTGCGGAAGTGGCGTACAACAACTCAGTGCACCACAGCACGGGGTTCACTCCGTTCAAAATAGCCACAGGCCAGGACTTTTCGGCTATCCCGGAGGTGGGCATGATTCAGAGGACGGACGGCCATGCCCCACTACAGGCAGACGAATGGATAGCCAAGATAACTAGCAACTGGCCTGTCATGCTTCAAATGCTTAAGGAAGCGAAAGACGACTACAAAAAATATGCGGACAAAAAACGTGCAGCGGAATGGGAACTTCGCAAAGGGGATAAAGTATATTTATCCACCAAGAACTTGCGGTCTATGCAACCGTCTCGCAAGTTGGCCCCAAAGTTTATCGGGCCATTTCCTATCGTCAGAGTCATCAACCCGGTAACTGCACGCCTGCAACTTCCAAAATCGTTGAGGAAAGTCCACCCGGTGTTCCACATCAGCCTCCTAAAACGATACCTCCCGTCAGATCAGTGGCATCTTACAACAAGGGACCCAGCACCTACCTTAGTGAACGGGGAGCCACACTTCGAGATTGAGAACATTTGCGATTCACGTATACACAAGGGGAAGTTGCAATACCTGGTAAAGTGGTTGCACTTGCCAGTAGGGTTCAGGGAATGGGTAGCAGTGGAACACATGCAGGCCCCAGACTTGATTAGAAAATTTCACCGCAAATTCCCCGAGAAACCCCGGTGACTCCCGGCCTAACGAGATATTATTCTGTTACAGGTGTTACAAGCGCCAACTACATGCAACAAGAGCCGGGATGGAGCATGAGGGGAGAGGGGAGGTCTTGGGGGGGGCGGCATGTCAGAACCCTGGCATGCCCAAGGGTCCTGCCTGATGGGGTATATGCTGGCTTAAAGGGGAAAAACCCGAGGCTTGAGAATAAACAGACAAGAATGCAGCTTCTTAGGGCCAACAGTGTTTACTGTTTAGCATAGGGCAATAATGCAGATACACATTATCGCAAACAATGAAAAAGATGAATATACAGGATACATCATTGTAAAAGGAAAACAAGACAAACTTATAAGCAGAGTTCCGTGTATTGATCCCAGGGCCAGAGTTCCTGCCATGGCCTATACCCAAAGCCAGGCATAGCTCACTCTGCCCAGTCCACGGGAAGTGAACACGTGAAGAACTACATGGCTAAAAGACACTAGAAATCAAGAAGACATAGAACACCATTGTGCATGGTTGTATATTCAGACCTTCTAGCTTTCTGATTGGCTGGATGTTAGCTGTGACACACACTAGGCCTCAAAGCACACAGCATGAGTTCCCCCTCCTCCTTGCTCAGGGGGGCCTTGGCAAGTCTTCCCACGGAAGGTCATCAGGAGGATATCTCTCATGGGAAGATTTCCATTGCTAGCCATAATATGGTACCTTCTCGCTCCTTATCTCATGAGGACGTAAACAACGCCAAGGCTTCTCTGTTGTCCAGCCACCTGGCATTCACGTCACCATGAGAATGCTTTGCTTTGCTTTGTAAAAGATGCAATTTGCCAAAACACCTTTGCATTGAAAAGAAATCCAATTTACCAATATCATATAGTATAAGAAATCTGACACCCCTCCACATTGGATTTCGACACAATGCAAACAATGATGGAAGTTGTTCAAAGCTTTAAAATACATTTGTACAGAAACAGAAACAACAAAGGTTAATACATGTAATAATCACACTATTCAAGTTACAGTTTTTACAACCAATAGTCATCAACACTAGAAAATGGTTTAAAAACACTTGTTACACATATGTATAATGCACAATATACACTTCATGCAATGTTTTATTCAGATACATACAAATACATAATAATCAAATAATACAGGAACAGAAACAGTACAGAGAAACAGAAAAACATTGCCCTCAAATGTTCTGTCCCCTCCTTTGCAAAAAATCGCAGCCAGCATAGATAAGGAATTCCAATTCTGCTAGCTGGTAGAAGCAAAGGAATGTTTTGATTTTCAGGACTTTTTCAACCCTTTGCAAGCCTCACAGAGATGGCTAAACCATTTTGCAAGCTTGGTACCCTACCTGGGCAAAACTAATTCAGGGCATGTCCACTGCGTTACTGCATAGTGATAAACTGTACAACAAATTAAGGATAAGCTTCCCTTTACACAAATGACACTCTGTAACAAACCAAGAACCATCTCTGTTCTGGGCTTTTGTACCTTCAACACCAAGATAAATGTTTGAATTTGTGCTGAACTCCTTCAGCTGGCAAAACTACCTCAGCTGACTGATAAATTCTTATTCAAGGTGGAAAACTTCAGTTTCTAAGCAGAAAACAACTACATAAGTAAGAAGTCCTACACAAACTTCTATACTTCCTTATGTACACATAGAAAACAGCACATGACTCTTCTCACATCCCAGTTAGCATCTGCACCATGCTATCAATGACTGGCCTGCTTTAAAATCCATAAAGCACACTGTTAAGTCAATGAATTGTTTGGGAACTGCCACACATGCAGAGCCACAACGCTTGCCTTACACACACTGTTTCAGGGAGATCTACATTCAAATATGCTGTGCCAACATCACAATATGTAAATGGACACCTGTTTCCACGCTACGCAACCAGAAAACGCACCACACGTAAATATTCTGGCCTAGCTGTGGGTGCATACATTAGATTCACAGTTCACAAACTCCTTGTGAACAAATCCCTGGGCAACACTGGCTTTATACTGCAGAGTATTATCAGAAAGAAATGTCTTTCTGAACACTCATCTGGAACCTACAGCTTACTAAAACAAAGGATAGGTTAGTTACTTTTAACACTTCACCAAAACTCAAACTGACTATCCACAGCTGTGTTCCAACGTTCTCCTTTCCTCTCAAAGGCAGGAGCAACACATCTAGCAAAGACTGGGTTTTCTTTCAGGCAACTTGACACACTGTCACCTGCTAAATCACAAATCTGTCAGGCTTCACACCCTGGAATAAGAGGACCCATGAGGAATGACCACTGTACTTCCTCATCACCATCTCTTTTCCCTAATACCTGACTCCCCCTCCAGGCCCGGCAACTGCTCAGGTGAAATTTCCACTCCTTCACCTGAGGGGCCCTTTTCACACTCGGAGACCGGGGAACAGAAGAAACCTGAACTGGTTTTTGCCCATCTACTGAACTATGGACAGTGGGTTTACACTAGCAATGCAGCAACACTTCTGCAACCTTAGCATAACCTTTCCCAACCAGTAGGCTGCTTAAAAATAAAGCACTTCTGGAGATTTGGATTTGACCATGGCTTAATGAAACACCAATAATCCTTGGATTTTAATCAACAACCAACAACCAACAACCTGAAGCACTCTGCTTCCTTGGTTCTTCCTTCTCTGTGACCTGGGGTTGTGAACACACGCAAATGTTTCACAGACATGCAGGTACTTCAGTGAAGGGCGCTTGCCATACCAAAGAAAAACAACTTCTTTTTACAGTTGAATTCTACACTCTGTTAGTTAGAAACACACTGCAATCAAGGCAGCCTCTCCCCAGACATGGGATGGCACCTGAGCAACTAACAGCAGGCTATTTTTTTTAATGGTATTCACAACACCAATACTCAGCTAGAATTCCAACATTGGCAAGTCTTTGGGAGAATACTTTCCTACAAAGCCAATTCTGGAACAAATGGCTCAAGAACACTCCACTACAAGCAGACTGGAACTGACCTTATTTTCATCCTACCATTGCTACATACACTTCAAAGCGAGTACAGACCTTCGCTTTAGACTTCAACAAGTAGCAACAACACAAGCAGGTATGATCATCAACCAGAAGGAAAATGAAACTCGCACCTCACCATTACTTGGGAATGGGGGCTAACTAGGTCTCTATGAACCAACTGAAATGGTCTAGTTAACACTCTGTCACTTTGCCTAGCAACAGACACAGTCCTGATTTTTTTTTTTTTTTAGATTGTTTACACACAGTTTACACAATCAAGAAACTTTTGCACATCTCCTGGGTTCTAACTCAGAATGCATTTGGCTATCTGAGACACACTCTCCCATCCCGGGATACCCCAGTACTTTGTGAAAACTTTATGGATGCATTTATGATGTGGGGAACATTAAACACACAATGTCCTGTCCACAGGCATCTCACACACTTGATTTTACAGGTTTGTCTCTAACACACTCAGTCTCAACACAAGCAGTTTCATATCGCAATGAAACATTCAGCACCTTTGAATACAACAAGTACAGTTAGACTTGATCAGGGCTGGAACACTGAGGAGAGAAAAACAACAAGTGTACACATACACATTTTTTACACAGAAATATCAGCTAAAATTACTTGCTGAACTCAAGGCTGAAATTTGTAACAATAACCGTCCATGTTTACAAACTTTACAGCAGCCGAATTCAAAAACAGAGTCTCTGTAGAAATGCTTACACAACAGCAGCCGGTAGAGTAGAAAACTCGGATTCGTTGTTCAGCTGACTCCTGGCATCTGGCGTCCCCTCCCTTCGTAAATCAGGCCTATTGCATCCGCTGGACATCGGGGCAGGGAACAGCCTTGTAGAATCACAGCAAACCACGGCAAATGTAAATTCCATACCAGGTTTTACTGCAGCTGGAACACTCTCAGACGGCTCCTGGAAGTGGCTTGTACAATAATCACGCACGCTTTTTCACAGCCTCAGAAAAACAAGCCTTCTTGTTCAAATGCAGCAAACAAAGTCTTGAACTCACCAAGGTGGGTTATCACAGTCTCACCGGTTGCAGCTTCAAACCATAAAGCTGTCTTAATAGACCACCAAGGGCAACAGAGCTCCACTGTGTATCAAAGGCTCCAACAGCTTTCAGCACCCATTTCTCAGTTCTGGAGTAGCTGATATAATTCCATTCAGAGGAGTTGAGTCCCAAAAGCAAAAATGCCATAAGCACAGTCCAAACATGCTTGCACTTCTTCAGAGAGATTCTCTCCGAATCCTCTAGGGATCCTCTGGAAGTGGATTTGCCACTTACTGCCACAAATCATCTTCTTGCAAAAAGAATGATTCCATCTCCACACACCAGGTCAGATAGTTTGTGCCATCTAAAGCCTCAAACGGCAGACTGACCAGACACTGTTCAGCCATTGCTGACCACTCAAAGAAAACATGTTTATTCCGAAATCAGCCTCTAAAAACAAACTCCCTTTTACAGCCAGGTCCAACGCAGCAAAGAAAACGCAAATCTCTCTCTGGGCCCGTAACCTGATGGGGTATATGCTGGCTTAAAGGGGAAAAACCCGAGGCTTGAGAATAAACAGACAAGAATGCAGCTTCTTAGGGCCAACAGTGTTTACTGTTTAGCATAGGGCAATAATGCAGATACAGTACATTATCGCAAACAATGAAAAAGATGAATATACAGGATACATCATTGTAAAAGGAAAACAAGACAAACTTATAAGCAGAGTTCCGTGTATTGATCCCAGGGCCAGAGTTCCTGCCATGGCCTATACCCAAAGCCAGGCATAGCTCGCTCTGCCCAGTCCACGGGAAGTGAACACGTGAAGAACTACATGGCTAAAAGACACTAGAAATCAAGAAGACTTAGAACACCATTGTGCATGGTTGTATATTCAGACCTTCTAGCTTTCTGATTGGCTGGATGTTAGCTGTGACACACACTAGGCCTCAAAGCACACAGCATGAGTTCCCCCTCCTCCTTGCTCAGGGGGGCCTTGGCAAGTCTTCCCACGGAAGGTCATCAGGAGGATATCTCTCATGGGAAGATTTCCATTGCTAGCCATAATATGGTACCTTCTCGCTCCTTATCTCATGAGGACGTAAACAACGCCAAGGCTTCTCTGTTGTCCAGCCACCTGGCATTCACGTCACCATGAGAATGCTTTGCTTTGCTTTGTAAAAGATGCAATTTGCCAAAACACCTTTGCATTGAAAAGAAATCCAATTTACCAATATCATATAGTATAAGAAATCTGACTTATACCACAGCCAGCATTAGCAACTGCCAGCTACGCCGCATGGATGATGAACTTTTAACCTTGACACCAGGAGAACCAGAGGGAAGACTGAAAGCGGACCAGATGGAAGCCTGCAGCTGGGAGGGGCCAGTGCTCTGGCAGAAGGGTATATAAACCCGAGCAGGGAACCAGGGGACCATTCGTGCCTTTACTGGGCTTACTCATGTTAATCAATAAACCGTTTACTTACTGAAAGAGCTGAGTTAAAGTCATTTCTGTGGAGAAACGTCTGCAACTGAGAAGCGCCTGACAGAGGGACGGCAGCCCTCCGGTGCTGGCTGCAAATCCGCGGCAGCACTGCCCAGAGCAAAGCTCCTCGGGGCCGGTTCCCAGACTCGGGGGCACCTGGGGGGCATGCAAGCCGCTCCGCCTCGGCCTTTGCTCGGGTCTGGGAACGAGAGGCCGGCACGTTTCCCTCTGCAAACCGGACCTTGGAACTGAAGTCCCAGCAAATAAATAAATAAATGAGCAAATGCCGCCACCCCGAAAAGGAGTCTGGTCGCCCCCTTTCCAACGAGGACGTTTTCTCCCAAGGCATCAGCTTCCTTCATTATCAGCCCCAGAGCAGCTCGGCTGATGGAGGAGGATTTTGGTGGGGAAGGGGAGGGAGGGGCGACCGAAGGAGCAGGCTGCCAGCGCGCTCTCCGCCAGCTAGGGGAGGGAAGGCCGGGCTCTGCGCATAGAAACGGCCCCCAGATCAGGGGTCCCCCCCCCGCACCCGCCCGCCACAGCAGGGCAGCAAGGCTTGCGAGGGAAAAGCCGAAAAGGCTGCTGGGGCTTCGGGGTGGGGGAGGACGGGGCAGCAACGCCCTTCCTGGAACCCCCGGCTCACGGCCACGCCCTGCCCGCCGGTGCCCGGTTCGGCCGATCCCTTGGCGAACTTCCGTTTGCCAGTTCTTGCCCCCCCACCCCCCGGGACATGGAAGCCTCTGCACTAGAAGCCTCTATCCACGGTGGGACAACATTGCAGCCAAACCGGCAGGATCGGCAAGTGAAGGAGGGGCGGAGTCAGCTGGACATCATTTCAAGCTTAGATCTTCTATTTTTGTAACTTAGTCAGTACTTTAAACCTGCTTGATTTTACTACCGCAACTGCTGTTTTGAGACCTAGATTATGTGAGTAAACATTACTTTTATTTCTTCAGAAAACTGTGTGATTGTCATTTTAAGAGGGATAAAAGGGGTAATGCCAGGAAAATCCAGTCTGCCTCACAGCATCCTGGATTATTGTTTTCTTGAAGGTTAAAATGTCTATGAAGGTTCTCAGTCATCCAGGTGGAATTGTCTGTAGCTTGAATCATGTCAACTGGATTTCTATTTTCTTAATGGAAACGTTTCGCTCCTTATCCAAGGGACTGAAGAAGCCCCTTGGATAAGGAGCGAAACGTTTCCATTAAGAAAATAGAAATCCAGTTGACATGATTCAAGCTACAGACTTGAAGGTTAAACCAACCTTGTCTTAAGCTTCCAAGTTTATGCTGCCAGGGATGGTACTCTGCTAATCTCACTCGTGTGAGGAAGGAAGGAAGGAAGGAAGGAAGAAGAATCCTTCCTCTCCTAGTATCTAACTCCGTTCCTACGCCCACAAGGCCCCCCCCCCCGGGCCTTAGGGTTAGGGTGCCTGCTGGTATTCAGGAACGCGTTCTCTTGTTCCTGCTTCTCTGCACAATTAGGACGTTCTGTGTAATTTTACGTTTTCTTTGATCTCTTGGGATCTAATATGTAAAACACAACCCATCTCTTTCTCTCTCCTGAGATCTCTAGTTATAGTGAACCAGCGCCATCTTGTGGTCTGCCCAGAGCACTGCAGATATTTTTGTAAATTGGGTCTCATGCATCTTACTTTTAAAGCGACTGGGTTTTTTATCTCTTGCACGATTGGGGGGGAAGGGTCGAAACCACCGGTCACGTGCGGCCAGGCCAGGAGGAGGCAGCATTGCAGATGATTTCTCTGTTCTTACCTCTTATTCTCCAGAAGGGCGGGGCGGGATGTGGGAGCCCCTCTCTTTTGCTGACGGGCCAGGGGCCAGGGGCCCCCCAGAAGACTCCTGGGCCTGAGGTGGGCTGGGCAGTGAGGACCCGGCGGGGCGCCACCTCCAGCGCTTCACCCTGCGGGCCCCGGCCTGCCCCTCGGGACGCGTCGGCTTCTCAAACCCTGCGAGGACAGAGGCCGCCTCCCACCTGCGCCGCGGCGCTTCCGGACCCCCCTCAAGAACGGGAGCCGAGCGGCAGCCGCACCAACCCGCTGGCGCCGGGCGAGCCGAGCCGGACGGTTACGTCTTCTCCCGAGTGTTATTTTGAGGCTCCCGGTTAATCTAGAACTCCAGCACTGACTGCTTGGTTTTATTAAGATTGGCGAGGTGTTGCTCCGGCATGATCTCCAGCAGATGAAAAACCGTAAATTATGAACAAAGTCGATGTTAACGAAAATGATTTATTCACAGTATTAATCACGTAACTAGCATTTGTGTTCCACTACCCTTTCTATTTCATTTTAAATACAATTCTGAGCGTGTTTGATAGGAAGTGACTGAATTCAGTAAGGTTGTACATCGATACCGTAAGTGTGCACACAGTGAATTGGGGGATGTTATATCTTGGTGAGCATGTAGACCGGGGTTTCCCAACCAGGGTTCCGTGGCACCCTCGGGTTCCGTGAGGGGTCACCAGGGGTTCCCTGGGAGATCATGATTTATTTAAAAAATTGTTTCAAATTCGGGCAACTTCACATTAAAGAGGTAAGTTTCATTCTTTATTTTCAGTTTAAGAACATTGATAATGCATATATACAGGCCTACCCGTGAAACAAATGTAACAATTTTGTAGCTTCTGGCCTATATTTGAGCCTGAATGGGCAGGGGTTCCCCGGGCCCTGAAAAATATTTCAAGGGTTCCTCCAGGGTCAAAAGGTTGAGAAAGATTGATGTGGACAATTAGCAGCCAGTGGAATTCCCCGCCACTAGAAGTACAGTAGTGGTGGAGAGCTAGTATGGTGTAGTGGTAAAGACACCAGGCTAGGAATTGGGAGGCCGTAGGTTCTAATCCTGCCTTAGGCACAAAGCCAGCTGGGTGACCTTGGGCCAGTCACTCTCTCTCAGCCCTAGGAAGCAGGCAATGGCAAACCACTTCCGAAATCTTGCCAAGAAAACTGCAGGGACTAAATAAATAAATAATAAATAATAAATAAATAAAAACCTAGCCGCTGCATTCACACGACACGCTAAGCTTGATCGGGGTTCAACTTGGCTTGTGTTTCGGTGTCTTGGCATGCTGCAGGAAGCCTTTGGGGTTAGTACGTGGTTTGATGTATTGTGCAAGCCTAGGAGATGGGTCAGTTCAGTGCCCGGGTTAAGTGTGTTGTGTGAATGCAGTCTCTGTGTGTGTCCATGGGAGAAGCAAGAGGAGTGACAGCTGCCAATCCATTTGTTTTGAATTCCTGGAAGAGAGATGCCGTTCGCAAGCTTCTCCCCTCAGTTGCTCTAGATTTGTCAAAGATTCTTCGTAATGTTCAGTTTGCTGAAAATGCAGAACTGGGCATGGCTCTTGCGAAATTTCAGTTTAAACTTATGAAAGGAGCTGGCTGTCGGATCGTGTGATTTGAAGCCACACACATCTGGAGCAGGGCAGATTGGGGATTATGGAGCTGCCACATCTGGGGGCAGAAAGTACATGGGTGAAATGGAGGGTGGCTTTTTTCCCCCAAATGACAGCTGTTAATTATAAAGGCTATTATCTGTGGCTGTTTTCACACCAATTGTGAGAGTCCAACTAATAAGTCCCTCCTTGAGGGGGAGATGGGCGGACATAGAAATTTAATTAATTAATTAAAAATAAATAAATCAAAGTTCCAACACAAGCCGCGTAGGATACGCGGAAGCTTTGTTTTACAGCCAGTGATCCATTTCACTCTGAAGTTTCAAGTGAGACGCGGTTGCAAAACCTTACAGCTTAATAGTTTCCCGATTCCCCCCCTCCCTCTCGAATGTGTCGATCAATTACGTTCCTCTCTAGAGTCTCCCGCGTTTCCGCCCGTCCCGCCCCGTTTGGTCTCTCCGTGGTGCTGAATGCTTCTCGCTCACGCACCCCTCCCCGCGCTTTGCCCGCCCGGCAGCTTTGCCGCTGAGCTCCTTCCTATTGGTGCTTTGGCGCCTTGGCCGGGTGGCGTGGCCTGGCGGAATAGTATGCCATGGCAGGGTGGCATGGATGCCACCGTGACACCAGTGCTGCCTGCCTGTCTCTCTGTCTTTCCTATGCCTGGCTAAGTGAGTTGTAGCTCACTTAGAGAAAATAGCTCCTCGGCTATTTTCACCCTTCCCTTTCCTGCTTCAGCCTCCAGGACTGAAGCGAAATTGGCAGCGTTTCTCCCTCCCCCTTTAAGCCTTAAAAACGGCTGCCGAGAGTGGGTGGCTTGTGGGCTGCTTTTTTTAAAAAAAAAAGAATGGGGGGGCTGCTTGTGACTTACCCACTAACGTCCTTTTCCTTTCCAATCAGTGGAATATTGGCAGCGAAAAAGGGCCTCGGGGTGCCTGCCTCTCCAAAGAACGGTGGAACAGGGAGCCAATGTGGTTGGGGGGGGGGGGGGGGCTGAAGAAGGCAAAAGAGAGATCGAGTTTGAGAATGGGCCAGATATGGGCATAAGCAGAGTTTCCCAAACTCAGCCACTTCCCCAGCCAGAATTCTGGGAGTTGAAGTCCTCCACCTTGAAGTGGCTGAGAAACCCTGCTTTAAAGGGACTCATAATGCTGAACTGGGCAGCAGTTCAAGCCAGGGTGAAACAGAGATGCAGAGATGGGTGAGAATCTTCCAGGAAGGAGGAGAGTCAGCCTGAGTGGGGGGAGGAGTCCTGAAGGGCCTTCGCACAGATTGGGCCCGTGTTTGATTCTGGCTTATTATTATTATTATTATTATTATTATTATTATTATTATTATTAAATTTCTATGACCGCCCATCTCCCACTCAAGGAGGGACTCTGGGCGGTTCACAGCCACAATGAACTGGGATGCAGAAGCTTCCTGGATAACTTTGGCCCAGCTGCCTGCCTTCAGCTAACTCATCACACATTACGCTGACCCAGGTCAGGTAAAGACAGCATTCTGTCTTTGGCTGCAAAGGTGGATGTCACGCTAGAGCTCTTTGAGATTTGTTTTCCAAGAATTATTAATCCCAAGAGCAGGAACTAACTCAGATGTGCCAAGGACCCCGCAAACTCTATTCACACGACATCCTTAATTAGACCAAGACCTGTAAATGCAGCTGCTTATAGACCCAGCAGCTGTATTGCTGGGAATATGGTGTGAATATGGGCTAGTCTATCCTAGCAAAAAAACCAGGAGTCTGGCAGCACCTTTTCCAACTAACACATTGTATTCAAAGGCAGAAACTTTCAAGATGTTTATTTCTTGCATAGCACGTAAGAGTCAACCTTACTTGACACATTCTGCAAATTGTCCCTCTTTGGTTAATTTATAGTTCCATGTATTGCGTAAACCCAGAAAATACATAAATTCAGGAAGCAGGTTCAGTAGGTGTGGTCTGAACACAACCATCAGATTTCTGAGACCACGATCCTCACACCGAGGGTTGCTATTCGTCAGGCGATAACCAGAGAATCCTAACTTGTTCTACCACCTCTGCGAACTCCTTTATTGCCTCCGCATGAAGGCTCGTGTCCTGGGCCAAGTGCTCGAAAAGGGCAGCACCTCGGAGGCTCCTGGGCAGAGGAATTTCAGTAGGCAAGGCAATGTTCCCTATGAGGAAGTGCTCGAGGCACTTTTCTTCCAGGGCGCCATTCATGTGCAAGAGGATGTCCTCAAGTCTCGGTGCAATTTTCTCCGGCTCCCAGTGGGACAGAGGCCGCTGGAGCAAGAGGTGCATCAAACAGGTCTTGTAGTGGTAGTCAGTGAGCACCCGGTTCTTCTTTCCTGGGGTACTAGACTCCTTGAAGAAGAGGAGGGTCTGAAGGCATCGCAGGTGGCAGCTGTCCCTGGGAGCTCGCTGGCCCACCCATTTGAAAAAGAGCAGCTCCTGGACAGCAAAGCTTTTATGCCAAACGGTACCATTGAGATGGTCTCTTTTGCCATCTTGGCTGGTCAGGAAGACCAGAGAGTCTCCTTGCTGCACCCCAAGTAAGATGTCGATGAAGATCTCCTTCCTGGATGGGAATTCCAATTTCAGCCGGCACATTTTGCCGGACTGCTGGATGGTGAGGCTTAAGTTGTACTTCTGGCCAAGGGTATCCCAGAACCACTGGGTGGCTTTCTCCCCGTCCAAATGGGAATCGGTGCAAAGGACATGCCTGAGGGATCTGCCTTGCTCTTCCGGGCTCAGCTTTCGTTCCGGGTGGTGAAGGAAGCACACCACGTCCCGCAGCAGTTTCTCCCTCTTGCACATGCATTCCATCTCTACCAAGATGTGCCCGTGCCTGCTTGGAGCATCCTCAGAATCACTCGTTTCAATGTAGAAGGCGTGGCCCTTGGGGGGCCATAGAGGCACAAGGACACAGAATGCTTTTGAAACCTTCTCCACGGGCCACCCTTCAAAGGCACTGCCCACCCCAATGCAGTTCTCCAGCAGAGGAAACGTGTTTCGATAGGGAAGGGCATTCCGACTCCCTTCCAGCAAATCGTTCACAAACGCCTCCACAAAATCGCACAAGCTGGTCATGCCACTGGTCTCCATCTCAACACGGTGGTAATAAAAAGCCTCCAGCAATTTTTGCTTGGATTCGCAATATTCTCGTTCCAGATCAGCGTCCTCGTCGTCCTCGGTGGTGGTGGTGGTGCTGGAGCTGTCTGTGCTGGGATCGTAGTTGGGCTCCTCCTCAGTGGTGCGTCTGCAGCATGTAAAGAGGACGAGGGTGACCAGCCCTACGTAAGGCCACCCGTCCCAGGTTCCGTCTTCCGCATCATCGTCATCGCTGTTCCACTGCTCCCGGCTCTGTCTTAGATCCCAGTTGATCCAGTTCTTCTCATCCAGTTCCACCTGCAGGTGCCCCATTTCGGCAGTTAGCCGCTCCTCACGCTCCTTGAGACGATCCCGCATGGCCGAATCTGTGATGTCACTGACCATCGGGGGGTGACGGACTAATGCCACGACAGCCAGGAAAATAAGCGGGTCTTTGGCCATGTCTAAAGCAGTTCTCTCTGGAAGAAAGCACAAACGATAAAACCGTTCAGATGGGAGCCAAGAAATCACATGCTCTATGCCTTGCCTGCTCCTTCGGGGAGCCCCATTGGCTGCTAGTTTGTTTATTTCTTATTTTATTTTCTATCCCGCCTTTATTATTTTAACTCAAGGCGGCAAACATACCTAACCTCCTTCCACCTCCTCCTATTTTGCCCGCAACTGCAACCTGTGAGGTGAGCTGGGCGAGAGGGAGGGACCGGCCCCAGGTCCCCCAGCCAGCCGCTTTCGTGCCTGAGGCTGTGGCTGCACTCGTTGCACCAGTAACCGCTTCCCATTGTGAAGTCACAGCGGGCCTTAAAAGGACATCAAGTCCAGCTTCCCATCTCCAGATTCAGGACACAGGGGTCAAGCCCATTTAAGCTTTAAACTTTGGGCAGCCATTAATTCAGGGAAAGAGAGCTGCCTCCTCCCCATTTCCCAGAGGGGCCCTTCGTTCCAAACAAGGAAGAAGCCTTACATGATGACAACCAAGGGTTTTTTCACCAGCTTCTGCCATATTCTAGTCCAGAACTTTCCAAACTGTGTGTTGGGACACGTTAGTGTGTCGGCTGCAGTGCCTGGTTGTGTCGCGGATGCTGCTGCCTCAGAGCCCTGCCAGGATTCCGCACGGATCCTAGTGCCTGCCTTGTGCCTTGCTGCCTCTAAACCTGCTGTGATTCCACGCAGGTCCTAGTGCCTGCCTTGTGCCTTGCTGCCTCCAAACCTGCTGTGATTCCACACAGGTCCTAGTGCCTGCCTTGTGCCTTGCTGCCTCTAAACCTGCTGTGATTCCACGCAGGTCCTAGTGCCTGCCTTGTGCCTTGCTGCCTCCAAACCTGCTGTGATTCTGCGCAGGTCCTAGTGCCTGCCTTGTGCCTGGCTGCCTCCAAACCTGCCCTGCCAGGATTCTACGCAGGTCCTAGTGCCTGCCTTGTGCCTTGCTGCCTCCAAACCTGCTGTGATTCCGCGCAGGTCCTAGTGCCTGCCTTGTGCCCTGCTGCCTCCAAACCTGCCCTGCCAGGATTCCGCGCGGGTCCTAGTGCCTGCCTTGTGCCTCGCTGCCTCCAAACCTGCTGTGATTCCGCGCAGGTCCTAGTGCCTGCCTTGTGCCTCGCTGCCTCCAAACGTGCTGTGATTCCGCACAGGTCCTAGTGCCTGCCTTGTGCCTTGCTGCCTCCAAACCTACTGTGATTCCGCACAGGTCCTAGTGCCTGCCTTGTGCCTCGCTGCCTCCAAACCTGCTGTGATTCCGCGCAGGTCCTAGTGCCTGCCTTGTGCCTCGCTGCCTCCAAACCTGCTGTGATTCCGCACAGGTCCTAGTGCCTGCCTTGTGCCTCGCTGCCTCCAAACCTGCTGTGATTCCGCGCAGGTCCTAGTGCCTGCCTTGTGCCCTGCTGCCTCCAAACCTGCCCTGCCAGGATTCCGCGCGGGTCCTAGTGCCTGCCTTGTGCCTCGCTGCCTCCAAACCTGCCCTGCCAGGATTCCGCGCGGGTCCTAGTGCCTGCCTTGTGCCTCGCTGCCTCCAAACCTGCTGTGATTCCGCACAGGTCCTAGTGCCTGCCTTGTGCCTTGCTGCCTCCAAACCTGCTGTGATTCCGTGCAGGTCCTAGTGCCTGCCTTGTGCCCTGCTGCCTCCAAACCTGCCCTGCCAGGATTCCGCGCGGGTCCTAGTGCCTGCCTTGTGCCTCGCTGCCTCCAAACCTGCCCTGCCAGGATTCCGTGCGGGTCCTAGTGCCTGCCTTGTGCCTCGCTGCCTCCAAACCTGCTGTGATTCCGCGCAGGTCCTAGTGCCTGCCTTGTGCCTCGCTGCCTCCAAACCTGCTGTGATTCCACACAGGTCCTAGTGCCTGCCTTGTGCCTCGCTGCCTCCAAACCTGCTGTGATTCCGTGCAGGTCCTAGTGCCTGCCTTGTGCCCTGCTGCCTCCAAACCTGCCCTGCCAGGATTCCGCGCGGGTCCTAGTGCCTGCCTTGTGCCTCGCTGCCTCCAAACCTGCTGTGATTCCGCACAGGTCCTAGTGCCTGCCTTGTGCCTCGCTGCCTCCAAACCTGCTGTGATTCCGCGCAGGTCCTAGTGCCTGCCTTGTGCCTCGCTGCCTCCAAACGTGCTGTGATTCCGCACAGGTCCTAGTGCCTGCCTTGTGCCTTGCTGCCTCCAAACCTACTGTGATTCCGCACAGGTCCTAGTGCCTGCCTTGTGCCTCGCTGCCTCCAAACCTGCTGTGATTCCACGCAGGTCCCAGTGCCTGCCTTGTGCCTCGCTGCCTCCAAACCTGCTGTGATTCCACACAGGTCCTAGTGCCTGCCTTGTGCCTCGCTGCCTCCAAACCTGCTGTGATTCCATGCAGGTCCTAGTGCCTGCCTTGTGCCCTGCTGCCTCCAAACCTGCCCTGCCAGGATTCCGCGCGGGTCCTAGTGCCTGCCTTGTGCCTCGCTGCCTCCAAACCTGCTGTGATTCCGCACAGGTCCTAGTGCCTGCCTTGTGCCTCGCTGCCTCCAAACCTGCTGTGATTCCGCGCAGGTCCTAGTGCCTGCCTTGTGCCTCGCTGCCTCCAAACGTGCTGTGATTCCGCACAGGTCCTAGTGCCTGCCTTGTGCCTTGCTGCCTCCAAACCTACTGTGATTCCGCACAGGTGCTAGTGCCTGCCTTGTGCCTCGCTGCCTCCAAACCTGCTGTGATTCCACGCAGGTCCTAGTGCCTGCCTTGTGCCTCGCTGCCTCCAAACCTGCTGTGATTCCGCACAGGTCCTAGTGCCTGCCTTGTGCCTCGCTGCCTCCAAACCTGCTGTGATTCCGCGCAGGTCCTAGTGCCTGCCTTGTGCCTCGCTGCCTCCAAACCTACTGTGATTCCGCACAGGTCCTAGTGCCTGCCTTGTGCCTCGCTGCCTCCAAACCTGCTGTGATTCCGCGCAGGTCCTAGTGCCTGCCTTGTGCCCTGCTGCCTCCAAACCTGCCCTGCCAGGATTCCGTGCGGGTCCTAGTGCCTGCCTTGTGCCTCGCTGCCTCCAAACCTGCCCTGCCAGGATTCTGCGCGGGTCCTAGTGCCTGCCTTGTGCCTCGCTGCCTCCAAACCTGCTGTGATTCCGCACAGGTCCTAGTGCCTGCCTTGTGCCTTGCTGCCTCCAAACCTGCTGTGATTCCGTGCAGGTCCTAGTGCCTGCCTTGTGCCCTGCTGCCTCCAAACCTGCCCTGCCAGGATTCCGCGCGGGTCCTAGTGCCTGCCTTGTGCCTCGCTGCCTCCAAACCTGCCCTGCCAGGATTCCGTGCGGGTCCTAGTGCCTGCCTTGTGCCCTGCTGCCTCCAAACCTGCTGTGATTCCGCACAGGTCCTAGTGCCTGCCTTGTGCCCTGCTGCCTCCAAACCTGCCCTGCCAGGATTCCGCGCGGGTCCTAGTGCCTGCCTTGTGCCCTGCTGCCTCCAAACCTGCCCTGCCAGGATTCCGCACAGGTCCTAGTGCCTGCCTTGTGCCCTGCTGCCTCCAAACCTGCTGTGATTCCGCACAGGTCCTAGTGCCTGCCTTGTGCCTTGCTGCCTCCAAACCTGCCCTGCCAGGATTCTGTGCGGGTCCTAGTGCCTGCCTTGTGCCTTGCTGCCTCCAAACCTGCTGTGATTCCGCACAGGTCCTAGTGCCTGCCTTGTGCCCTGCTGCCTCCAAACCTGCTGTGATTCCGCACAGGTCCTAGTGCCTGCCTTGTGCCTTGCTGCCTCCAAACCTGCCCTGCCAGGATTCCGTGCGGGTCCTAGTGCCTGCCTTGTGCCTCGCTGCCTCCAAACCTGCTGTGATTCCGCACAGGTCCTAGCGCCTGCCTTGTGCCCTGCTGTAAGAGTGTGTCACAAAATGATGCCCTGCTGTAAGAGTGTGTCATGAAATGATGCATGTCTAAAAAGTGTGTCACCAACATGAAAAGTTTGGAAAGCTCTGTTCTAGTCCAATCACAGTCACGACTCAAAACATCAAACTCAGCAATGCATTAAACCCATTGAAAAGACACAGGGAAACAAAAGGCTTTTCTGAGGGCATCAGAAGGGAGAGAAAACCTTTCTGGAGATGGAATTTCAAAGGCGGGACACCATAGCAGGAAGAGCCTGGCTACCACACCTGGATCCTTAGAAGGCCGGGGGAGGGTTTGAGTTAAGGGCGCTAAACCTAAGGCTATGGCCACATGACCGGGGAAGCGTCTTTGGACAGCGCTGGCTCTTCGGCTAACAAACGGAGATGAGCACCGGCCCCTGGAGTCGGACACGACTGCACAAATGTGCAGGGGGAACCTTTACCTTTTTTACCAGCAATAGGCTGCAAAACCCGTTTGACCGCAGGATGGCACCAAGGAGAGAGTTCTCTGTGTCCCTTTGCTGCCATCTAGTGGTCTTCTGAATGTTTGAAGCACGTTGCGCAACATGAGCTGTGCAGGCGAGAGTAATGGGGCCTGAATTCTGTCCCACGCCCTGTGACGAGACTAATGGAGATATTTGATGGATCCATTTGTGCAACATGCTAGACTCGATTCGAATAGGGTCACATCACAAAATAATTAGTAAAGAATTTTTCTAACTACATCTGGTGATATTGCTACAGCTGCCGAAACAAAGCAGGGAGAAGGTTCAAAGGGATGTGTCATTTTTTTCTCTCCTATTTGTACAGCAGGCCTAGGAAGGAGATCCGTTTCATCCAGTACTGGGCCTGGCAGAAATGTTTCTCCTCTACTAATGTTCCAATTCTTCTTTTCACTCATAAAGTAAATTTAAAACTTCCTTTGGGTTGAGCTCATTGGCAGATACCTTATTTTTTTTTAATTATTATTTTATTAAATTTATATTACCGCCCATCTCCCCCATCGGGGACCCTGGGCGGTTCACAATAAAACATAGTTAAAACATAAATAGAAAATTTCCTCTAATAAATAATATAAAATCCAAGTCTACAAGATGTTAAAAATGGTGATACTAGGAGGCTTCATGGGACCAGCCATCCCCAAGAGGAGCTGTTGGCATTTCCCTCCCAGGCAAGGCGGCAGAACCAGGTCTTTAAGCCTTTCCGGAAGAAAGGTCGGGAGCGAGGAGACCAGCCTCAGCTCTGGGGGCAAGATGTTCCAGAGGGCGGGCGCTACTGCCAAGAAGGCCCGCCTCCTGGACCCCACTAGATGGAACTCTTTAGTCGATGGGGTCCGCAGCAAGCCCTCTCTGCATGACCGGGTGGGGCGGGTCGATGTTCTGGGGATGAGACGGTCCCTCAGGTAACCTGGCCCTATGCCATGTAGGGCTTTAAAGGTGATAACCAACACCTTGAATTGGACCCGGAAGCAAACTGGCAACCAATGCAGCTCGCGCAGCAGAGGTGTCACATGTGCAGATCTTCTGGCCCCAATAACTGTCTGTGCGGCCGCATTCTGGACCAGCTGAAGCTTCTGGATACTCCTCAAGGGTAGCCCCATGTAGCGTGCGTCACAATAGTCTATATGGGAGATGACCAGGGCATGAGTGACTGTTCGGAGGGCATCTCGGTCCAGGAATGGGCGTAACTGGTGCACAACCCAAAGTTGTGCAAAGGCCCTCCTGGCCACGACTGCCACCTGCTCTTCAAGCAGGAGTCCAGAGTCCAGGAGGACCCCCAAATTCCACACTGGTTGTGAATGGGGCAGTGCCACCCCATCCAGAACCAAAGATGAGAACTTCCTAGACCCCGAGCGGCCGTCAATCCACAGCCACTCCATCTTACCAGGGTTCAGCAGAAGCCTGTTGTTCCCCATCCAGACCCCCACAGCCTCCAGACACTGAGAGAGGGCATCGACCGCACCACTTACTTCACCAGCATATAGATGGTACTTCGAGGGAGGCTTGACAAGATGGCGACGGAGCGGCAGCTTCCATGCTGAGCTCCTGCTTAATAGCAGATTTATTTATGGATTTTTATTTATGGACTTTTTATCTTAAGCATTTTTATCTCACCTAATTGAAGCAAGGAAGGAGGTGCCTCCAATAATGAGCTTTTCTAACAAGCTCCTGCTATTTTATTTTAGTATATTTTAAATTCACCATTCAACTTCAAATAGTTGTTAGTCTTCTACGGAGCCTCCTTGCTTATTTATATTTTACTTATACTACATATCTCTTGGTATGGGGAAAAGGAAGAAGAGACAAAGGACTCCCTCGGCAACGCAACCCTCATCTAAACCATTGAAACAACAGAAGGTGGACAGATATGTTACAAGTAAGCAATCCTCGTCAGCAAATTATGATTTCCCGTCTTATCTACTGAATAGAAATTATTCTTTAGAGTGGGACTTACAGGCTGAGATAGAGAGTCAGCAATTGTTGGAGTTCACTTCATCATCGTTAGAAAATACGACTCCTCCACAGGCTGTCTGCACAGCTGCTGAACAATTAGATAAGGAAGGACTACTTGATCTTAAAAGTTTGAAAGTCCAAAACTCGTTGGAATTTATAACTAGACACAGCCTGTTGACGGCACAGACGGTTCTCTCAATCTTTGATTTACTGACCGCAATTAATACTCAAGTTGACTCTTTAAAAGACTCTTTTGTCGAACTCATCAAGAATCATTCAAATCAAACTGAGGCCTCTGACAAAACTAAGGGTTTATACTTAGGCTGTTACTCAAAGTCAGGTTGTGGAGGAAGGGAAGCTTCAGTTACTGAAGTTAACCCTTTATTAGGAGTTAAAAGGGAAGATATGAATATGACAGACAACTGCATAGAAATAAATGAAAAGGGTAAAAAACCTTTACTAGGCAAATGTTATTTACAACCCAATAAGATAGCCCTTCAAATACAATCTAATAGAATTAATGGAGGCAAATGGGAGATGAAAAGAGCTATATCCCAATCATTAAGTCAGTTACTACGTTGTGAGAAACGATTTGTGGATTTACAGATGATAGACTGGTTACCAGCCAGAGGTGGCTTTAAACGGATCTTGTTGACTTTTGGTCTTTCTGTGATACCTAGTATGCTTCTAAAAATGAAACCCTTTCTGAATACATTCTCAATATTTCCAACTCGAGTTTTTCATTCAGAGGAAATTAATCCACTTATAATTCAGTGTAACCAAGAGAGTGAGAGAATTTTAACTCATAGTAGAAACACTCCCTCAGATAAATTCAAGGACACCTCATCAACGGAGACTATGCCAAGGAACAATAATAGTAAACATTCTTTCCTCCCGATAACAACCCAGTTGACGAAGGATCCTTCAGAAGGAAATTTAATTAACGCATTTAGTGTTCTACCAGATAATAAACAAGATGATACATTTAAGAAATTAGATGATTTAAAAGGAGCTTTAAAGGCAACTTGTTACAAAGCGAAGACCTTAATAAATTCAGCATTTCAAACAATGCAAGAAGAAAACCTTCACTTTGGACAACAATTTGAACGCACTGAAAAGAGAGAGCAAACTAGTTACAGACAGAAAGTGGACAATGATAATCAAGAATTACAAAATCCAGATGTAATATCTGAGATAGAGGAGCCTTTAGCTCTCACCACAAGTAATAATATTACACAGAAGCAAATGGAAACAACTAAAGCAAAAATTATTACAGTGCCTCAAGTTCATGAGCAACCCTTAGAAATTTCCAACCTTGGATCTTTAGAAGATGGAAACATGGATGAAACCCATTTGGGTCATAAAGAGGGTTTGTCTAGATCAAGGATATTAACGCATATGGCCTGACGGTATGCAGACCAGTATAAGATAAATCCCCTGAAAATTATTTCGTGGAATATAGCTGGATGGTATCGTAACAAAGGCCTTAACCATTTAGATCACTTGTTAGATATGGATGTTCTTTTGCTACAGGAAACGTGGACAGCAGATGACCTTGTATTAAATGGTTATCATTCGTACAAGTTGGAGGCAACCACTGGCAGAGGGCCAAGGCAGATGAAAGGTGGACCGGGAATTCTTATTTCCACCGCCCTGAGAGTAGGTCATAAATCCATTCAATCACTTAATCAAACAACTATGGCCGTACTTTTAGATCTGGGAAATATCTCTTTATTAATTATCAATGTATACCTCCCTCCAATACAAAGAAAAGCAGAAATTGAGGCAATGTGGTTAGATTTAGAGCACTATGTTGATAACCTCCTTCTGGAATACCCTAGTGTTTTGGTACTCCTTGGGGGTGATTTTAACGCAAGGCTAGGTCCTGATGACCATACACTGTTCTCTAAATTTCAACAGTATCCTCCAACCCACGCTCCCAATTTACCAGATACCACCTTCGTACGCCTCTCCAAAGATAAAAGATTTAACTACGCTGGGATCTGTCTAGCCAAGTTTGCAAATAAGTTTAATTTATTCATACTAAATGGCTCTTTTAAAAGTGATCACCCAGGAGAATATACATTTATGGTTGGGACTAGGAAAAGTACCATTGATTATATGCTAGTTCCTACTAACTTATTACATTTAGTGGAGTCCTTTAAGGTGCTTCCGCATCTAGAAAATGACCACCTTCCTCTATGTCTACATTTGAAGACAACTACTAGTCAGATGCGGCCAGAGGCATATTTTACCCATCATCGTCCCGGCAGGACAAGTAAGTTGTCGTGCTAAATGGACCCCACAACTTGATCAAAGGGTGAGGAAGACATTAGCAGAGGGTGATCTACAAACAATTCGATTATCGTTTATGTCTCCTAATATCTCACAAGACCCATTGACTTTGTATAAAAATTTAACACAAAAATTACAACCAATATTAACTCGCACTTCTAACGTTGATAACAAAAGAGCTGTGCCTTTATCCAAGACATGGTTTGACAAAGAATGTGTTGAAGCCAAGAAAGCTCTCATTGCAGCTTATCATCTATATAAATCTGAGACAGAGTCTAACAACAACAGAAATACGAAGTCTCTTGAACACCTTCTTGCCATCAAAAAACAGTATAAGAGATTGGTGATTGATAAGAAGCAGCAGGATATGAAAACCATGTGGAAGCGCCTTATTGAAGCTGCCAACTTGAAGAACGCCTCTCTTTTTTGGCAATTATTATCTAACCAGACAGCAAGATCCTCTACTATTCTAGACTCTCACATTTCACCAGAGGTCTGGGAATATCATTTTCAGAAAATGTATGAGGACCCTAATAATGTGATGCTGACACATATGAACGAAGGCCTAACCTTGTGGCCTCCAGTATCGGTAACTGAAATTAAATCTCTTATAGGACAACTTAGAAAAGGGAAGGCTCCGGGGATGGATTTTATTTCAGTGGAAGTATTAAAGAACAATGTCGAATGGTGGACCCCAATTTTAGCAACACTTTTTACTTATATTGATAAAACGGAGAATTCCAGAGGACTGGGGCCTGGCTATCATAGTACCGATTTTTAAAAAAGGGATGACAAATGATCCTGCCAATTATAGGCCTATTAGTCTCCTGAATATAATTAGCAAGCTCTACGCTAGACATCTGCAAGAAAAACTCAAAGAATGGCTGGACCAGAGAAAGCTTATAGCGGACGAGCAGGCTGGCTTCAGAGAGGGCAGAGGAACCATTGAACAATGCCTGATTCTTCAACATCTGATTGAAAAATATCGTACCAACAAGATAACATCATTGTATGCAGCCTACATAGACTTAAAGGCAGCTTTCGATTCTATATCTAGGCCTAAGCTGTGGGAGAAGTTGGAAGCTGCCTCAATAGATAGTAGACTTCTCTATTTAATTCGGGCCTTATACTCTGATACGGCCTTGAAGGTCAGATGCAATAGGTTTGGGTCTCTTTCCAAGCTGATTAAGGTACAAAAGGGGGTGAAACAGGGCTGTATTTTGGCCCCGCTACTTTTTAATTTTTATATTAATGATATGGTAAGTTGTCTAAATCACCCGGACTTTCACCCTCCTAAAGTAGGGGACCGTAGTATTGCCCTGCTGCTTTATGCAGACAATGCGGTCATACTTTCTAGGGCTCCTGTAGGTCTCAACAGAGCTTTGACAACTGTGGACCAGCATTGTATTAATAATCAGCTAGAAATAAATTATCGGAAAACAAAGATAATGACCTTCGCCAAAAGGCCGAAATTTCGTTCTTGGAATATAAATGGGCATAGAGTAGAGCAAGTGACTAGCTTTAAATATCTAGGGGTAGTCATGCACGCCACTGGATCTAGGAAACCTCACTTTGATTATGCAGCTGATTCCGGACAAAAATCAGCTAATGCCATTTTAAAGTTTTTCCGGAGTAAAGGAGGGCATTATATACCAGCAGCTCTTAAACTCTTCCAGGCGAAGACATTAGCCCTTTATGGGTCCTGTGTTGGTGCTCTAAGTTCAAGTATTACATCCCTGGAAAGAGTGCAATCAAAATTTATTAGAGTAGTATTTCAAATGCCCAAATGTGTTCCAAACGCTTACCTTCGATTGGAAGCGGGCATGATAAAAGTTGAGGCAAGAGTGCGTCTAGCTTCCCTGAATCTTTGGCTAAAACTCAAGCATTATCCTCAAGGTTTAGCACCACTCATTTTCCAAGATTACTTCCAATCCTCTTGGTTAAAGGATATTGAATCTAGTCTCACCAAGCTAGGATTTTCTACAGATTCAATTCTCAGGATGGATTATGAACAGGCAAAATTGGCCTTGAAGCAAAGGATAAAGGACATAGAGAGACAAACAGACTTAGAGAAGGCCCCTAATTTCTTATCATCAGAGTATAATAAATATATTGTTAATTCTGCTAACTACCTTACTCAACTTGAAATCCCTAGCCATCGGAAAGCCTTTGCCTTAGCTCGTAGCCACGCACTCCCTTCCGCAGTCTTGGATGGTAGATATAAAAAAATCCCAAAAGCTGCAAGGTGGTGCTGTTGTAATAATGGAGAGATAGAAAATACAGTCCACGTGCTCCTCCGTTGTCCTTTTTATAAAGAGCTTAGGAGTAAATTAATATTACCTTTGACCAAGAAATATCCTAGGAGGCAAGATATAGAGTATATGCAAATGTTACTTATAGATGAAGATCCAACTGTTACGGCGCAAGTAGCCAAATTCTGTGCAGCTGCTATAAAGATACGCCAGACTATGATAGGAAAAATGTAGTAATGTACTCCTTGTAATGATTTTAATAATTTTAAAAGGTTTATATATATATAAACAAAGGGGGTGACGGACTTGACCGTGGGGGAGCTGGGGATGGTGACGGCCGACAGGAGGCTCTGGCGTGGGCTGGTCCATGAGGTCACGAAGAGTTGGAAACAACTGAACGAATAAACAAACAAAAAAAAGGTCCGCAAACCTATTTCACTTCCAAAGAGAGCTACGAATGGGATGGAGGGAAAGTGCAGGAGAAAATCAGAGCCAATGGTGGCCATTTTTATTTACAGGCCTTCACTCCTGTTTGAGCTCAGGGGACACCCTGGATTTTGGGGACCAGCCAGCAGCGTTCTTCTCCGAACAGGTGCATGGAGAGGCCGCAGGGCTCCTGTTTGGAAACCCCCGGGCGGCTCAGAGGACATCTGGGGTGCGTTCTGCATCCTTCGGCTCACGGCCTGGGACGGGAAGAGTTGTAGCCCTGCAGTTCAACTGCGGGGTCCAGAGCTGTGCCCTCCCTGCAGTTCCTGGAGATAGCAGTCCGGGAGGGGCCATCAGTCACTTCGCTGAAGAGGGTAAAACCCTCCCTGATTTTACTGGGCAGGAGGCCTGTAGCAACCCTCTTCCTTCAGCGTCCTGGCCTAGCCTGGCCGGGAGGGGTGTGCCAAAGGCTTTCCGTTCCCAGAATAAGCACCGGGAGCCTCATTGAGAAGTTAAATCCTTATTATATATAACAAGGACAGAGATGAAGAAGAAAGTTGAAAGGTAAAAAGTAAAAAAAGACTAGGACCTCTGAAATACACCCCCCCCCGCACACGCACCCCCAACTTCACATAGCCCAGTCTCAGTTCATGAAATAAAACGGAACCACAATTAGTTTCACTGTCCCAAATTCTTGCTTCCCCAATTCACTCGATGAAGAACGTGTGCTACTGACTGGGGAAGTGTTTTTGAAGACAAAAGTAGACCTTTTGTCTACCTTGTATACAAGGTAGATCTAGGCTGACCATACGTCCCGTTTTGAACGGCACAGTCCCGTTATTTTAACATTTTTGAACTGAACCGTCTTTTTGACAAAAATCTCAGTTTTGTCCTGTAGTTGTCTCGTCTTGTCTCAAAGAAGCTTGTCTCAATTTCCTGACTTTGGTCGAGCTCCGCCCAGCTGGGGAAAATCAAGGAAACAGCCATTACGGAGACCAAGGAAGGTGTCTCTAATGCTAGTGTTAGGGGTCAGCACAGGCTCTTGGAAACTTCAAGACGAATTTCCCATTCTCCTTTATTAGCAACTTCATTCTAGTGAAGGCACTGAGAATAAATTGAAAATTTATTCTCAAGTTTCTGGCCCCCCGAGCTGAGGTCCCAACCTCCCCAGTTTCAGATAACGAATGCTTCAGATCAAAGCCCGGTCAGGTATTCAATCCGATTTTAAAAAGGCTTATATTGAAAGTCCTGAATTATTTAAAATTTAGAGGCATCCACTTCAGTTTGACAACGTGATCCACCACTTTCTGATCTGCAGAGGGCCCACATTGTGGAACTCTCCCCACCCCACCTCGGAGGTGTGAGCAGCCTCACCGCCCTTGCTTTCCAGAAGCAAATGAAGACAGGATTATTTCATCGGGCCTTTGTGGGTGCCTGGTAGGGTAGGACTGTAATCCTTTTCTTAAAAAAGGCAATTTGGTGTAATGGTTACAGGCACCAGGCTAGAAACTGGGAGACCATGAGCTGTAGTTCTGCCTTAGGCACAAAACCATTTGGGTGACCTCTCTCTCAACCCTAGGAAGGAGGCGGCAAGGGCAAACCAAATTTCGCCACGAAAACTGCAGGGACAAGTCCAGGCTGTTGCCAGGAGTCAAGGCTGCCCTGAAAGCAGAAGTCTCTTACAATTTTTGGCAAGTTAAACCATTAATTAAATTAATTAATTACTTTAATGTGAAGCCTCACACAACCCTAGTTGTTAGGAATGTTGTTGTTTATTCGTTCAGTCGCTTCCGACTCTTTGTGACTTCATGGACCAGCCCACGCCAGAGCTTCCTGTCGGCCGTCGCCACCCCCAGCTCCCCCACGGTCGAGTCCGTCACCTCCAGAATGTCATCCGTCCATCTTGCCCTTCGTCGTCCCCTCTTCCTTTTGCCTTCCACTTTCCCTAGCATCAGCTTCTTCTCCAGGGTATCCTGTCTTTTCATTATGTGGCCAAAGTACTTCAGTTTTGCCTTTAATATCATTCCCTCAAGTGAGCAGTCTGGCTTTATTTCCTGGAGTATGGACTGGTTTGATCTTCTTGCAGTCCATGGCACTCTCAGAATTTTCCTCCAGCACCACAGTTCAAAAGCATCTATCTTCCTTCGCTCAGCCTTCCTTATGGTCCAGCTCTCGCAGCCATAGGTTACTACAGGGAATAGCATTGCTTTAACTATGCAGACCTTTGTTGTCAGTGTGATGTCTCTGCTCTTAACTATTTTATCGAGATTTGCCATTGCTCTCCTCCCAAGAAGTAGACGTCTTCTGATTTCCTGGCTGCAGTCAGCATCTGCAGTAATCTTTGCGCCTAGAAATACAAAGTCTGTCACTGCCTCCACTTTTTCTCCCTCTATTTGCCAGTTATCAAGCTGGTTGCCATAATCTTGGTTTTTTTGAGGTTTAACTGCAACCCAGCTTTTGCACTTTCTTCTTTCACCTTCGTCATAAGGCTCCTCAACTCCTCCTCCCTTTCAGCCATCAAAGTGGTATCATCTGCATATCTAAGATTGTTAATGTTTCTTCCAGCGATTTTAACTCCAGCCTTGGATTCCTCAAGCCCAACACGTCGCATGATGTGTTCTGCGTACAGGTTGAATAGGTAGGGTGAGAGTATACAGCCCTGCCGTACTCCTTTCCCAATCTTAAACCAGTCCTTTGTTCCGTGCTCTGTTCTTACCGTTGCTACTTGGTCGTTATACAGATTCCTCAGGAGGCAGACAAGATGACTTGGTATCCCCATACCACCAAGAACTTGCCACAATTTGTTATGATCCACACAGTCAAAGGCTTTAGAATAGTCAATGAAACAAAAATAGATGTTTTTCTGAAACTCCCTGGCTTTCTCCATTATCCAGCGGATATTGGCAATTTAGTCTCTAGTTCCTCTGCCTTTTCTAAACCCAGCTTGTACATCTGGCAATTCTCGCTCCATGAATTTCTGGAGTCTACCTTGCAAGATCTTGAGCATTACCTTACTGGCATGTGAAATAAGTGCCACTGTTCGATAGTTTGAACATTCTTTAGTGCTTCCCTTTTTTGGTATGGGGATATAAGTTGATTTTTTCCAATCTGATGGCCATTCTTGTGTTTTCCAAATTTGCTGGCATATGGCATGCATCACCTTGACAGCATCATCTTGCAAGATTTTAAATAGTTCAGCTGGGATACCGTCGTCTCCTGCTGCCTTATTAGCAATGCTTCTTAAGGCCCATTCAACCTCACTCCTCAGGATGTCTGGCTCTAACTCACTGACCACACCGTCAAAGCTATCCCCAATATTATTATCCTTCCTATACAGATCTTCCGTATATTCTTGCCACCTTTTCTTGCTCTCTTCTGCTTTCCTATGAAATAATTTTGAAGCAAGTCTGTGTCCCTCAGACCCCGAGACGGTCCTGTGTACAGCAATGTCGTCTCGCGTTTCCAACCAGCGCTTTAGAAGTCCAGTTTGAGCCACACCAGGTGGTTTGTAGATACCCCTCTCTCCACGTTGTTGGACAGTGTTTTATGCACCGAATGGCTGCTAGGGCAAGGTCCAGCTACTTGAGACCTTCGGGTTCTGTGGCTTAAGAATCATCCCTGCTCATTAAAATGTGCCTTCTACCAAACCTTTGTCATATCCGCACTTTGGGAGGTGGGGGGGGGGCTGAAGTGAGGAGGCGCTGCATTTCTGTCACAGCACCAACACTGTGGAACTCGGTTCTGGCAGGGAGGCAAAAGCCTCTCTTCCCCTCCCCGCACGCACACGCTGCCCTGGAGTGGGGTGGAAGTTCTCCCCGCAGAACAGCTGGCGCAGCTTGCGCGCAGCCTCCCTGCCTAAACTGAGGGCATTTTCCTGCGAGATCAGGCTCAACCAACTCCCTGGGTTGGCTTTTCAGGAGCTTTTGAAGACGGAGCTGTTTCAGAGCGCCTGCCCGATTTCTGGTTCCAAACTTTATTTTTATATTTTCTGGTTTTACTGTTGTATTGTTATTGCATTTTAATTTTTGTACCAGGGATGTTTTAATTTATTTATTTTTCATGTGTAAGCCACCAAGAATATTTTTGTTTGCTGCAGCATAGAATTATGTTACCTAAATAACTAAATATCCAGAATTAGGAAGAAAAAGCATTATGAGCATCTAATTACGTCACCCCCTTGTCTATAGATGAGAAAAACTTTTTTTTTCTGAAATGCACTGATTCTGCCATACCAAGATGATCTGGCAGTTTTCTGAAAGTAAGTCTTCCAGTGCAGGAAATAGCATCTCTGGAATTTCATCATTTTGGTTTAAACCAGTGTTTCTCAACCTCAACAACTTTTAAGATATGTGGACTTCAACTCCCAGAATTCTCTGGGAATTCTCGGAGTTGAAGTCCACATACTTTTAAGTTTAAGATACACATCTTAAAGTTGCTGAGGTTGAGAAACACTGGTTTAAACAGACCAACAACAACAGTCTAACATTACTAGATGCACAATATACAAAATAAATCAGAAACATCTCAGCAAAAGAGCAAGACGACGACTATTGTTCCTTTAAAGATGCAACGGATAACCGCTTGCTCGTGCTCTGACCTGCTGTCAGCCGACTGGGTCCTAGAGATGTGGCATCCATCAGAGGAAGCAAAGTACCCCGATTACTTTGCTAAGAGAGAACAATGGACGAAGCTGCGGCTGGAAAGTTGGGGTAAAGAGGCTTGTTATCCGTAATTGTACAATTACTTTCCTATGAAATAATTTGGAAGCAAGTCACAAATAGGAGCTCTGTTTGGCAATACCTTGGGATGCGGGTCTTAAAATGTGGCCTGGGGTCTCATGGCCCGTCACCCGCTGTTCTGTGTCCCTCAGACCCCGTTCCTTGAGGTTAGGAGGGAACCAGAAGTGTTAGCCCTTTTTTAGAGCGGGCACTTAAGGAGTAAAATGGGTGCCTTAGAGGATGAAAGCACTCTTTTCACTCCCAAAAGCCTCAGCAAAATGTCTCTTGGTTCTGCCCAAGGGTGCTCCAGATTCAGCATGCTATATGTCCGTACGTGTACACACACACACACACACACACGCAGCCTTGCTGTATCTGTTGGCTGCTCCTTAAGGGAGCCATGGTTTTCTGGGGCTCACATAGCCACACGGACTCAGGAAAATAATGTGTGTGTAAGCAGCAATGCAAGGACACTCTGTCGGTCCTTAATTCAAACACAAATTTTCCCTGGGATCATGTGGCTCCTATGGAAGCTCAGAAAACGATGTGACTTCTTTGAGAAGGTTCCAGCGTGTGTCAACGCCCACCCTCTGCTCTGAGGGACTTTTTTGCCCATAGAACTGAAGCATAGTGGGGTCCTAGTGTTAAATCCTAAAGATACATGGAAGGGACCTTGACCAGTTGAGGATTAAGAAACTCACATGCACCCCTCCCCGTAATTAAGGAAGGAAGAATTCATTGTATTGTCGAAGGCTTTCACAGCCGGAGTTCGATGGCTGTGGTGGGTCTTCCGGGCTGTGTGGCCGTGTTCTGGAAGTTGTGGTTCCTAACGTTTCACCAGCATCTGTGGCCGGCATCTTCAGAGGGCAGGAGCACAGACAGAAGCGATTTCTCTGTGCCCAGGTAGAGTGGCAATGTTTGTTTTCTATTTATAGAGTTATAGGAGATTAGGTGGGGTTTTTTGTTGTGTTGAAATGTTAACAAGTGGCTGCTGAGCATGTTCATTGTGAGAAGTATTCCCATGTCCTGGTGGTTGAGCTGAGTTTGTTGACCTTTTGCAGGCTGTGTTTTTCAGGACTGGTAGCCAGGCAGCAACCAGAAAAAAAAAATTCAGTAGCTGAACATGCTCTCAAGCAAACGGGACACAAAATCCTATTTGAAAACACAGAAATACTGGACAACACCAAAAGCCACTACACCAGATTATACAGAGAAGCCACTGAAATTCACAAACACCAGCAGTTACAATAAAAAAGAAGAAAGTCTAAAAATTAGCAAAACCCTAACGAACTCAGCTCAACCACCAGGACATGGGAATACTACTCACAATGAACATGCTAATCACGATCAGCAGCCACTCGTTAACATTAGTTGGGCTAGTTGGAGTGTGTTCCTGTGGCCACCTTCCAACCAGCATCTTCTGTACTTCTGTACTCTGCATGTGCTCTTGGGAATAAACCAGCAAACCTCTGTTCCAGCAACTGCCTGCGTCTATTCATTCCCGGCTTGGGGCGAACCTTGGTAAGATTTCTTCCAACAGATGCATTCATTCTGCCTCTGCCCATTTGGAGCAACCCGCCCCCCCCCCCAGCTTCTAACTGCATTGTGCAGTTTTCTCGGTCTTTTCTATTCATCCCTGAACCTCAAGAGAGGCTTTTAAATGGGTGGGGGAAGCAGCTTTATGCAAGGATACGTTTATGCAGAAGTAGATGTGGTCCATATTCTCCAGTTCAGCAGTATTACCATTTTTTAATGCTAGATTTGTTGCTGGCTGGAATTGGAAATGAACTTCTAATCAAAACACTCCAAATGCAAGAGAGAGCCCATCTCTAGATTATCTTGAGAGTTACTGGTGGTGGTGTTTAAAAACTGGACTCGGGGTGCATTACTTTATCCTTCAGCTCTATTGTCATCCCCCCCCCACCCTTATATATTTCTATAGGTAGTCCTCGACTTACGATCACATTTGGGTGGATCAACACCCACTGAAATCTCCACCTCCCCCCACAACTACCTTACAAAACAACACTCTCAACCACCACCACCCCATACGTCTAAGGAATGAAGGGATGTGCTGCTGGAAGCTTCTAATGACTAATTAAGTGTTGGGAGGGGTCTCGGAACAAAGCACGGCCCCTCACCTCCGCCTCATCGCCATCTCATGGCTCAGGGTTTTCTTGTTGCAAAGAAGTCGTACAGGAGTTGTAATGTGGAAGCACAGCTTAAGGCGCGTTCTAAATGAAGCATTTTCCCATCAGGCGTGTTGAACGCTGCAGGTTCCGGGCAGTTTGCTGAAAGTCTGTTTCTCGTTTACAGGTTCAGCAGCTTCAGGAAGAAACTCCACGGAAGGTCCCACTTCAGAACAGCTGCCTCCAGCTCGTAAGGAGGGACACTTCCCTCCCCTGTGGGGGCATTACGTAACTAGACCTCGCAATTATCCATTGTAAAAGCTCCTTTTGGAAATGCCGGTATGCTACCTGCAGATGGTCTCCTTGTATTACTGTACGAATGAACGCAATAAAGTCCGATATAAATGAAGCTGCATGTCTGCGTGCCTAGCCATTGCTGTAGAGCACGGATTCTCCACCAGGGTTCCGTGGCACCCTCGGGTTCCGCGAGGGGTCACCAGGGGTTCCCTGGGAGATCATGATTTATTTAAAAAGTTACTTCAAATTCAGGCAACTTCACATTAAAGAGGTCAGTTTCATTCTTTAGTTTAAGAACACTGTTAGAGCATATACTGTACTGTATATAGGCCTACCCATGATACAAATACAATAATTTTGTAACTTCTGGCCTATATTTGAGCCTGAACGTGCAGGGGTTCCCCGAGGCCTGAAAAATATTTCAAGGGTTCCTCCAGGGTCAAAAGTTTGAGAAAGGCTGCTGTATATTATAGGTAAGATCAGCAGTGTTTCTCAACCTTGGCAGCTTGAAGGAGGGAGGACTTCATGCTGGCTGGGGAATTCTGGGAGTTGAAGTCCACCCATCGTCAAGCTGACAGGGTTGAGAAACACTGATCTTAAGCCTTCTCAGCAACCTTACTCTGAGAAGCAAGGCTTGCAGTGTCTCTTAAGGAAATCACAGAATGCTCCATGGTGTTAGTAAAGGGAATGTAGTTAATAAAAGGAATCCATTACGTAATCTTGCCACCACTGTGTTTATATAGATGGGTGGGTGGGTGGGTGAGAGCGCTCTTACCGTTCCCACAGAAGCAGGAGTGCACAGAACCGACCTTGGGAAACTTGGAATCACATTGGAGCACTGATCACAACTGTTAGTTTTGCAGTTCTTATTCCAAGTAGGAGTGCATCGTACTCTAAAAGTGGCTGTCCCACAGCCAGATTTTGTCTGCACGTGCCTTATAGCAAAATAGAAAGCTGCGGCCTTTCAACGCAAGTTTTTGTTAATCAGGGAGTAATGTACTAGTAATGGGTTGGTCAAAAAGCTTTGGGGATAGTGGTTGAGATGCTAAAATGCTTCTGGGAAGTGTTTAAATGAATCGGTAAGGGCTAATCATTTGCCTGTGGAAAAACACTTGTCTTTCTGTAGCATACGTGATCAGCTCCGGATCACCCTGATTAAAAGTTGCCGGGCTTTTGGGGCCCTGGATGGGCCCTTGAGGACCAGTCAAGCCATCACCCTAACCCTTGACAAAGAGCTCAAAGGCGGCAGGATGCCCCAGGAGCCTGGCATGCTTTCTTAATCATGAACAAGCGTGAGCTTTACAGGATGGGCAAACGGCGAGTGCCTTACTTGCGAGAAGTTGTCTTGATGCTTTCCGCACGTTTATTAAAGCACAAGAACCTCATATTGGAAGTGACGCGGATACAGCTGAGCCCGTGAACCTTTCTGAATGAAGGCCAGTTCACTGCAAGATAACTTCCTTCAATAACCTGGCTGTGTAAGCCAGCGTTTCTCAACCTTGGCAACTGGCTTCAACTCCCAGAATTCCCCAGCCACCATGGCTGGCTGGGGAATTCTGGGAGTTGAAGTCCACATATCTTAAAGTTGCCAAGGTTGAGAAACAGCCATTTATAGTTGGTCCTGTGAGCTCAAATTCTAGCAGCAGCATTAAAACCTTCTCTGGAGAAAGGGGCAAATTCAGAAAAACCAGTGGTACAGCTCTGGGGCAAGTTTCATTGGCTTCCTCATCGGGAGAACTAGCAAGTTGAGGGATCGGAAGTGTGTAATCCTGTACACAAAGATGCTCTTCTCTGCTGCCTAAAATGCCATGGGACTAGCAGGATTGGTTTTCTGCGTGGCAGCTCCGAGGTTAATAATTCAATCCCTATCCTTTCCCAGCCCAGCGCCCTCCCAATTGGTAGGGTGACAACTTCTGGAAACCACAGAACGATTGGAGGGCACAGCTTGGAGAAGGCTGCCTTGCGCACTGCAACTTAAGGAGAGGGAACAAAAAAAAAAAACCCCATCGATTTCTTGGATGACAGGAAAGGTGCCAACAACTCAAGCCAGGGTCATCAGCAGGCCGTTATTTGCAGGATAGGCTTGAAGCATTCATTCCGAGGCCGGAGGGAAGCACAGTTAACAGCTGTTTTTATTTTTAGCAGTTCGGAACAAAAACACTGCATGGGGAGAAGTAGTTTGCTCTCCTACAAACTGGCAACTAAACCACAAGAACATTAGAGACATCTTACATTGTGAGGCTGCAGTTACAATAGGCAAGGAACACAATGAAGAAAAGAAGAAGAAACCCCCCAAACAAGGCAAAACAAAACAACAACAGAACTATTCAAAGTGGTTTGCCACAGTGTTAACACTGAATTTTGGCAATTGTCTTTTGTTATTATTATTTAACTGAGATTTAATGCTGGGGGCTAAAGAAATGAGGCTGCGCTTTCGAATACAGCTGCATCCAAAAAGTTTCCTAAGCCTGTTTTAAGACGTGATTTTCCAGGACGATCTCCTGCATCTCCTCACTGAAAGCAACGGGGATGGCCCAAGGGCAATGCCGAGCCCTGAGCAGAAACACATTAAAAAAAGATTAAGCTTAGAAAAATCACCTTGTCAGCCTGCTGCGCCCTTTTGGTAGGGAAGAAAAGTGAAATCTTTTGCATCCGCTCTTCTTTCAGGACAAGCGGGCTGGTTTGACAGGCACTGTTTTTATTTTTATTTTTTTGCGGGAAGGAAAGCTTATGGTTTTGGATCATGCCTTTTTTCCTTTTCGCTTCTGACGCCATTAATGAAAAGGTGATAAGCAACCACAGCTGTGTAAACGTGTAGAGAACACGGTGACTATAACGGGTTTACAATACATCTCACGTCCAACGCAGTTACGCATTTAAAGCCTAAGAAGCCAGGTAGGCAAGATGGCAGCCAGTACGGATCTCTGCGTGTCCATGGCGGAGTAGGTTGTGCGCGCTCCCAACCCCGCTCCTTCCACCAGCGGCGCATCGCTGCAGCCACAAACACACCCCTCCGTAATCCCAGTGGTGCCCGAGTTACGCAGGTTTCCACTGACCCCGTGAAATGGAAACATCACAGCAACATTCATGCTAAGAAAAGGAAATCTTATCTATAAATTTATCAACAGTGCTCCCCCCAAATAACTGCAGAAAAAAAATAAAAAGAAAACTAGTTGTGAATGCCCCCTCCCACTGCAATAAATAAAACCCAAATAAAGTCCCCATCCATCTCCTATCCCCAAATCTTGTATTTAGGAAAAACCAACCCAAACTGCCATTTCAGAAAAAACAGTCCCCTGAAAAGTAACATCTGCAGTGGGTTGCCCATCCATCCATCCATCCATCCATCCATCCATCCACGGGTTGTTTTGTCCAAAGTACTGGGGGGGCTTTTCCTGTTTATTTGGCTACCCAGCCTGCTAGGCACAGCCAGTAGAAGGTACAAAGTTAGAACTCCCTGGTTTTTCCTTATTATTTTTTTGCTTTTTTTCCCCCCAACAACGTATAAACCCCTCCACCTTCACATCATCTACTTTATGTCGTGTTCTGTGTATTTCTTTTAAGGAACACAAAGTGAAGAGAGGAATGCAAAGTTTAAGCCTGTTGCAAGATGGTACAAACTGATAAAAGAGGTTTCATGATGACCAGAAATTAAAGCATACCATGCGGTTTGCAGAGGCAAGAAATCTTAACGGGGCTCCCATCGGATTTCGTGGGGCCAACATAGCAAAAATTCCTAGCAGGCAGTACCAAAAGCCTTTAAGTCACCTTACTTAAATGAACACTGCAATTCTTGTTTGGACACATTTACCATGGAACTACCTGCTTCCTAATCCCTAAAGATTAACCAACTACAGTCCTCCTCTCTCTCTCTCTCTCTCTTCCATTATATGTTGCTTTAATCAGCTTCCGTTTCCTGCCTTTGCAACAGGTGAACAGTTCACTGTATTTCAGCGAGGAGTTGTGTTCTTGCCGTGAACTTTGTACAAGAAAACGAACACTGATTTGGGACCCCCACTATTATAGACAAGGTGCTCTACCAAAACTTTCAAGAGGGAGAATGCTTTACCACCGGATCCCCACCCTTGCTGAAATTCAACTACTTGACATTTTCTATCACCGTCCTTTTGTGAATGATTAAATTTTACAAAGAGTTATTAAACAGTTAAATGGGATTTTGGCACCTTTGGGGGAAAAATTAAAAGAGGAACTCAAGAGTTTTAAAAATGTGCAGGGGAAAAAAAATAATCAGCCACCTTTACAAAAAAAATGTAATAGTCAGGAAGCTGTTCCTTTAAGCATTTCAGTTGGCCAACTCTAACCTTTCCCTCCATTTTGGAGACCACTGCCAGCTGTCTCTCCCAGCACTTCCCAGAAAACCTTGATTGTGCGGTGAACGGACCGAGACGCTACGTTGATTTTGTCAGGTAGATCCGTCTCTTTTCCCTCGAACTGGGCAGTGATTCAGCCTCTAGGAAATGCGGGGTGTCGAGCGATCGTTCGTGGTAGTCTTCCGCAGCTTAACGCCCCTGCGGATAGCGGTCAGCATGTCTCCGCCTTGCGGGGCCTCCGCCGGGTTCTGCCCGCCCAAACGAGGCACGGGCCGGCACGGGGGGGCGGCGGTGCTCAGCCCGTCCCTCTCCTTCTCCTCTCCCTCCCTTTCGGCAGCCGCCGGTCTCTGACCCTCTGCGCCGCTTGGCTCCCGGCTGGCGGGAGGAAGGCTGGCGGGAGGCACTTGCCCGCCCCACGAGGCGGCGGCGCACGCCACGGGGGTGCTGCCGCTTCCAGCCTCAGGACGTTGTTCGGAGCTTTCTTCTTCTGCCCCACCCGGGAAACGTGGAAGCCCTCCTGGCGCGTCTGGCACGGACGGGGTCTTAACGGGAATCGGCCCCGCTCTTACGATCCAACGCCTGACCGCCGGCTTGGTAGAAGGGGTCTGCCGGATGGTGGCCCCACCCGGTGCAACGGTCACAGGGCCGAGGGTGGTCGGGAGGCCGGCAGTGGAAGCGGGACGCCTTGCATGGAACATTCGGCGGCAGGACTGGCTGATGTCGCAGTTCCTTGGAATAGTTGAAGACTTGCCAAATGCTTCCTGTTCCGAGCCCTGGTCACCACTCACAGAGAAGCAGTCATAATCTGAAACTGGGGAGGGGGAAAAGGGGAGTCAGAACCTTAACAAACAGCAAATCTTAGGGGGTAACTTGGTAAGGGTGACCGAATCCCCACTGAATGTACAGGTAGTCCTCGCTTAACGACCACAATTGGGACCAGGTTTTTGGTTGCTAAGTGAAGCAGCCACTAAGCAAATCTGACTGGATTTTACGACCTTTTTGTGTTGGGCATTAAGAGAATCATGCGATTCCCCTTTGATTTTGCTTGCCAGGAGCCAGCTGAGGAGGTAGAAAATGGTGATCATGTGACAATGTGACCCTGCGACGGTCATAAATGCGAACCGGTTGCCAAGGGCCCAAATCATGATCACGTGACCACAGGGATGCTGTGAAAGCCATAGGTCAGATTTTTCAGGAGCGTTGTAAGTCCAAACTGACACTAAATGAATGGTTGTTAAGCAAGAACTACCTGTATTCAATCGACATTCACTTTCTCCTTTTTGTTTGTATATAATTTTATTAAAAAGGAAGATAAAAACTAATACAAACTAATATAGAGTATGAAGGAGAAAAGAAAAAGGAAGAAATCAAAGAGAAAGCTAAAAGTGCAAGAAAGGGGGAAAAAAGTAAAAGAAAAATAGAAAAGAAAGAAAAAAGATACAAAGAAGTGGCTTCTGATCTTCACAGCAGTTACAAGTACAATTATAAATTTACCTCTTACTCTAAAATTACATGACTCTCTTCTTTCTATAATCTATTCTGTCTAATCATCAAAACCATAAATCATAAATTCATTTTTTTGTTTCTTTTATGCAAAAAGTCCATAAGGGGTTTCCAGTCAGCAATAAACCTAGATATTGACTTTTCTCTGATCAAAGAAGTCAATTGGGCCATCTCAGCATCGAGTTGCATCCTCTTCACCAGCCATTCCTCCATTGTGGGCAATGCCGAATCCTTCCATCTTCGTGCATGCAACGATCTCGCTGCTGTTACCATGTACAAAAACAAAGTTCCATGACTTTTTCCCAACTGTTTGTCCATCAATCCCAAAAGAAAGACCTCTGGTCTCAACTGTATATTCATCTTTAAAATCCTCTGAATCAGTCTGTGCATTTGAATCCAAAATTGTCTAGCTTTTTTACATGTCCACCAAGCACGATAAAATGTCCCTTCAATCTACACTTTGCACCGGATTTTTGAGTTCCAGACCTCGTGACCGAGAGCCCTGCCCTAAAAGTTGGGCTTCCTTGCTTGTGCTTCCCCACTTTTGATTAACTTCCTTGATGAGAAGCGCTGGAGAACCCAAAAGGTCATATCCTTGTGCCACTTGGGTTGGGTGGAACCGAGAGGCCCGGGAAGGTGTTTCGCTGGGTCGCATCTGAGCGATCTTTCCAGCCAGCAGCGGCGGCGGCAGAGACGGGGAGGCGGCGGCTGGCTGGGCTCGAAAGGCCACGTGGGGAACAGCTTCTCTCTCTGGTATCTCTGCTTCCTGAGCAGTTTCGGTTCAAGTTGCTAATTAGAAGAACTCTGAAATTTCAATCATTTCCTTTCTCTTTCTCGCTTTTCTCTCCCATCTATGTTAGAGCCAAGGTGTGACGTTCAATTATTTATATAAATGAAAACAATAACAATGCCCCTAATCTTGCATAAGCCCTTTTCAACCAAAGTGGGGAAATGCTTTAAAATAAGGAATAATACAACCATTAACTTCACTCCATTTTTAAGAAGGGGGAGCCTTGAGAACCTCCATTCCCAGCAGAAGGAAATTCTCCCGCCAGCACTGGCCACTTCACCAGAAGGCTGTAGACCAAGTCGAGGTTGCAGGGCCAGCCGAAGGCGTCCCACAGCTCGGTCCTCTAAGAGAAGGAACAGCTGGCCGGCTGCCCCCCCCCCCGTCTTCCCCGCTTCCCACCCCCCATCGGCTGCCTCCCACTGCCCTCGTCTTCTGCCCTAACGTGGAGAGCCAGAAAGGGCCTTAAACCTCAACGTGACAACTGGATAATTCTTTCAAGTTTCAGGAGGCCCCGGAACCAGAACCACTGCAGCAGCATGAGGTGCAAAAGCACGCTTTGAGCCTGGGGGACTCAGACGGGCCCCTCCCTGGGGCGTTACTAGCAAGACTCTGCTCCAAGAGCCTATCTCAACTAGAGATCGTCCTGGTCTTCCTCACAGGGCGGACACAAGTGGTTCTTGACTCTCAAGTACTTTCTATGGATGGCCAAGACCTCCCTTTTCCCTTGGTGTCCGCCTTCCAAGGGACCCTTCACGTACTTGAGGAAGTGTGTAGTGATCTCCAGGCAGCTTGAGAAGCGAGGGAGCTGCTCCAGCAAAATCCAAGCAGCACCGCAAAAACAACCCGAGACCCGAAGGCTTCTGCTCCTTACCTTGGGAGGGAACGGTGTCCTCAGAACAGCACGGGGTGGCTGCTGTCTGGCTGCTGGAGCCCTGCGAGGAACCCCTGCTGCCCCGCTGCCCGTCCAGCTGCAGCCCTCGGGTCAGGGCAGGGGCCAGCTCCTCCTCCACCTCCTCTCCCTGCTGCCGACACAACGGAGGCCCCTCGTTAGATCAGGGCGCGGTTGGTTAAGGCAAGAGCACCGTCCCCCTGCGAGGTCCGGGCCCCTTGCCGCGATGCCGCTTTTCAAACTAGATGTTGACTCACAACACAAACAGGACAACCACGCTCCGACCCACCGCCTCCACCTGTGTTGGGAATACACTCTCCATCATCCCCAGCTATTTTCAGCACAAAATCATTCCATCACCATATTTAAAGGATACCTGGTTGTGGAAGGCACCCTAACCGGGTTCACATAATGGGCTAAGCCATGGTTTGTTTTAACCTTGGTTTGCAGAACAAACCATAGTGTCCTGGTTTGCAGAAAACAACAAGCCATAAACATGGTTTACAATTTATATTGACTTGAGTCCACATATTCCACTGAGCCAAAACCGAACAAACTACATTATGGTTTAAAATGGTGTGTGAACTGACCTCAATGGGGCCTGGGTGGCACTTATGATTCAACTGTCACTAGAATGGATAATTGGATAAATGATGCATATATATCTTTTGCAGATTTTGTCATCCAATTTTCCATAAAATTTAATAGGCAGGGGGGCACAGAATGCTCTTTACAAGTGAACATATATACAAGACATCAATAAGCCTAAGGCCACCACACCTAGGCTGCAAAAATCAGGGCATCCACTGGATGGTAGCAAAAGGTTAGAACAGAGCTTTCCAAACTTTTCATGTTGGTGACACACTTTTTAGACATGCATCATTTCGCGACACACTCTTACAGCAGGGCACAAGGCAGGCACTAGGACCTGCGCGGAATCACAGCAGGTTCGGAGGCAGCAGGGCACAAGGCAGGCACTAGGACCTGCGCGGAATCACAGCAGGTTTGGAGGCAGCAGGGCACAAGGCAGGCACTAGGACCTGCGCGGAATCACAGCAGGTTTGGAGGCAGCAGGGCACAAGGCAGGCACTAGGACCTGCGCGGAATCTCAGGTTTGGAGGCAGCCAGGCACAAGGCAGGCACTAGGACCTGCGTGGAATCACATCAGGTTTGGAGGCAGCAAGGCACAAGGCAGGCACTAGGACCTGCGTGGAATCACATCAGGTTTGGAGGCAGCAAGGCACAAGGCAGGCACTAGGACCTGCATGGAATCACAGCAGGTTTGGAGGCAGCAAGGCACAAGGCAGGCACTAGGACCTGCGTGGAATCACAGCAGGTTTGGAGGCAGCAAGGCACAAGGCAGGCACTAGGACCTGCGCGGAATCACAGCAGGTTTGGAGGCAGCAGGGCACAAGGCAGGCACTAGGACCTGCGCAGAATCACAGCAGGTTTGGAGGCAGCAGGGCACAAGGCAGGCACCAGGACCTGCGTGGAATCACATCAGGTTTGGAGGCAGCAAGGCACAAGGCAGGCACTAGGACCTGCATGGAATCACAGCAGGTTTGGAGGCAGCAAGGCACAAGGCAGGCACTAGGACCTGCGTGGAATCACAGCAGGTTTGGAGGCAGCAAGGCACAAGGCAGGCACTAGGACCTGCATGGAATCACAGCAGGTTTGGAGGCAGCAAGGCACAAGGCAGGCACTAGGACCTGCGTGGAATCACAGCAGGTTTGGAGGCAGCAAGGCACAAGGCAGGCACTAGGACCTGCGCGGAATCACAGCAGGTTTGGAGGCAGCAGGGCACAAGGCAGGCACCAGGACCTGCGTGGAATCCTGGCAGGGCAGGTTTGGAGGCAGCAAGGCACAAGGCAGGCACTAGGACCTGCGCAGAATCCTGGCAGGGCTCGGAGGCAGCAGCAGCGGCGACACACCCAGACACTGCAGCCGACACACTAACGTGTCCCGACACACAGTTTGGAAAGCTCTGGGTTAGAAGTTTCCCTGCCATCCAGAGATCACCCAGATTTCTGCAGTCCAGATAAGCCGCTTTGATACCATTCATCTCCTGTTGTCCAAAGGGCGAAATGTTATTTCCACAGAACCTGATCGACTGCTTTTCAAACGACTCACTTTTGCGCAGCAACAGAACTGGTAAGGGAGGAAGCCTGTGAGTTGCACAAAAGCCTTCCTTGAATGGGTTCACACTTTGTGGTGATTCAGGGTAGCACGTTGTATAATCCGAACAATTAGGTTTCATTCCCTAAGCATAGTTAAGCAGACTTAGTGTAATGTGTGAACTAAACTTTGATTTCCTCACTGTGTTATTTATTTAAGAGAAAAAAAAGAATTGTCTGGATCTATGCAAACCAGACGAACAACCAACTCCAGCTGATCCAACTGCTGGATTCTCAAAAGATCTTGGGCCCAAAACTAAACCAGCCACAATATGGATTAGTGGCGATGTGAAGCCTAGTTGGCGCACACAGTGTGCTGTCGCGATTAACCACGGTTTGCTTGCCAAGCCACTGTGCCCTGGTTTGCATATCACATCAAGCTGAACGCAAAAACCAGCTGTGCGCCTTGGACCTTTTCGGGAGCAACACATCAGTTCACGAGTTAAGCCAGGGTTTCACCTTTGGGGCAGATAGTGCAGTCATGCTCCGGGGCCTCCGAGGGTCTTCGGTCTGAGCCCCCCCGGGAGGGTCGGCCTCTCGTTCCTCCTTGCGGCGCTGCAAAGCGTTTACCACGGGCTGGTCGTAAGGACCAGGCTTAGCACAATCCTAGGAAAAAAGGTCTGTTAGTCAAAGCTCGTATAGGTTCTCTCCATTCCTGTGTAACACACAAGCCGCAGACCCACAACCCTCTTAACGCAGGGCTTTCCAAAGTTTTTCCCGCGGCGACACACCAACCGGTGTTGGTGTGTCGCTGCGGGAAAACCTGGAAGCGCTGATGATGATCAGCGCTTCCGGGTTGTGTGGCGACACACCAGACTGTGTGGCGACACACTTTTGTGTCACGACACACAGTTTGGAAAGCTCTGCTCTAACGGAAACAGCCCAATATAATTCAGATAATGTCTCCCACCCTTTTCTGAGACCTAGTGACCAGTTTAAATGTGGGTGCAATGAATAAATCTGCAAATTTCTCAGGGGCTACGCTCAGTATCTTGACTGTACTCTAGAAACAGAAGTGCTAGAGAATGGGCCATTCAGTTACGATGATCCCAGCTTGGACTGCAACACTAGCACCCATCGCCACTGGCCACGCAAGATCGGGTGATGCGAGACAGAGTTCAACGTCTGAACGTGAATACATTTAGGAGGCCAAAGATTTATCTCAGACAAGTCTGTCTCTTAGTTTCCTCTATTCCCTTCATCTTCAGGCATGGTTTCCCAGTATGTTTAAAATAGGAACCGCTATATAATATAACACAAAATTATCTCTTAAATAATACTTATTGGCTCTTAAACCATGGTTTGATCTAGGCTAGAAATCTAAACTCCCCGTTTCAGATATAGTGGGAAGCTCTTGGGTTAAGCATCTCGGGATTAAACCAACGAAACGCTTTATGCTTGAAGGACGCAGGCCATCAGCGAGTCTTGATGAAGGACTAAGAATCATTAAGTCTGGCACGGCCCATTGCGATGTAGTTGTGTATCGTTCTGGGCCACAGCTGTTTGCGGAAGCCCTAGCATTCTTGACTTTTATTTATTAGGCTAAGGCAGGGGTCGGCAAACTTTTTTATGCCGGGAGCCATTTTGACATGCTCGAGAGCCAGGGGGCGGGGTTTGCGGGCGGGGGCCAATCGTGTGGAAGGGGGCGGGGTTTGCGGGCGGGGGCCAATCGCGTGGAAGGGGCGGGGGTGAGTTCAGCTGCGGAAGAGCCACACTCAAGGGGCCAAAGAGCCGCACCTGGCTCGCGAGCCGCCATTTCCGACCCTTGGGCTAAGGAACGTGACTGGCACTCTGCACGACACAGAGAGACCCTCTTCTTAAGTACGGAGATGGACAGAGAAAGAACTTGCTTGCTCTATGGCCACAGCTGTAGTTCTACACTGTCACCCCAAAACGTCCTGCCTTCAAACACAGGGTGAATAGCTTGGATTTCATGGAGACGCTTCTCATCCCTTCTGCCATTTCATCTGCGCTCTCCTGGAGGACTGGCCCCTTGTAAGGTGCTCCTCTCCGATGCCCCAAAACCCCTTTCTCTTGAGTAAACCACAGACGCGAGATTTCTGAGAAGCAAAAGGGTTTATTCCGTGCATGAAGGCTTAACACGAACAAAGACTTGAATGAGCAGGCATGGCATGGTATAATACATTTAAACATTCCCCTCCCCATTGTTCATCTTTGCCGACACGGGGAGTGTCAATCACCAGGGTGCTCAGACGGTCGTTGCCGAAGGTGTGGGGTTCGGGTTCACGCGTCATTGCAAGCCGTTCTCCTTTCCACCCGGTTGTCTGTTTCGCGTCGGTTTCTAGCTGCCCTTAATCCACATTGCTGTCTAGCTTAATGAGTAAATGGCCTGCCGAACTCTGACACCCCTGGACCGCTCCAGAATTCTGTTTTCTATCTCTGGGCGATACGATTTAAACTCAACCCTTCTGTGAGATCTTAATCTATCTGCTGATCTCTATCTCCAACGAGCAAAGAGAACCTTCTACTCAAGAACAGGGAATGCTACACTTTAAGTTTATATGTGTAATTCAGCAGTTAGCGAAGTTTTCAAGCAACAGGTATTCTGCTCAAAGACACAGGTGCCCCAAATACAATATTCTTGTTTTTTTAATCACCGCAAAAGGCCAAAATGTTGTGAGATCTCAGGTGAGATTTGGCAGGGTGTGTGAAGCAGTAGGTCAAAGCATCTCAGCTCTGAATTACACCATTTTGGCCTGGCCTCAAAAGAAGCTACTCCAACGTATTCTGGAGTCAGAAGGGCCCATTCCAGGCTCAGGATGGTGTTGACCTTGAAACAGTTTGCAGTCCTTTAGTTGGGACTACATCTCCCAGAATTCCTAAGCGACTTGGCCAGCACTGGAAGCTAGAGTCCCCATATGCCTAGGAAATTTTGCTCCAGAGTCTCCACAGGAGTTTCCCTTTGTTTTTCCTACTCCCAAGAATCATGTTGCTTTTCACATGCTTTCTCAAAGCTTAAAGTATCCCTAGATACCAACTGTACTGCAAAGGTAATTTACAAAGGCCAGTTGCCTAACAAAAATCTCCAGGAATGAAATCCTGAACAAGGTTTATAAAGGATTTACTAGTGGGATCATTCCTGGAAGAAAATAACATAGATTGTGTTTTTGTAGTATCTGTAATCCACACAGGCATTCAGCTAGATCACACCAGAAAGCCATCTCTACGAGGACCAGCTGCTACTTCATGCACAACCTCAAGACTCAAAGCGGTGCATAGATTACATGCTGGGAGTGTGTAACTCACCCAAATAGCACATCTTTTTTAAAAAATACTCGTTTACTGGGAAAACAGGATGGGGGAGAAGAATTCCACCAGATCAAGAATTCAGAACGGGAGGTGAGAGCTGAGGGCAGGGAAAAGACCCACCAAGAATTAAGTGGGAGTTGAGAAGCAATTTCTTGCAGGGGGTGACAAGGAGAGACTCTGACAGGAACGAAAAGAAACACAAACCTTCCAGCTAGGAATCTGAGACGACGGTGACACGCCTGGCCCAAAGGTGCCATAATGAGTGCAGTCTGGGCGGAAGGTGGAAGATGATGCTCGGGGGGCCCAGGCGCGAGAGGCCGACAGAGTATACGGGAAGGAACCTGCACCAACTGCAGCTAAAGATGAGCCACTGGGCAAACTACAGTGATAATACCGATCAGACAACTGGAAACAAACAAAAAGAAAAGAAAAGGGAAAGGGGGGAAAAGGGAGAGAAATTAATATAAATAGGCCAAAATATGGGGACGTACAAAGTGAGAGAGACATGCATTGCTGGGGAGAAAGGAAGGGGAACGCCCCCCCCCCATGGTTCTGGTCACTTTGGCCAGTCAACACCCCTGCAGTGCTTGCTCATGCTTTGTTAATGATGCCCAACCAGGCAACCACATTCTGAAAAAGAAAGCCAGAACAAGAACAAACAAATCATTTCCGGGAGCTGACTCGTTTGACGCAGCTGTGCCCCAGAGGCACAAGCTCTCCGTAAGTCGGTGCGAGGAGAAACACAGCAGTAAAAGGCCCTGCTCCTTTGTAAGGGAGAACCAGCTCCCCAGGAGCTTCATGCAGCCAAGTTCTTCATCGGCCTTACAGTTCGGGATATCCACATTTCACTTCATGCAGCAGCTCAGCTTCAGAAAATGACAGGTTTGCGGACAAAAAACAAAACAGAACAATATTTATAGCTCTTCGCTATATATACCATTCATTTCATTCATTCATTGGCGATCACTCGTAGCCGAGTAAGATTGTCTTCCAAAGGTAAGATTTTAACGGTGAACCAGCCAGTATATGGGAACACCATTTTCTTACCCTATATGGTCAAGCAGAGAATTCCCTGGCAGGGTTGGATGCGACCTCCCTCCCCCATTGGCCCCCCGTCTCGTGCTCAGAGGTCAGAAATATAATTATTTGTTTGTTTATTTAATTTTTATCCCGCCTTTATTATTTTTATAAATAACTCAAGGCGGCGAACATACCTAATACTCCTTCCTCCTCCTATTTTCCCCACAACCACCCTGTGAGGTGAGTTGGGCTGAGAGAGTGACTGGCCCAAGGTCACCCCAGCTGGGTTTCCTGCCTAAGGCGGGACTAGAACTCTCAGTCTCCTGGTTTGCCATTGGCTCCTTCCTAGGGCTGAGAGACAGGGACTGGCCCAAGGTCACCCCAGCCGGCTTTCCTGCCTAAGGCGGGACTAGAACTCTCAGTCTCCTGGTTTGCCATTGGCTCCTTCCTAGGGCTGAGAGACAGGGACTGGCCCAAGGTCACCCAGCCGGCTTTCCTGCCTAAGGCGGGACTAGAACTCTCAGTCTCCTGGTTTGCCATTGGCTCCTTCCTAGGGCTGAGAGACAGGGACTGGCCCAAGGTCACCCAGCCGGCTTTCCTGCCTAAGGCGGGACTAGAACCCTCAGACTCCCGTTTTCTAGCCCGTTGCCTTCACCACTAGACCAAACTGTCTCCTTATATATAATTATAAAGGAATTAATAATAAGTTACACCACAACCAAGATACCTACTTTCTCCAAACGTCCAGAACAGAGAAACTGGAACTTAGGTGAGCAACCGATTGAGCAGGTTAAGATATTTAGATATCTCGGGATAGTGTTTCAAGCTACAGGAAGCAGAAATGGCCACCTGGACTATGTAACTCGTAATGCGCAGAGATCTGCATCATCTACGCAAACGTATTATTTTACCAGAGGAGCACAGTTTATCCCTGCTGCAATTAAGTTGTTTGCAGCTGAAGCCCGAGCACAACTGCTATACGGGGTCAACTGGGACCATATAACGACGTGACTGCCTTAGAATGAATCCAAACAAAATTTCTAAGAAATGTCTTCCAGGTTACCCGCTGCGTTCCAAATGCTGTACTTCGACGGAAAGCAGGAGTTAGTAAACCCGAATCTAACCTCTGGATAAATACAATTACATCACAACCCCAGTGGGCTGACCCACAGATAATTGGCAGATAATTTTAAACCTTCCCGGGAAACAGCCGTCCAAAAGAGCCTCTGCGGTTTCTCCAGGGTTGCCAGGTTAGCCTTAAGAGTCAGACCGAGCTAGATCACTACTAAGGCAAAGGATCTTGGATATAGGAGGCTGCTTTTACTAGTAATGTATCTGTCAATAATCAAATCTTACTGCCCAAACCAGCTCCGTCTTGATATTATATCACAGTTCCCAAACCTATCCAAACTGAATGCCCTCCCTACAGCTGTTTCGGAGGGGAAATATAAGAAAACCCCACGGGAAACCCGCCTTTGCCCCGTGACACGGGGGCCGTAGAGACCACGGCCCACGCGCTCTTATACTGTCAGCCTTATAGGGACTCCTGCCAACAGCTTTTGCTTCAACTCCCGGGTCATTCCGATACATTTTACTTACATTTCCCGTTAAAAAACAAAGACAAACGTCAAAACGTCTCTGAATGTAGCAAAATTCCGCTACGTTTTATGTAAGCTTCGCCCACAAATGGTGGTTAACAGTCACTGATACTAGGGGATAATTCTGTTTGCTTTATGTATCTTATTGGCCAATGACTGGAATAAAGTTTATCTACCTTAATATACAGTAAGTTAGCACAGCTTTACTTTCTCATTTGTTGTTCAGTCGTTAAGTCGTGCCCAACTCTTCGTGACCTCATGGACCATAGCACGCCAGGCCTTCCTGTCCTCCACTGTCTCCCGGAGTTTACTCAAGTTCATGTTCATTACATCGGTGATGCTATCTAACCATCTCATCCTCTGCCGTCCCCTTCTCCTTTTGCCTTCAGTCTTTCCCAGCATCAGGGTCTTTTCCAGTGAGTCCTCTCTTCGCATTAGGTGGCCAAAGTATTTGAGCTTCAGCTTCAGCATCTGTCCTTCCAATGAGCAGTCAGGGTTGACTTCCTTTAGGATTGACTGGTTTGACCTCCTTGCAGTCCAAGGGACTCTCAAGAGTCTTCTCCAGCACCACAGCTCGAAAGCATCAATTCTTCGGCGCTCAGCCTTCCTTATGGTCCAACTCTCACAGCCATACATTACTACTGGAAAAACCATGGCTTTAACTATACGGACCTTTGTCGGCAAGGTGATGTCTCTGCTTTTTAATATGCTGTCTAGGTTTGCCATAGCTTTCCTCCGAAGGAGCAAGCGTCTTTTAATTTCATGGCTGCAGTCACCATCTGCGGTGATCTCGGAGCCCAAGAAAATAAAATCTGTCACTGCTTCCATTTCTTCCCCTTCTATTTGCCAGGAAGTGATGGGACCAGATGCCATGATCTGAGTTTTTTTTAATGTTGAGCTTCAAGCCAGCTTTTGCACTCTCCTCTTTCACCCTCATCAAGAGGCTCTTTAGTTCCTCTTCACTTTCTGCCATTAGGGTGGTATCGTCTGCATATCTGAGGTTGTTGATATTTCCCCAGGCAATCTTAACTCCGGCTTGTGATTCATCCAGCCCAGCATTTCTCATGATGTACTCTGCATATAAGTTAAATAAGCAGGGTGATAATATACAGCCTTGTTGTACTCCTTTCCCAATTTTGAACCAGTCGGTTGTTCCATGTCCGGTTCTAACTGTTGCTTCTTGACCCGCATACAGGTTTCTCAGGAGACAGGTAAGGTGGTCTGGTACTCCCATCTCTTTAAGAATTTGCCACAGTTTGTTGTGATCCACACAATCAAAGGCTTTAGCGTAGTCAATGAAGCAGAAGTAGATGTTTTTCTGGAACTCTCTTGCTTTTTCCATGATCCAGCAAATGTTGGCAATCTGATCTCTAGTTCCTCTGCCTCTTCGAAACCCAGCTTGCACTTCACTTCTTGAAGCCTAGCTTGTAGGATTTTGAGCATAACCTTGCTAGCATGTGAAATGAGCGCAATTGTACGGTAGTTTGAACATTCTCTGGCATTGCCTTTCTTTGGAATTGGAACGTAAACTGACCTTTTCCAATCCTGTGGCCACTGTTGAGTTTTCCAAATTTGTTGGCATATTGAGTGCAGCACTTTAACAGCATCATCTTTTAGGATTTTAAATAGCTCAGCTGGGATACTGTCTTCTCCGCTAGCTTTGTTGTTAGTAATGCTTCCTAAGGCCCACTTGACTTCACTCTCTAGGATGTCCGGCTCAAGGTCAGCGACCACACCATCGTATTTATCAGGGATATTAAGATCTTTCTTGTATAGTTCTTCTGTGTATTCTTGCCACCTCTTCTTAATCTCTTCTGCTTCTGTTAGGTCCCTGCCTTTTTTGTCCTTTATCATGCCCATCTTTGCACAAAACGTTCCCTTGATCTCTCCGATTTTCTTGAAGAGATCTCTAGTCTTCCCCATTCTATTGTTTTCCTCGATTTCTTTGCATTGTTCATTTAAGAAGGCCTTCTTATCTCTCCTTGCTATTCTCTGGAATTCTGCATTCAGATGTTTATATCTTTCCCTTTCTCCCTTGACTTTTGCTTCCCTTCTTTCCTCAGCTATTTGTAAAGCCTCATCAGTCAGCCACTTTGCTTTCTTGCATTTCTTTTTCTTTGGGATGGTTTTAGTTGCTGCCTCCTGTACAATGTTACGAACCTCCATCCATAGTTCTTCAGGCACTCTGTCTACCAGATCTAATCCTTTAAATCTATTCCTCACCTCCACTGTATATTCATAAGGGATATGATTTAGGTCATACCTGAGTGGTCTAGTGGTTTTCTCTACGTTCTTCAATTTAAGCCTAAATTTTGCGATAAGGAGCTCATGATCTGAGCCACAGTCAGTTCCAGGTCTTGTTTTTGCTGATTGTATAGAGCTTCTCCATCTTTGGCTGCAAAGTATATAATCAATCTGATTTCGGTATTGACCATCTGGTGATGTCCATGTGTAGAGTCGTCTCTTGTGTTGTTGGAAAAGAGTGTTTGCTATGACCAGCGTATTCTCTTGACAAAACTCTATTAGCCTTTGCCCTGCTTCATTTTGTACTCCGAGGCCGAACTTGCCTGTTATTCCGGTTATTTTTTGACTTCCTACTTTAGCATTCCAGTCCCCTATGATGAAAAGGACATCTTTTTTTGGTGCTTGTTCTAGAAGGTGTTGTAGGTCTTCATAGAACCGGTCAACTTCAGCTTCTTCGGCATCAGTGGTTGGGGCATAGACTTGGATCACTGTGATGTTGAATGGTTTGCCTTGGATTCGAACTGAAAGCATTCTGTCGTTTTTGAGGTTGTACCCCAGTACTGCCTTTCCCACTCTTTTATTGACTATGAGAGCTACTCCATTTCTTCTAAGGGATTCTTGCCCACAGTAGTATATATAATGGTCTCCTGAATTAAATTCGCCCATTCCTGTCCATTTTAGTTCGCTGATTCCCAAGGTGTCGATGTTCAATCTTGTCATCTCATGTTTGACCATATCCAGTTTACCTTGATTCATTGGTCTTACATTCCAGGTTCCTATGCAATATTGTTCTTTACAGCATCGGACTTTCCTTCCACTTCCAGACACATCCACAACTGAGCGTCCTTTCGGCTTTGGCCCAGCCGCTTCACTCTTTCTGGAGCTACTCGGAATTGCCCTCCGCTCTTCCCCAGTAGCATTTTGGACACCTTCCGACCTGAGGGGCTCATCTTCCGGCGTCATATCTTTTAGCCTTTTGATACTGTCCATGGGTTTTCTTGGCAAGGATACTGGAGTGGTTTGCCATTCCCTCCTCCAGTTTTGGACCACGTTTTGTCAGAACTCTCCGTCATGACCTGTTCTTCTTGACCTGACTTCATTGAGTTGCGCAAGCCCCATCGCCACGACAAGGCAGTGATCCATGAAGGGGTACTTTCTCATAGTGTTTTATAAATTCTAGTACTACTTAAGTCCTTTTATAGTTATCCATCCTAGTAATTTATAGCATTAAGATTATTCATTGTAAAAATAATTGTAATTTTATAGGATCCTTTCGCATTTTTAACATATGTACTCTGTAATTTTACTTTAATCATTTTATCTTTACCTTATTTTATTCTATCAATATGTTTTTTATGTTTATTTTAGAATAACCATTATGTTATTATGTTATTAGTTCTATGCTGGTCTAGGACCGAAATAAAATTGACTGACTGACAGAGGCGGGGAGCTGTACTTGCTCACTGTTTTCAGAGACTTCAGAAGCTGCTGAGCTGGACGGATTCTGCTGGGGTTTAAAACCACAAAATGGCGGCACAAACAGGGAAAAGGAAGGAAAGGGAGAAAGACGAGCCCATGAAACCAATTAAAAACAAAAAAGCAAAGGACAAATACATACGCAGGAAAGAGGAGGAGAAAAGCCGAGGGTCAGGGGTTAAGGGGGGAAAATCTAAGCACTAAACACGACTGGAAGTTCTCCAAGAGTGCGGAGGGACGAAAGCAGTGGGTCCCACAGGGCAGATCCTTCGCGGCACAGCGTATCGATCCAATGCCCACCAAAGGGGCCCCCTCAACCCGGTGCCCTCCAAGGGGGCTGGGGGACAAGGTGGGTGTCCTGGCTGCAGATCTGGGACTTGCAGCCTTGATACAACTGGAAGGCAACACGTTGGGGAAGGCGCCATACGATTTCCCCAACTCATCATCAAAGTGTGCAAGACCTTGAGCGTCTCGACACTGCGGACAGCCACACTGCCCTTCTGCTGGAGGACTGAGGAGAGTGCCCACTTCAAACGATCAGTCTTCTCCCCCCCCCCGCCCTTTCCTCAACAGCACGCCCCCCTTTCTAGCATGGTCCCCATCGCCATGGCAGATACACCCACAGAACAAGGCACAAGCAACTCTTCAGCAAAGGGTGACACAATGGCAGAGTCTGTCGGCAGTTTCCCATCATTTATTCCAAGGGTACAATTCAGGACTGCCTGCCTTGCCAGGCCGAGAGAGACTCGCCTTTAGCTTTGGAGAGCCGGCTGGGCAAAACCATGGCAAGGGTTAGGGTGCCATTAATAAGTTAATTAATAAGAATGCCATTAATAAGTTTACAGGTCATGTGTTTAATAATGCCCTCCTTGTTGTATTATATAATACAATTTGGTGACTATTCTGGAAAGAGGTTGGGGCTAAAGCCTCCGATCCACATCGCCATTTCTGGAATTTGGATTTATCACCGCCCATCTCTACCATGGCAGACTCTGGGCGGTTTACAATCACATTATAAAAAGTTAAAAACCTATACATCTAAAATATATTATAAAAATTAAAAAAAAAATTAAAATCCAAGAGATGGTATGTTCTTAAAAAGAGGATATTGCTAAGCCAACCACCCCCAGGAGGAACTGTTATTTCCTTCGTTCCAGGCAAGGCGGCAGAACCAGGTCTTTAAAGACTTCCTGAAGGCCAGGAGCGAAGGAGCTAATCTCACCTCAGCGGGCAAGATATCCCACGGGGCGGGTGCTATCGCAGAGAAGGCACGCCTCCTGGACCCCGCCAGATGAAACTCTTTTATAGATGGGGTCCGTAGCATGCCCTCCCTGCATGACCGGGTGGGGCGGGTAGATGCAATTGGGATGAGACGGTCCCTCAGATAGCCTGGCCCCATGCCATGTAGGGCTTTAAAGGTGATAACCAACACCCTGAATTGGACCCGGAAGCAAACTGGTACCCAATGCAGCTCACGGAGCAGCAGAGGTGTCACATGTGCCGATCTTATAGCACCCATGACTACCCGTGCAGCCGCATTCTGGACCAGCTGAAGCTTCCGGATACTCTTCAAGGGTAGCCCCATGTAGAGCGCGTCGCAGTAATCTATATGGGAGATGACCAGGGCATGAGTGACTGTTCCAGGAAGGGGCACAACTGGCGCACCACCCGAAGCTGTGCGAAGGCCCTCCTGGCCACGAATGCCACCTGCTCCTCGAGCAGGAGTCCTGAGTCCAGGAGGACTCCCAAGTTTCGCACTGAATCTGAATGGGGCAGTGCCACCCCATCCAGAGTTAAAGATGTCAACTTCCTGGATCCAGAGGCGCCATCAATGCACAGCCACTCTCCCTTACCAGGGTTCAGCTGAAGCCTGTTGCTCCCCATCCAGGCCCCCACAGCCTTCAGGCACCGAGAGAGGGCAGTCACCGCATCACTTACCTCACCCGGGATGGAGATATATAGTTGAGTATCATCAGCATATTGGTGATACCTCATCCCGTGTTGATGGATGATCTCGCCCAGTGGTTTCGTGTAGATATTAAATAGGAGAGGGGAGAGAACCGAACCCTGCGGCACCCCACACAAGATTTCCTTTCTCCCGCAGCATTACCAGGTAAGGCATCACCATCCTACCACGCCAGTTCAAGACATACCTGGCCGGGGGCTTCAGGCGGCATCGGGGACGGGGACTTGGACTGGAAAGCATCCTGGGACATGAATCCAGAGTCGTGCAAGGACACACTGGACAGCCTCACGGGTGCCTGCTGAGGCAGACTGGAGCTGCGGTAGCTGGGTGAGTGAGAATGCCAGCCACTTGACTGGGAGTCACTACTGTTTACACTGTTCCGACTGCTGTGAGATACAGAGGAGGAGAATGGGGGCGGGGGGGAGGAGAACGAAACGAACAAAAAGAAAGGGGGAGGGAGGGAGAAACCGGCACAACACGATTAGTCCCACGGGTCCCCGGCAAGGCATGCGCAAATCATAAAATGGTGGAACTGGCAGGACTTAGAACCCGAGCCACAGGTTGCTGCAGTATCCTTAGTAACCAGATAGAAAATGGCAGATCAGGGGGTGATACTCAAATTCTAATCCACACCAGATCTAAAAATAATCCTATGCTGGTTGCCTGGGGGGTCTCAGAATTTCTTCCAGGGGAATAGCTAGCGGGTGAAAGGGGAATGGCTTTTGTTCTACAGGTAGTCCTCACTTAATGACCACAATTGGGACCGGGATTTTGGTTGCTAAGCGAAGCAGTCATTAAGTGAATGACCCAATTTTACGGCTTTTTTCTGTGGTGGTCGTTAAATGAACCACGTGGTTACCCATTGATTTTGCTTTCCAGAAGCTGGCCAGGAAGGCTTAAAATGGCGATCACATGACCACGGGATGCTGCAGTGGTCATAAATGCGAACCGGTGCCAAGCGCCCAATTCGTGATCACGTGACCGTGGGGACACTACAATGTAAGTGTGAAGACTGGTCGTAAGTCGTTTTTTTCCAGCACCGTCCTAAGTACGAACCGTCACTAAATGAATGGTTGTTAAGCAAGGACTACCTGTAATGCAATTCAGCAGCGTTTTTCAACCTTGGCACCTTTAAGCTGTTCAACTCCACACGGTTGAAGTCCACACAGCTTAAAGGTACCAAGGTTGAGAAACACTGCAATACAGCCTAACTATTTGGGTCTCGTTCAAAACACTTCATGGGCAGATGGAACCATCAGGTGGCAGCCATTCCAGAAGACATTAGTATTCGGAGCACTCAATAGGGTAGCCCCCCCAAAATCAATGGTGAACGATACCAACTGGTGCTTCAAGCAGGGTTTCTTCGGGGCTTGTGTAGGTGATCCAATTTCTCTGATTCTCATTCCCCTGCTTGGAATCCTCAACTGGCTTCCTGGAGCTGCCCCTCCCCCGTTTAGAGTAGAAATGGTAAGCGCCCACCAAGGGCACGGGACGACTGACTGCCTTGGCCGCCCAGTTCACACCTGCCTCAAGGAGGGCCCCACGGATGATGCTCTAAAAGGCTCTGGTGCCCCCTGGAACCCTCTTTGGCCCCACAATCTGAAAACACGCTGACTCCTTGACAAAAATTCAGGGGTGTTTGAAGGGCTCCGGGGCCATTCTGAAAACTTTGGAGGACCACCCCTGCTTTCATCTTGTGGACGCCAGTACTGGGAGAACACAAGTGAGCGGGGGCTACGTGGGAATCGCCCTGGATTTGTTGTAACGTGTAACAGCAGCCTCTAGGAGGAGGAAGAGGAACAACGTTGGCTTGTTCGGCCATTGCGACACCACAAAGCTCCTGCCATCTTGCCTACTTGGCCACAAGACTTCCAGTAGACCTGCAGCCTGCCATTTCCCCTTGACGTTTCAGGATACTGCATTTTAAAAAGCCCGTGCTTCCTGCCATCCATGTAAATATCTATAGATCTCTCAGATATAGATACTGTACAAATGCATGCACAGACAGCTAGCTTTGCAAGGAAATGCAAATGAACCCCTCTATCGTGCCGCGGATGCTGCAGCGCTCCAGTCGATGTGATTTAGAAGGCAAACGTTTAAAATAAAGTGATAATAATAATGTGAGAGCATCAGAGCTAGGAAGAAATGAAAAGACAAAAGACACAGCAGGAAGTTTTCCTTTTGCTGGAGGAAAGGAGAAAATTAAGGTTTCAGTACGCCTGGGAAGGAGCAAGGAATAAGGTCTGCATGCTGTCGACTGTTTTAGTCAAGAGAAAAAGTTTCTGGGAGGAGGTAGAAAAGGCATCTGAGGTCCCACACACACACACACACACACACACACACACACACACAGAGCTAACAAATTAAAACAGTGCTGAACAGTTAACAGCTATTGCATCTAACAGCAAAAAACTTTATTCCAACTGTTTGAGAGACGTCAGATGCATTCAGACAGTTTGATCTGCTCCTGCACGATTAATTCTCGTTCTTCTTCCCCCCACATTAAGTGTTCAAGGTCGTGAGGACAGCGCTAAGAATAGCAGACTCTGAATCAGCAATCAAACAGGTAAACCGACTTGATTAAAAGATACCTTTAATTTTCTCAAGCCACTCTTGGTAAAATTCTTTAATCGTTAGAACCCTGCGCCACACGTGTTCTGAATCAATCAAATATTTAGCACAAATCAACAGAATTTCAATGAAAAGGTCAACCAAATTTGGAAACACCTCAGGATTCCAAAATGCTAATCACAAATTGCAATGTTGGAAGAAGCCCGACTAAATTCAGTGTCCACAAATGAACAATGGAAAAGTCAGTGATGGCTTGATCAGTTCCAAAATGATCATTTGAAACTGGCTGAACCTTCTAAGGTTCAAATCCAAATACTACACATTAAAAAGAAACCGATGCTTAAGCAACAGGGGTCCCTAAGAAACAGGATTATTTTATGTTATTTACTGCATTTTTATCCTGTCGTCGTCCCCCCCCCCCCGGTTGCTGAAGGAGGCGTACATGGGGTTTACCCCTAATTAGATGCCCATATAGTTGAGGTTGGTTGAAAGTGTGACCGAGACACGGTGGGTTCCGCGATTGAGAACAGATGTGACGTTGGGTCTTCCTGATCCAAATCCAAAATCTTAGGCACCATGCCACACATTTTCACTTACCTGCAGACACTGGATTTTCTGGTACTGGGAGAAGGCGGCGGTATCTGATAGGACCAGCCGTAGTCGGAACTTTTCAGATCAATAATTACCTGCAGAAAAGCAAAGATCACCATGAAAGACTAAGGGTGGCTTTAAAAAGCTGTTTTTGGGTCTTCTAACTGGATCAGAAAATTCCCTTAGCATATTCCACTAGCTCCAGCAAAGGAGATTGTTACCTTGTCGTGGTGCTGGAGCTTGAGCACCTCAATGAAACCATGAGCTAAACCGTGAAGGGACACCCAAGACGGGAAGGTCGTGGCAGAGAGGTCAGACTAAATACGATCCCCGGGGAAGGTAACGGCAACCCACCCCAGTATTCTTGCCGTGAAAACTAAATGGATCAGTACAACCAGAGATACTGTAGATACAGACTTTTGAGTCAGGAGGGCCAGTAAACAACATTCAGCCAAGCTCACCTGTTCACTGGATGATGGCAGCTTGTGTGGGTCCATAGTGAGGCTTTTCAGATCTTCTGATATGGTCTGTAGATGAGTTATTTCTCCCAACATTGATATTTCTCCTTCCTGGGAGATTTTTTTAAAAATACAGAATCTGTTATTGCTCACAACTATTGAGTTTTATTGCGTATTCAGTTCTGTCAACTTTAATATTTTACGAGTACACTCCGAAGGACACTCTCTTAGAAATCAGTGAAACATGGATTACAATAGGGCAGATCTCTCTGATATTTTATTCTCACAACACTGTTTCTTAAAACATACTACCAGGAGCTGTAAAACCTTCTTACCTATCTCTAACTATGAATTTGGGGAGGGATATTCCCCAAATTCATGGTTTGGGGAGGGGAGGAGGGAGGAAGAGATCACTTTATTTACATACAGTAGTAACATATACAGTTACATATACTGTACATATAGGGGGCGTGGTGGCTCAGCGGGTAAGACGCCAGGCTTGTCGATCGGAAGATCGCAAGTTCGGAGGTTCAAATCCCTAGCCCTGCGTGCGGAGTGAGCTCCCGCACTAGCTCTAGCTCTTGCCAACCTAGCAATTCGAAAGCATGCAAATGCAAGTAGATTAATAGGTACCACTTCGGTGGGTAGGTAACAGCGTTCCATGCGTGTCATGCGGCTACATGACCATGGAAGCGTCTTCGGACAACGCTGGCTCTTCGGCTAACAAACGGAGATGAGCACCGGCCCGTAGAGTCGGACACGACTGCACAAATGTGCAGGGGGAACCTTTACCTTTACCTAACATATACAGTATGTATACATATAGTAAACACGCTGGAAATGTTGAATGGGGAGATGATCTACAGATGTTTTCTTAGCCATGGAATAGTTCAACAGCACACAGTGGTCTAGTTACAGACCTTCTTGCTTTCTCTTGCTTCCACGATACACACATCCAGGATTGAGATCAAATTTACAAGGGATCTTTGAACAGAACAGGTAACACAGCAAAGGTAAGTAACGACTAAGTAGCAACTCCCCAACTTCCACCACATCCAACAGCTATTCTATCTGTTCTGTTTTTCTATTCCCAATTTCCCAGGACACCCTACGCACAAGGTTTCTGTCGTTTCCAACGGAAATTACGTCCATGTCTGGAAGATGGTGGTGGGTGAAAGGAAGCTGGAAACAGCTTATGAGAATTCTGTCCCAGAAGTGTTGACTGTCACTTTATTTGCAGTTTTCAGTGCCGAGCAAATAATTTTAAAAATTCCCAGCTTTCAAAATCTGTGATTATCTGCAATCCTTAACCAGCTATTTTATACTTTTCATGTATTGGTTTAACTTGCCTGAGAATATTTAGAGCAGGGTTTTCCAAAGTTTTCCCGCGGCGACACACCAACCGGCGTTGGTGTCTCGCCACGGGAAAACCCGGAAGCGCTGATGATGATCAGCGCTTCCGGGTTGTGTGGCGACACACCAGACTGTGTCTGGCGACACACTTTTGTGTCGCCACACAGTTTGGAAAGCTCTGATTTAGAGTGACAGGTTGCATAGAAAATGTTGAATAAACAAATCTAAGGGTACACAAGGAATTATAAGAGACCAGGTAAATAAAATAGAACTGAATTGAGTAAGTAGAAAAGCCTTTCAAGTGTCAAAACATCATGGACCAGCAGACTTAATGCAAAGCCCTTTCAAGTATTTTTACAGAAACAGCCTATGAAGGTCTTCCTTTCTAGCTGCTGGTTTTCATATTCAAAGCAACATTTACAGAATGTTGCATATTGTTTTATGTGTACTATCTATCTCATCTCGTCACAGTCCTTTTATACAGTACATAAGTGTGTGAAGAAAGAAGCATTAAGTAGGGTATGAATACTTAGAAATACATAGGAATCAGGAATACAATACAGGTAGTCCTCGCTTAACGACCCCAATTGGGACTGGAATTTGGTTGCTAAGCGATGTGGTCATTAAGGAATCTGACCCAATTTTACAGCCTTTTCTGTGGTGGTCATTAAGTGAATCACTGCGGGCGTTAAGCAAACCACATGGTCATTAAGCAAATCACAGAGTTCCCCATTGATTTTGCTTGCCAGAAGCCGGCCGGGAAGGTCGAAAATGGCGATCACGTGACCATGGGACGCTGCAACGGTCGTAAGTGTGAGGACAGGGCGTAAGTCGTTTTTTCAGCACTGTCGTAAGTCTGAACCATCACTAAATGAATGGTTATTAAGTGAGGACTACCTGTATGTTACTATAGAAATACCTTACGCATGTTCGTTTTCATGCAAGTGAACAGTAAGAGTTTGGAATGGAACTCACAATTACAGGACGCAGCATAGAAATAAATGAACAGAATCGGCCGCGCTCTTCAATCAGCGCTTTCCTAACAGCCTGTTTCTCCGTTTCTTCAAGAAGAAGATACTTATCATTCACACCCTGCAATGCTCTCTCCAGCTGACGCTGGATGTCTCCCCTACCTATTCATAACAGAGGAAAGCAAAAGTCATTTCAAGCCCAAGCAATTCTCAATAAAGGCTGTGGATATTTGCATCGCTTTCTTCCACGCAGCCAAACTCACAGGCGGGGCAATGTCTGCCCACGTTTTCTATGTCCCATCCAAGTCAACCAACGTAACCCTGCCTAAATCAATAGCAATGAATTTCATCTTCAGTTTAAAGCAGGATTCTAATGCAATTTTACACAAAGCATCCTTCTATTTTTATTCAGAAGCGGGTACGTACTGTAGATAAAAAGAAAAGGTTCAAATTTGCCTTTCAGGCAGCAACTGAAGACAAGATGGCAAACAGTTTACCTACTTTGACTTAGATGGTAGTTTTCCCACTCAACTCAGGGGAACCTCGTTGGGGCAGCTTTTAGGGCTTTCTCAAATGAAGAGATTAGTGGGCAAGCTTTTGTGGGAAACCATAAAATTAGATACAAAGATTTTTCCTTCCTTATAATTTTAGAAATGAGAATCACTCAATAAAGCTGAACAGCGTTGGTTCTAAAGACAGCACCCTTGATGTAAGACACAGGAAAATGGTCAAAGACAGCACGTTCTTAGTTACCCAATTTAGGTAACTTTAAAATGGCACTGACAGATTAAGGCTGTCACTGGCGACTCGTCACGATGGTTCCAGGCTTCCTCTTGGATCGAGGGCGTATGAGCCCCACTATTAGTTAATGGAGAACAACTCCAGCAGCAGATGCTTCAGGAACGCTCCCGAGCAGACACTGGGGCGCTGGGTGAGGCGGGCCTCCCGGACAGACTTTTGGTTCGATTCAGCAAATCAGATTTCATGTTCTTATGAAGATGGACAGCAGGAAGGCAAGCAACTGTCTTCTGCAATACACAGCCATGGAACTGCAGGCTGCTCCGTGGTGCACTATGAATTGATACAGGGCCATGCTGGGGTCCAAGAGGGCAAAGCAAAGTGTCTTGTTTAATATGGAGAGCCGTCTTCTATTTTATCCCTCTTTCCTAATAGTGTATCTTATTCTGACTTACACTGCCTTCCCAGGTTTTCTGCTAGAGGCATTTCCCATTACCTGTGCCTTGTTTCTCTTAACTAGAAATGCCAGGGAATTAATTTGCTGTCTTCTGCATACAAAGCATTTATACAACCAGATTACATGACCGTATACCCTAAAGCCTTCCTAAAGCCAGGCCTTCCTGTCCTCCACTGTCTCCCGGAGTTTACTCGGTGATGCTGTCTAACCATCTCATCCTCTGCCGTCCCCTTCTCCTTTTGGCTTCCGTCTTTCCCAGCATCAGGGTCTTTTCCAGGGAGGTCTTCTGCATACAAAGCATTTTATACAACCAGATTACATGACCGTATACCCTAAAGCTGTAAAGCTGTATACCCTAAAGATGCTGATGCTGGGGAAAGTGGAAGGCCAAAGGAAGAGGGGCCAACCAAGGGCAAGATGGATGGATGGATGGATGATATTCTGGAGGTGACGGACTCGACCGTGGGGGAGCTGGGGATGGCGACGGCCGACAGGAAGCTCTGGCGTGGGCTGGTCCATGAAGTCACGAAGAGTCGGAAGCGACTGAACGAGTAAACAAAAAAATACCCTAAAGCAGTGTTTCTCAACCTTAGCAACTTTAAGATGTGTGGACTTCTTGCTGGCTGGGGAATTCTGAGAGTTGAAGTCCACACATCTTAAAGTTTCCAAGGTTGAGAAACACTGCCCTACAGCATAAACCTGAATCTTATCCAGAAGCTTAGGGATAAAAGGCAGAGACTGATGGAAGAACAATTCTTTGAAAGCAGGAAATTTGAAGACTGACCTATATGAAGATTATCCAACTCTTATGGAAGGATTTATGGTGCTTCCAGAGATAAGTCAGAGGCCAGACACTGCCCTGAAAAAACAGATGCCACCCACCCTCATTTTAAATCTCTCCCACTTTATAAACAAAATTTGAGGTTGGCGTATGTTATGGGTGTGTGCTAGTCCACATATGTACATGTATATATGTCCCGACTCATTGCAAATTTTTGACGAAGAGGAAGAGGGAGAGAATCTTACCCAAAAAATATACATTTCCATAAACAGGTAAACTAATTCAGTTTAAGCTGCAACATTACAAAGAACTGCAAATACAGTATTTATATTTCTAATGTATGAATAGTGTTAATCTCCTGCAAAATTCCATTTCAGCAATATTATAATAATATATTATATTATACATATTATTCTACTATACTAATAACATATTATGAAGTTTGTATTTAATGTGCAGACCAAATACTGTATCTAAATCCTAGCTAAACATTACTAATCAGAGAGGTGGGCATATTAGAAATTGTTGTAAAGAGGCATTAATGCAATCAAAGATGTCATGAGACATGGAGTGCCATATGAAATGTACTGCAAAAGAAGACAACCTGAAACTGTAAGATTGTTCAGAAAGCTTATTGTGAGGTTGTGTGTGGATTAAAAATGCAGCATGTTTTACATGTGGCTAAACAAAAATGTTCCATGAGGTTTCAGCTATAGAACAATGTGGATAAAAAAATCCAGTTGCAAGAAGTGAAGGATTACAAGGATTAATATTCTGAAGCCCAGTTACCCTGTGTCTATGTTCACACAACATGTTTAACCAGGTCAAATAAACACTTAGTGATGACATTTGCACAACAAGCTAATCTTGATTGGTGTTAACTTTGGTTATGACTTTTGGGAGGTTTAATATGTAAACTCAGGCACTTTGGTTAATTTAAGATTCAGCACACTGGGCAAACCTTGAAAATGGGTTTATTCCATAGATACTTGAAGTGTATTATGGGAATGCAATCACTAAATCTTCATATGTTGCTTCACTTCCTTTACGCCAACAATTCTTTTCTCCTTCCCCTCTCTCCAAATCCTACTGTTTTTGTATCTTCAATCGTCACGCTCTTATAACTCTATTAAGGACCATGACTAATGCAAGAAGCTGAAGGAACAAGCAGCAATTGCCAAGCCTTGACAATTGCACCATGACAATTGACACCATGACCGTGACAATTTTGTACCATGGAAGCCACCAACCAAGAACCAGGTTTGCCAGCTTGATTCCGCCTTAGAGTCAGAGGCCTTTAGATACAAATGTTCTTGAATCAATCACCAATCATGTCTCAACTCCCCAACAAGGGATGATTTTCCTAGGTCATGGTGCTCAATGTCAGCCACCACTAACCTTCAAAATAAAAGTGGGAACCAGAGTTGTTCACAGTATCATTGATGTAAAGGTTAAAAGGTTCCCCCCGCACGTTTGTGCAGTCGTGTCCGACTCTAGGGGCCGGTGCTCATCTCCGTTTGTTAGCCGAAGAGCCAGCGTTGTCTGAAGACGCTTCCACAGTCATGTGGCCGGCATGACGCACGCGGAATGCTGTTACCATCCCACCAAAGTGGTACCTATTCATCTACTTGCATTTGCATGCTTTCGAATTGCTAGGTTGGCAAGAGCTGGGGCGAGTGCGGGAGCTCATTCCGTCACGCGGGGCTAGGGATTCGAACCTCCGAACTTGCGACCTTCCGATCGACAAGCCTGGCGTCTTACCCACTGAGCCACCACGCCCCTACTGAGCATCCTAGACCAAGCCAAATCCAAAAACCCTAGGGAATTCCTGGAAGCTTGGCACTCAGACAAGTCAGCCATCAACAGGCACATATGTTAGAGTTATTCTATGTAGAAATCCTACGAATGGATTCCTTCACTGTGATATTCTTTAGCTTGTAAGACAGTATTTTTCCATACAGTGTTCACAAAACATTCCACCAGTAAAACACCAGGTGGACTCTAGGGGCCGGTGCTCATCTCCATTTGTTAGCCAAAGAGCCAGCGTTGTCCGAAGACGCTTCCACGGTCATGTGGCCGGCATGACGCACGCGGAACGCTGTTACCTACCCACCGAAGCGGTACCTATTCATCTACTTGCATTTGCATGCTTTCAAATTGCTAGGTTGGCAAGAGCTGGGGCTAGTGCGGGAGCTCACTCCGTCACGCAGGGCTAGGGATTCGAACCTCCGAACTTGCGACCTTCCGATCGACAAGCCTGGCGTCTTACCCGCTGAGCCACCACGCCATCATTGATGATGGGAGTACTATTTCCTGCAGACTTATTTAACCTCTACTCTAATGAAGGTTACTTGCAGTTTTTAAGACCCACATAAAATGTATCAATTGTCAGCTGAACTGCGAAGAAAAGAACCACTAAACTGAGGCTGGGGGTATCTGGCTACTCAAGTGCAACTGTGCATGGCAGGAGGAAATACCAAGACAAAAAAGACTAAAGCCTTAAATCTCCTGCTATGTGCCGAGGGATGCCACACAAATGCAACTAGCTTACGTTTACAGGAGTTTCAGATCTGCAGTCCTATCTATCTATCTATCTATCTATCTATCTATCTATCTATCTATCTAATTCCCCGCCCATCTCCCATACAAGGGACTCTGGGCGGGTTACAATAATCAAAACTTAAACCATACAAGATAGAAAATATATAAAAATATATCCAATATAAAATAAAATAAAATAAAATCCAAGATGGATTGGGGACCGTGGCACAGGTCATATTGCTACGGGGCCAGCCAACCCCAGGAGGCACTACCACCTCCGTCGTCCCAGGCCAGGCGGCAGAGCCAGGTCTTAATGACCTTCCAAAAGGCCAGGAGTGGCCAGTCTCACCTCCGGGGGCAAGATATTCCATAGGGCGGGCGCTGTCGCAGAGAAGGCACGTCTCCTGGACCCCGCTAGATGGAGTTCTCTTGTTGAGGGGGTCCGAAGCATGCCCTCTCTGCAAGAACGGGTGGGGCGGGCCGACGTTATTGGGACGAGACGGTCCCTCAGGTACCCTGGTCCTATGCCATGTAGGGCTTTAAAGGTAATCACCAACACTTTGAATTGGACCCGGAAGCAAACTGGCAACCAATGCAGCTCGCGTAGCAGAGGTGTTACATGTGCCGATCTTATGGCACCCGTAACTGCTCGCGCCGCCGCATTCTGTACCAGCTGAAGCTTCCGGATACTCTTCAGGGGTAGCCCCATGTAGAGCGCGTTACAGTAGTCTATGCGGGAGATGACAAGGGCATGAGTGACTGTTCGGAGGGCCTCCTGATCCAGGAAAGGGCGTAACTGGCGCACAACTCGAAGTTGTGCAAAGGCCCTCCTGGCCACGACTGCCACCTGCTCTTCAAGCAGGAGCCGTGAGTCCAGGAGGACCCCCAGATTCCGCACTGGATCCGAGTGAGGTAGTGCAACCCCACCCAGAACCAAAGATGACAACTTCCCGGATCTAGGGGGGCCATCAATCCACAGCCACTCCGTCTTACCAGGGTTCAGTTGAAGCCTGTTGTTCCCCATCCAGACCCCCACAGCCTCCAGACACTGAGATAGGGCATCGACTGCATCACCTACTTCACCCAGGATGGAGATGTATAGCTGGGTATCATCAGCATATTGATGGTACCTCATCCCATGGTGACGGATGATCTCGCCCAGCGGCTTCATGTAGATGTTGAACAGGAGAGGAGAGAGAACCGATCCCTGCGGCACCCCACAAGACAGGTGTCGCGGGTCAGCTCTCTCCTCTCCTATCAACACCGACTGGGAACGGCCCTGGAGGAAGGAGGCGAACCAGCGCAAAACCACGCCGCCTGCCCCCAACTCCCTGAGCCACCCCAAGAGTATACCATGGTCGACGGTATCAAAAGCCGCTGAGAGATCTAAGAGAGACAGGATGGATGCACTCCCTCCATCCCGCCCTCGCCAGAGATCATCCATAAGCGCGACCAATGCAGTCTCTGTCCCATATCCTGGCCTGAAACCTGACTGAAAAGGGTCCAGATAATCCGTTTCTTCCAGAATCCTCTGGAGTTGCAATGCCACCACCTTCTCAACCACCTTTCCTAAAAAGGGAAGGTGGGAGACTGGGCGAAAATTGCCCAGAATAGTAGGGTCCAAAGACGGTTTTTTGAGGAGGGGGTGCACCAGCGCCTCCTTAAAGGCAGCCGGGAACACCCCCTCACTCAAGGACGAATTTATAATCGCCAGGACCCAGCCACATGTCACCTCTCTAGCTGATTTCACCAGCCAGGAGGGACATGGGTCAAGTTGACATGTGGTGGCATTTACAATCCCAAGGATCCTGTCTACTTCATCAGGCCCAACAGGATCAAACTGCTCCCAGATAACATGGTAAGTACAAGCCTCTGGCATCTCCCCAGATCTTGTCTCACGCTTGGAGTCCAACTTGGAATGAATCTGAGCGATTTTGTCCTGCAGATGCTCAGAAAACTCTTCCGATCGGCCCTGTAGATGGGTCTCCCCTTGCTCCTGACCCAAGAGCGATCTTGTAATCTTAAACAGGGCCGTCGGACGGCATTCTGCGGACGCAATAAGAGCGGAGAAATATTCACGTTTTGCCGCTCTTACCGCCACAAGGTAGGCCTTAACTGCGGCTCTAGATTGTGTTCGGTCAGGTTCCGTCTTCGTCTTTCTCCAGCGGCGCTCTAGACGTCTCTTAACCCTCTTCAAAGCCCTCAACTCCTCCGTAAACCACGGAGAGTGACGGGCCGAACAGGGCCGGAGAGGTCGCATAGGCGCGATCTTGTCCAGGGCTCCGGCTGCTGCCTTATTCCAGGCCGCGGCCAGGACCTCCACTGGACCGTGAAGCAAGTCCTCGGGAATAACCCCCAGCTCCTTCTGAAACCTCACTGGGTCCATCAGTCGCCGGGGGCGGACCAGTCGAATAGGTCCCGCCTCCCTGCGGAGTGGGGTAGCACAAGAGAGCCTCAGGGTCACCAGGGCGTGGTCTGACCATGACAATGGGGAAAGATGTAACTCTCCCCTCAGATCACATTGCCACTGCTCGGACAAGAAAACTAAATCCGGAGTGAGACCACTGTCACGAGTCAGGTCACGAATAATCTGAGACAGGCCCATAGCTGCCATGGTAGCCATGAACTCCCGGGCCGCCTCCGAGGACCGCCCCAGGGACGGCAGATTGAAATCCCCCAGAACCATAAGTCTGGGAAACTCCACTGCCAACCCCGAGACAGCCTCGAGCAGCTCAGGCAGGGAGGTTGCTACGCAGCAGGGAGGCTGGTACAGCAGCAACACTCCCAACTGTTCTCGTGAACCCAACTTGAAAAACAAGGTCTCACACCCGGTCACTTGTGGAGCAGCGCCCCTGAAGGCCACAAGGGACTCTCGGATGACAACCGCCACCCCTCCTCCCCTGCCCCGGTGTCTCGGCTGATGCCAGACCTGAAACCCGGCTGGGCACATTTCTGAGAGGGCTACTCCCCCCTCTGGGCCCAGCCAGGTCTCGGTAATACACACCAGGTCAGCCCCCTCCTCTGTGATTAAATCACTTATAAGGGGGGCCTTGTTATTCACCGACCTGGCGTTCAGCAGCAGCAGTTGGAGACCGGAGCCCACGAGGATCTGCTTACCAGGGCCTGGGTATGAACACGGGGGGGCGGAACGCACCACCGGTAACAAACACCGGGGGCGCCTTCCCCGATAATGGCTTGCCCTCCGGCTCCCGTCATACCGTCCCCTGCCCGTCACCACCTGAATCACTTGGCCCGCCACACAGCCCCCAGAGATTCCCGGCTCTGGCCTAGTAGCCTCCACTCCCAGGCCTCCGGAATTCTTGGGACTAATCAAGGGTCCCTTATCCCATTCATCCATCATCCAATCTCATGCAATGTCGGGTAGCGCGTAAGACCCCCCAGCGCACCAGCTCTCGCTCTCGGCGCTGGTAGGGTCCAGCACCACCCCCACTCACACTCTACACTCACACCCTGCACCTCTCCCTCAACTTCTCTCACTGGTCAGGGAGAGGCACCAACACTCACCAGCACTCACTCCTACCCCACCTGACTCTCACCCAGGGGGGTACTCTTACAAAACCATACAATCTTGGCTCCCCCCCACCTCGTCTCTAACCTGGGGGGGGTGTCCACATTCATACCAAGGGACCCCTACAAACCCTCTGCCGCCTTAGCCTGAATTTCCTACTATTCAGAATGGAATTTAAGAAGACATCAACGTCAGGTTCTGATTTAATATCAGTATTATTAACTAGGTAAAGATCAGGTTATACCTTCTTTTGGAAAGGACTGCCTGAACAGGAACGACGAATACATGGGGTAGGCTTTGCTATCAAAAACGACCTTGTGAAGCTCTTGTCAGAAGTTCCCACTGGCATTAACAAACGACTCTCAATTCTCTGAATAAAACTCACCAAAAACCAACAGGCAACTATCCTAAGTGCTTACGCACCAACACTAGATGCAGATAAGGATATCAAGGAAAAATTTTATACCCAGCTGGACACCATCTTATCAGAGATACCAAAGGAGGATAAAATTATCCTCCTGGGCGATTTCAATGCAAGAGTTGGGCGTGACTTTGATTTGTGGCTGGGGATCATTGGGAAAGGAGTTGACAATAGCAACATGAATGGAATCTTACTTCTGACTAAATGTGCAGAGCATAACCTTGTCATTACTAACACACTCTTTTGCCAGAAAAGATTAAAACATCATGGAAGCACCCAGAGTCGAAGCACTGGCATCTTTTAGTTTATGTAATTGTCCGTACTAGAGATTGCTGTGATGTACTTCTCACCAGAGCCATGACGAGTGCCGATGACTGCTGGACCATCGATTAATTCGATCCACGATGGCCATAAAGATTGTCCCTCATCGTAGGCTCCAAGGAAGAAAACCAAGGCGTAAAATGAATACACTGGCCCTTCAAGATCCTATTAAACGAGCTTGCTTTCAATCAACTCTCAAGGAACATCTGCCTATGGAACTTCCTGAAAATGTTGAGGAACACTGGATTAAATTGAAGACTTCTATCATTTCAGCCTGTGAACAAACTATCGGATACCAAGCTAAGTGACACCAGGACTGGTTTGACGAGAACGATAGTGAGATTGAACATATTATTGACAAGAAAAGGAAAGCCTTCCGGATATGGCAAAAAGATATTAACTGTGCCATTAAGAAAAAAAATATACGCCAGTGCAAAGGCAGAAGTCCAAAGAACTAGAGAACTTAAGAACATATGGTGGATAAAAAGAGCCCAAGAAATCCAACATTTTGCAGATGCTCATGATGCACGGGGCTTTTTTAACGCCATAAAGGCCATCTATGGACCAACAAACCATGGTACAAATCCCTTACGCTCAGTAGATGGTGCTAAACTTCTAAAGGACAAAGAGTCTATTGCACTGCGCTGGAAAGAGCATTACTACAATCTCCTTAATGTCACTCTACTGTGGCTGATGAAGTCTTCTTGCAAATCCCGCAAAAACAAATAAGAAATGAGCTTGCAGTACCCCCTAGTTTGGAGGAAGTCAGTAAAGCCACTAAACAAATGAAAAATAACAAAGCTAGTGGACCTGATGGGATTCCTGCTGAAGTCTTTAAAGAAGGCGGGCCTGAACTTACACAACAACTTCATAAGCTCATCGAAAAAATCTGGATGAGGGAGGAGATTCCAGCAGACTTTAGGGATGCCATAATTATCACTCTCTTTAAAAAGGGTGATAGAACAGACTGTGGAAACTATCGAGGCATCTCCCTTCCAGCCACAGCAGGCAAAATCCTGGAAAGATCATCGCAAACCGTCTCCTATCTGTATCAGAAGACATCCTCCCTGAAACGCAAAATGGCTTCCGCCCTTCCAGGGGAACAGTGGATATGATCTTCACTGCACGACAGCTTCAAGAAAAATGCAAGGAGCAAAACCTCCCTCTGTACATGGCGTTTATTGATCTCACTAAAGCTTTTGATACTGTAAATCGTACTGCTCTCTGGACCATCCTTCTGAAAATCGGATGCCCTGATAAATTTGTGAACATCTTGCGGTTACTCCATGACGGCAACAATCCTGAGTAACAATGGCTCTCAAAGCGATCCATTTAAAGTGGAATCCGGCATTAAACAGGGATGTGTTATTGCTCCAACCTTATTCGCTATCTTCATCGCTATGATTATACACCTTGTTGAAGAGAAACTTCCTACTGGTGTAGAAATTATATATCGAACAGATGGAAAGCTTTTTAACCTTAGTAGGCTGAAAGCAAAAAATAAAGCATGACGTCACATGACCACATCGCTTAGCGTCGGCAATCCCAGAAGTCCCAGTTGCGGTTGTAACTCCAGGACAACACGGGTCGTTAAACGGGAAGAGGGGGGACTCCCAGGCAAGCAGGAGAGCGCTGCGGGTGGGGTGGGTGCTGCAGGCGTGGGCTAGGGGCTGCGGGTGGGTGGCGCTGGTCGTAAATGTGGGCTGGCCCGAATTCTGATCACGTGACCATGGGAGGGGGCGCGTTGGAATGGCTGGAACTTAAAGGACTGGTCGTAAGTCCATCTTTTCAGCGCTGCTGTAACTTTGAATGGTCGCTGAACGAATGGACGTAACCCGAGGACTACCTGCAGAACTACTAGAATCCCCAGTAGCACAGCTGAGAAACTGAGTGGCAGTTTTATAGATACAGATATCTATATAAATTCATATTCAATGGACCAACAAAAGCTGATGTGTCTAATTAAACTGCAATTCCAGTATTTTGCTATTCAAAACAATTAATAACATTTAATAATTACCTAAGATTTCATTTAGGCTAAAGATTATCATAGCATAAGATTACCAAAATGGAGATGAAGCCACTTAGTAACCATAGAACAGCCCTGATTAATTTTACTTCTTCAAATAATACTGCTGGGAACGTTCAGGGAAGAAATGCATAGGACAACAATTTCTTTTAGAGGTAAGGTGGAATTCCCAAAGGTGAGTAATCATGATTGTTTGAACTAAAGGAAGCTATGCTTTCCACCAGGAAATTATATTAGATAAAAATACAGATCCAAAACTACTGAAGAATTTTCTGTTGTTGATAAGCAAATAAAAGTGCAATGAAGGAATTAATATTGTATAGCAGTCTCTTAACTACACAGTCATGCATCCTCTGAGATTTATGTTTTGTATAGTTCTGAATGCAAGATTAAAAACAAAGATCCATAATCATTCTAGCTAAGAGCTGGGATCTTACATTATATTAACACACAATGTTTGTTTGGTTTGGTTTAGTGTGTTCCGTGAACCCAAACACTGTAATTCCTAAACCAGAGTTTATGGCTTAGTGTGTTACATGGATCCAATCATTTCTAGTTTATTCAATATAACAGGGCTAAACAAACAAGGACTTACAATGATGTGTGAATCAGCTCAAACAATTTTCCACCACGTACGTGGCAATAACAAGACTTGACCCTATCAAGACTACGTGGCTCTGGGTTTTTGGGTCCCCTGGCTCTGGAGAGCTGCCATCTTTTAACTCTTGACAAGGTAGCACATCACCCAACAGAGTTGGCACACAATTTGGGGGTCCTCCTGGACTCGCAGCTTCTGTTCGAAGAGCAGGTGGCAGCTGTGGCTGGGAGGGCCTTTGTATGAAGCATCTTGTGCACCAATTGCGCCCATTCCTGGACCAGAAGGCCCTGCTCGTGTCACTCCTGCCTTAGTCGCTTCTGGCTTGGACTACTGCCCTGCGCTCTACATGGGGCTGCCCTTGGAGACCACCGGGAGACTTCAACTGGTTCAGAACGCAGTGGCACAGAGCGCTTTGCGCAGCTTGCAGCTTGCCTCTTACAGCCCTGCTGCACGTGACCTGCACGGGCTCCCAGTCTCTTTCCGGTGGCAACTGAATTATCACCTGCGTGGACGCCACTCCCCGAGGACATCTACCCATCCCACTCGGTGGATGGGGTGGGTCCACTCCAGGCCTCCTCAAATACGGTCATCTGGGAAGACCCTTTTCTGTCGCTGCGCCTACAGTATCGGACAGACTCCCCTGGTGTTGCGTTAGAGTTTTAATCTTGCGTTTTTATGATTCCTGTATTTGTCTGTCAGCCGTCTAGAGTTCTTTTATATAATATAGGCAGCCACTTTTCCCCCAAATAAATAAGAGACAATGGCACACAAAAGGCAACTGAGATTAAAAGAATATACCATATAGCGACTGCATCCCAACACAACAAGTCATTAGCTACGCCTGGGTCGCTGTGGATATCCGATTATTTGCTTTCCTGTCTCCATGCTGCCATTTCTACTCCAAGCAATTTTGTTCAATCTCAAATATAAAAATTCATCAGCACCAAACTGACAAAACTGGAGTTGACTGGATACTTCTGTCTGCATTGTACAGGATTTTTAAAATTTTATCTCACAAATTTTAAGTTATCTTGGGACAATTCAAATACTTTCTGAAGTTCCCCTCAAACTTGCCATAGCTCCAGACAAAACTGGAGTTGACTGGATACTTCTGTCTGCATTGTACAGGATTTTTAAAATTTTATCTCACAAATTTTAAGTTATCTTGGGACAATTCAAATACTTTCTGAAGTTCCCCTCAAACTTGCCATAGCTATATCCTAACAGATCTAGAGAAACCCATACTTAAACTTAGGAGAATTTATTCTACCTCCACTTCCTCTTGGAGATTATTTCCCCGTTTTTGCTTCCCCCACCCTATTTACTGGTGATTGTGAAGAATTGGTAAAGCCACCTTCAGCCCTCAAATCTTCCTTGGGATGGATTTTAACTAATAATTTCCAGCTTGTCCATACACATACATGTCCACGGCTTGTCCTTTTCCTTAATGCTTTCAAAACACAACACTCCTTTCCAGGAGTGCTCACAAGACGTAGTAAAAAAAATCAAGATGGTGGCCACAACAGTACAAGTGAAGCTCTGCCTGTTTTTTTAATTTACATTGCACACGTGATACAGAGAGCCAGTTTGGTGCCAGACTAGAAACCAGGAGACCGTACGTTCTAGTCCTGCCTTAGGCACAAAGCCAGCTGGGTGACCTTGGGCCAGTCACTCTCTCTCAGCCCTAGGAAGGAGGCAATGGCAAATCACTTCCAAAATCTTGCCAAGAAAACTGCAGGGACTTGTCCAGGCAGTTGCCAGGAGTCAACACTGACTCGAAGGCACACACACGTGTGTGATGCAGATTAAAAAAACAGGTGGAGCTCTAATCGCACTGCTGCTGCTATCTTTACCTTTTGACCACACGCTGCTCCCTTAATTCATAATGCCACCTTCAGCTTTTTAAGCTGTGGTAGATGCTATGCAGTGATGGTCGTTGCATTGACTTAATAGATGCCTCTTTTTTTCCTCCCTCCGCAAATTAATTTCTTCTTAAACAAGTTTTGAAGAAGTTGCTCAACATAGCTACACATAGCTACAAGTATTTCCAGATGTTGTATCGAACTGCTACTGACAAAGAAGAACCCTGCCATGGAGAATATATTTTCTCAGTGAGGTACTTCCCGCTGAAGGCTTTTGGAAACGCTTTGCCAGAAAGCAAAATAACTCCATTTATTGGCTCAATCCCATAACCTATCTGCATCTCTCAGCAGCAACCAAATTGGACACCATAATCCCCCACCCATAGAAAGTCTAGCTCAGCAGCTGACCTAAACAAGAATTGGGCTGGGGAAAAAAATTTGAGAGGGAAAAGAAAGGCACAACTAAGCGTTTGGAAATTCTTCCCAAAATATGCTTGTAGCGACTACAGCACTGGACCTGCATACACTAGATTTTGAGCTAGTTTCAATGTATTATGTATTGTCTGTTCAAACAAGATTCTAGAGCAGCGTTTTTCAAACTTGGCAACTTTAAGATGTGTGGACTTCAACTCCCAGAACTGAAGTCCACACATCCTAAAGCTGCCAAGGCCGAGAAACACTTCCTTTGGGGATTACTGGTGAACAGCAGCAGCACGCCAAACACATTGGAGCTCGTTAATTTCAGTACCTAATTAGGGGGATTAGATGTTGGATTTTACTGTTTTAATTATAACATTGAGTTTCATGCTGTGTTCGATTTTGTAAGTCCTGGGAGACGCCTTGAATCGGTTAGGTCTCAGGCTGTGGACATCTCATAAATTAAAACTAACCAACAAACAGGGCCGAGGCGGCGAAATTGTCCTTCCATTTTTTTTCCCCACCAGCCCCAATTCCAACTGGATGAACGCCAAATTGCTTCTGAAATGCTTTCAAAGGAAAAGAGCATTTCAGAAAAAATATGCGGGATCAAGTCAGGACCACGTGTCAGGTGGTTCTCCTGGGTTTCTATTACACAGAGGCAGCTGCTCTTCTGCAAGTTTTACACTTGATCACAACTGACTAGGTTAGGGAAATATCCCAGCCTTCCTTAAGCTGGGTGCTCTCCAGCTATCTGGAATTCCAGTTCCCAGAATCCCCCCGCTAGCACGGCCAGGGCTGAGAATTCTGGGAGTGGAAGTCCACCCATCTGGACAAAGATGCAGAGACTGGAGGAGGCTACCGCCTTTCGTTCCCCTTCTGAAAAGCCATCGCTCCACTATTAAGGCAACCAAGACCAGATTTCGCTTTCAGGAAGCAAGTGACCCAGGACTGAAAAAGCACCTAAATGTTCTTTGTGTCTGTCTAAGAATAAAAACAGAGTTAGAATTAGAAATTCAGTTCTGCAACCTGGCTCACAAACCGTAGCTTACAGTAACATTTTGGTATCCTTTTTGACAGGCAAGGTGAAGTGGTGTTGATCCGTGGCAATCCGTGGCATTGACAATGGTGCCTTTGGAGACTAACAAGTCAATTAACAAGGCTTGCCCTGTGGGAAAAGAAACCTGCTCGTTACCATCCAAATGGCAGTGTTTCACTGTGGGGGTTTTCTTAAAGCATGTTGTATTTGCAGAGTCGGTTCCGAGTACGTAATCGCTTTCTCTTTATCCTTCTCCTGCGAGCGGTGCAATAACTCTTGGGCCTCCACAGATTTCCCAGTTCAGAGCCAAGCAAGAGAATCTCCAGCAGTAATAAATGAAGTCAGAAATGAACACCAACGGAAGGCATACAGCACAGAGACCCCTGACTTGGGGGCAAACTCACTAAGAAATCTCACCGCCACCCAACACGGAACTTGCCACCCAACATCCAAGTCCTGCCAATGCTGCAGTTCGTGGCTTGATGCTGCCGAGAGGACCGAAGCAGGCTTTGAGGAGGAGGAGGTCACCCTTCCTCAAGGCATTGGCGAGAAACTGGGGGCGCCAAAAGGGTTCCAAGACTTGTCCCCTGGCAAGCCGAAGCCCAAGGTCACCCACCATCTACTTCCCTCTGGAACAAGCAAAATAATCAGAGGAAAGCTCTTGTCTTGAAAACTCTGTCAGCTTGAAAACTGCATCCTGTGGCCTTCTTACTGTTGCTGCACTAGGACTCCCAGAATCCCCCATATTCCAGCCGCATAACCCCTTGCCACCACACCATCTCATAATTTAGGGCTTTTTCAATACCCTCCTTTAATTTTCTTAGCTCTTAAGGCAGTGTTTCTCAACCGTGGCAACTTGAAGATGGGTGGGCTTCAACTCCCAGAATTCCCCAGCCAGCTGCTGGCTGGGGAATTCTGGGAGTTGAAGCCCACCCATCTTCAAGTTGCCACGGTTGAGAAACACTGCTCTAGAACTAAACGCTAATCCTATATTAGGACCCAAACAATACTGATTAAAAAATCACTCTGGCATACTGTAGTTTTTGACTTCACAAAACGTAAGTGTGGTTGTTTGTTCGTTCATTCATACATACATACATTTTTGTCTTCTTAATGTCAAACAAAGGCACAAGGTAAAACTCATGTCGCACTAACGAACCTTTACAGATACAATTTACTTTAAAGGTAAAGATGTAACTGAAATAATCTGACAGCCACTACAGGGGCTACTCAGTCCCGTTATTCCTTTGAAACGCGTATTACTATCACGAGTTTCAGCTAAGACCAAATCTAATGAATGGAGGACTCCTTTTTAGCGTGAGGTTTTAAACTGTAGGCCAAGAGAAGGGAAACGTGCGCTGCAAAGACGGAACAGTAAGAAAAAGTATTAGGTCGCGCTACTCAGCTGACCGTGTTGATCTCAAGGAAGCTACGAGGGGCAGAGCAGAGGTCCGTGGACGCAAGATCAGCAGGAAATCCTGGCACTGTAGGCCGGGAGGCGGCAACAACAATTCTGTCCTGTGCTCACCTAGTCGTCAGAACTCAAGCTGGGCTCAAAGAAAGTTTTGCCATTTATTTATTTATTTATTTATTTATTATTTATTTTCCAACTTATTTTTCCAATTTCTATCACTGCCCATCTCTGCCGAACAGGGGACTCTGGGCGGTTTTACTCCAGAGATTCTGCAAGGTCCAAGAAGTCCCGTCCCACCGTCAGGAGGCTGGTATCTCTACAGCGCTAATCATCAGCTAACATTCTTCCTACTTCCATTGCCATATTCTACCCTTTGGTGGTTTAAACAGCTCAGGATGGGCTTCAAACTTGTAGAACAGGGTTCAAAATAGTATCTAAACCAGAAGGGCGCAAGCTGTGGCCCTCAAGATGATCTCCAACTGCAGCTCTCAGGAGCACCTACAATCGATTGTGACCTAGACCTACTGGATGCCTTCGATGTCTCCGGAGCAGAAAACCTTGCAATTTATTTATTTGTTTATTCTCATTTTTGAGAAGGGGTGGTCATCCATAATATGGTCCCAAATGAGGAACTGAAAGAAAACCAGCTAACAGCAATATGTAGTTATATGATTGCAACTTATCATTTTCAGATAACTGTGGAATCTTCTGAGCAGGTCTCCGTCAAGAGAGTAAAGAAAAATGTGAGGAACTGTACCTTTCTTCGCTTTCCTCTGAAGCTTCAGTGTATCTGAGGATTTCTTTTTTATTTCCTGGCGAGCTTTTTTGTATTCTACAGAGAGAGAGAGAGAGTTTGTATATAAACATGTTTCATGGGCAATGGTGCTAGAAACTCAAGTTAGACGAGCAAAGTTGGAGGAGAATTTTAACAGAACTACTGCATAAATGTTCAATGGGGTTTATGCCAAGGTAAGATTATGTGAGACTGAAGCTTAAGCACTTTTCCTTTTAATGGCCTAATGCATGTAATATTTTGCATGAATGTACACGCAGGAGGTCAAGAAAGAATAGGAAAACATAATCGACTGTGGCTACAGGGTTGTAAGTAATCACAGAAGGGATTCTTAGCAATTGCAGAAGATTGCCATGGCTTGATTTTTTATACAGAGGAAGAAGGTCAATACACTAATTAATTTATGATCTGGAACAAGCAGGAGCCCTTTTGACTAGCAGTTTGAATGCCACACGTACCCTCCTGCGGCTCACAAAAAATAGAGGACAAACCAAGGAATGTTTTTGTGCCACCTCAGACACGGACGAGTTGATGGTAACATGGACTGGAGACGTCATTCACGGTCAGCAGATGCACAAAAAGCCAGGTGTGTGTGTGTGTCTGTGGAGAGGGAGGGGGAGGGAGAAGCAAGCACAGAATACGCAGAAGAGGCGGCTAAATTGTAAACTGTGGGATCAGAGCAAAATCATATGCAAAACATGGTAGGGAAACGGAGTGGCCCTGAAGGACAGGAGGAAGAGCTGCTACCAAGGCAAGGGTCGGGTAAGTGGGGCTTGAAGTGGGGCGTCTCAGGCAAGCCCCCCCCTAGTTCACAAGAAGATAAAGTGGGGGGGAAGCACATTCAGACTTGCACGATTCTGTCACTAGAGCTGTCACAAGAAAAGTACTTCTGACCTACATGGTGTTGGTTTCTTAGTCTGGTCTACCTTGCTGGGCTGCCATCAACTTTCCTCCTGTCCTTTAAGGCCATTCCCCCCTATGCCCTCTACCCACGTTGTCCTGTAATTTCTGCCCCCCCCCCCCGGTCCCCACTTCCACATAGCTACCTTTTGCATGGTCCTTATCCAGCTGATTGGCCACTTTCTTCCATTCTTCCATCTGCTCTTGAAGTGGGTTTATCAGAGAGTCAATTAAAGCACTAATTTTGTTGAGAAAACACAAAGAGGAATCAAATCCTGCAGGAAAAGAACCGATCCCTCTAAGCTTCCTAAAGGAGCGCTTTTCCCATGCAGGAACCAAAGTCCAGAACTTAGGAAGACAACTTAAGTCTGATCCCATCGTTGCACACACGTCAAGCGTAAGATTCACGTGTTGCCTCGGTGGTGCCTATGGCGGGGAGGGGGGGGCTGCGTTCCGCCCGAGGCCGCTCAGTGCCTCTTCACCTTTCCGGGGTGGGCTGGCAAGCGGGAACGCCCAGCACAAAGAGGTGACCAGGGCCAGACAAAGGCCGAATCTGATTTAATTACGTAGGCATGCAATCTAAATTAAATTACTTACAGTTAATACGATTCGCCATTATCTGATAATTTTCCCCATCTGTTACATTAAAAAGCGACCGTTTTGTGGCATCTCTGCAAGAAGGCTACAAGCCAAATGCAAAACTCCGTGGGGCCTCAATCCGTGCATCCTTGATTGAGTGACTACGGAGCAGAGTTTAGATTTACACCAAGACTACCCTAATTTCTGTCTCAATCTCTTCACCATTACGTAAGAGCAACTCCCAGATTTATTCAAGAGTTACCAGAAGTAGGCCCAGAAAAGAAAAAAAACTTAATAGCTTAATATGGTCCTGAATGAAAGTGGTTGTGTACCAATTACATTTTGAATGCCACCCAGAAGCTAATGGAACGCTATTTCCAAACCTACAGCTGGTAACATGCATAGTTTTCACCTTGAAAACTGCCTGAGCTTGGATTCAATGCTTCGGTGCCTCAAGCACATTCTGGTTAAAGCAGAGCCTATTTCTCTGGTAGCCCCTGAAAAACAAAAGAAACAATAAAATAAAAAATGGCCTTACTTACAAAAACTTGCACCACACGCTGTTCATCCTGGCAAAGAAAGTAAGGGTGTAAGACAGATTAGACTGAGGGTATGAAGCATTAAGGACCAAGGACCTATTGGGGCCCTACAGAAATCCGTAACATTATCACACAAATTCCTGGATCCTGCTGAGGCGGAGGAAACGGGTGACACAGAATCAGCCTCCTTTTAGGAGGTATATTTTGATGTATATGGAATTGGAAATAGAAAGTGGAACTTAAGGGTTTTTAAACCAGATTTAGAATGAGATGATACTTTTGAAAGTCGCTCCTCCAAATGGAGTGTGATGTAACCAGAGTAGGTAGTAAAAGAAATATTTTTTAAAAAAAATCAATGAAATAGCTCACAAATAAACAAAACTTTATTCAGCACTTCAGTGTAGATGCTTAACAGAGCAAGGAAGGCTACAAGCCAAATCCAAAACTTTGTGGGGCCTCAATCTGCACCCCCAAATTTATTCAAGAGTTACCAGAAGTAGGCCCAGAAAAGAAAAAAAACTGTTTTTGCAACAGTAATCAATGTTCTGAAAAAGGGAAATCGTGCCTTTTGCCGTCCTTCACCCACTGCTGAGTTACAGTGATGTCTGAAACAGGAATTCCTAGTTTGGAAAGGGACTTGAGCCAGCAAGCCTGGTTTCTCATGATTTTAATACCCAGAGTTACCCAAGACTTCCTCAGACGAGTAACTCTCAGATGGCTGAATTTCGGTTCCCATAATCATTATCCAGCGTGGCCTTGCAGGCTCAGGACTATGAGAACGGAGGGCACCAGGTTGGGGAAGGGCATTCCAAGCCCTCTGATGATTCTTCTAAACAAACCTTGATAAAATCACAAGGGTGTCGATGTTTTAATAATTTATGGAGTGCTGAGCTGCAAATTGTCCATATGAATTATTCCAAAATCTCCAGTTATGCAAATGTTTTGAAAACCCCCACCATACCCACAAATAAACCCGGAACAAAAAACTGAGCTACTATGTGTCAGTCCGATTGTCAAGCACGCAAAATATTAAGTAATCTTTGTTATCCACAGCAAATGATGACAATGAACCCTTCTCCAAGAGCTCTGAACTTGTCAAGTATCAGTGAAGAACATAAAACAACAGTGGGAACTGAAACAAATTAGCTTAGACTTTACAGACTCATGACATACTGTATCTAATCACTTAGTCGCTCCTTATTATGGGATGGATGCAAAGTGTGACCCCTTCTCATTCAGAAACTAGTCCACGACGACTCCGTTCCTACACAGCCAAGGAGTGATAAATTTGATCCCTCCCAACACAGAAGTCAACAGTAGATGGTGCTGTTTCTAGAGCAGGGGCCGGCACGGAGGGCATTTTCGGGGTCCCCGGAGCCTGCCCTTTCAAAGGGGCACCCCGGCGGGGCATGGGGCACTTTTCCTCCCCCCACTTTTGCTCCGGCACGCCCCCGTTTCCGCGCTGATCAGCTGTGCGGCGGGGAAGTGGAGGCGCGCCCGAGCTACCTGGTAGGGGCCGAAAAAACTGCGGGGAGTAAAAGGGGGGGGAGGAAAAGTCCGCGCCCTGCCAGAATGCCCCCTAGAAAGGGCAGGCTCTGGGGACCCCGAAAATGCCCACGGTGCCAGGAAAAAACGCTGCACGGAGCGGCAGGCCTGCAAACCCCGCCCCCGCCCATCTGATTGGCTGCCACCCGCAAACCCCGCCCCCATCCGTCCGATTGGCTGCCGCCCACAAACCCTGCCCCCCGGTCCTTGGAAAAAATTTTCCAATGGAAGTGGTCCCTGGTGCCAAAAAGGTTGCCGACCGCTGTTCTAAAGGACATGAGAACTTAGTAAGAACTGTGTTGCTGGGTCAAACCTGAACTTGGTGGAAAAAGACAGATATCCTTGGGGAAAATCAGAACATAACCAAGACAATCCAACCCTTGTTTGCCACAAGCACCTGATACTCGGAAATATGACTATGATTGAATCCAGCCACTGACACATTTTTTCTCTGAATCTGTTTTATATCTCTGGAACCAGCTGCATCCCCCGTTTTCACCCTCCTCGTCTTCACGTTAACTATGAAAGATGCAGTGCCATTAAAGTTAATGCAGTGCCATTAAAGGATGACACAGGGGTATCCTGACTTCCTTCCTATCTAAGCAGGTGGGCTCCCCTCCTCCTGAGGACTCCTAGGCATGTTACAAGCTTTTTCTGTTCACTCTCATTTTCACTGATGGATGATTTCAAACTTTAGGCGTCTGAGGAATCTTTGCTGTTTTCTCTAAATTGTTAGGATTTTCAGTGAAGCAGAAACTAGTCTATGAGTTGACAAGGCAGCAGCCACAGACACTAAGGATTCTACAGCAAACTAAAAATAGCATCCACAATCCAATTAATTTAAAAAGGATAATGAGGAGGAGGAAGAGGAGGAGGAATAATGACATTGGTAATTACCAAAACTCAGAAGCTGTGGGCATTTTCACACAAGATCCCATGAGATTTGGACTATTTTAAAATATGTATTTTGGGGGGGAGGCAGTATGCCTTATCATCAAACAAGACAGCACAATAGCACTCAAGCCTCAAAAGTTCTGATTTACAGGCTCTCGGTTAGCCTTTACAAGGGTACCATCCAAGAAGTCTGCATGCTTCCTATACTTCATAGCAATCTTTGAGAATGATACAATAGTTGAACAAAAAAGAAAATGTTTTATGCCTTATTCCAGTATTTTTCAAAAATCTTTTGCTTACTGAAGCTGAAGTTTAAGGATTGTAGAGTTTTCTTCTCAAAGGTCAAGGGTTACTTCAGATGATGTGGTTCCACTGAATGGAGCAACCAAGATGCACAGATCTGGCACATCCAAAACTGATTTTTGCACTTAGACTCCTTGGCTGGGTAAGTCAATGCTCCCATTGTTTTCTGGGTGACCCAGAAACTGGGTCTGAAAACTGAGGCCTAAATGTATGGATCCGTCTTGGCTATGCCAAGTTACATGGCAGCACCTTGGCCAATTTTGAAAGACAGCATGGACATGTCCTTCTGCCACCAGCAGTCAAGGTCAACTTGAAGAATTCTGTACTTTTATTTCACTTATGCCATTTCCACATAAGAATGAAAGGGCCACACCCTTGCACAACTCCATGTGATGATCACACCATGATGAAATACACACTCTGTGGACAAGGAAACACAAGGAAACACAAGGAAAGCAATGTAGTGTATGCAATCCAGTGCAGTGAGGAGTGCTCTGAACTCTACATTGGAGAAACCAAACAACCTTTGTACAGGAGGATGGCCCAACACAGGAGGAGCAACACCACAGGACCAGAGTCAGCAGTTTATCTTCATCTAAAGGAAAAAGGACACTCATTTGAGGACATTAATGTTCACATTTTAGACAGAGAAGATAGGTGGTTTGAGAGAGGGGTCAAGGAATCCATTCATGCCAACTTGGAAAATCCTTCCTTGAATAGAGGTGGGGGCCTCAGGCATAACCTTTCCCCTATCTTCCTTCCTGCTTTGTCTTCTGTGCCTAGGAAGATTAAGACCATTTCACAAGCTCAACAGCAGCAGGGTAATCTTAACGATCCTCCTTTAGATGATAAAGGGACTTAGAAACAAACATCTCAAAAATAACCATGACCTAGCCCCAGGTGCAAGGTCACACAGCCAGCCTAGAAACATATTTAAGGATTCCCTTACTAACTTTACTCAGACTGAAGAAGCTCCTTGGATAAGGAGTGAAACGTTTCCACTAAGAAAATAGAAATCCAGTTGACATGATTCAAGCCACAGACACTCTGTGGAATACATCCCACATTTAATCCCTGTGGGTTGGAGTAGGAGAATATCCAATCTTAAGAGCCACTTAATGCTGATCAAGAGTAGGCAACCTACTGTAGTGAACTACTGTTACTTTGACCAACAATGTCCATATTCCTGAACATTCTAGTTGGGGTTTCAGGGAGATGTAGCCCAAAATATTTCAAAGGAACCACATTTGTTTATGTTTGGTTGGGACAATGAGTTGGTATAAACACAGCCTCATACAGTACATTCTAAAGATAACTTTCAAATTGGGACAGAGTTAAGTGTGTGTTTACACATTTACTAGCTTTGAATCTTAACTGATCACTTTATTGTATTGTCAAAGCCAATCACATATGGTTTAAGCCAACCTTCTCCCACACAGGTGCTTCCCAGATGTCTGGACTTCCACTCCCATTACATCTGGGAGGGCAACCAGATTGGGTAAAGCTGGCCCAGACACACATATTCTGTAGATAGAGAGTTGGGTGAACAAGCCCAGGCAGAACTCCATGATCGCACCACAGGGCTCAGGACGGCCAGATCATGTGATTCGGGGCTGCTGGGAGGGACACTCCACTCTCTGCAGTGTGCACCATCTACACAACCAAACCATGTGAGATCTGGCCACCAGAGTGAAGTAACGCAACTTCTGTTCCCTAAATCCTAGATGTTTTGCTCCAACTGCTGCCACTAAATATAAACAGCTGTAGAGTTGATTTGGGTTTTCCTTAAAAACAACCAATCTTGCTCTGTGTGTCAAAGCCACTGCCGAGCAGGCAACCCACAATGCACTAATATACAGCAACCCACAGAGGGGGTTGCAAATTCTGAAGAAGCTGCTTATTTTCTATATAAAGAATGGTTATATACAGTATTCATGTGTTTGCACTTTCTTACACCTTTTAGAAACAGTATTTGTTTGTGGGGTGATTAAATAAATGTTGTCACTAAAAAGGATTTTAGTCAAGTACATGAATTCCAGCAAAGGAGATTGTTACCTTGTCATGGTGCTGGAGCTTGAGCACCTCAATGAAACCATGAGCTAAACCGTGAAGGGACACCCAAGACGGGAAGGTCGTGGCAGAGAGGTCAGACTAAATACGATCCCTGGGGAAGGTAATGGCAACCCACCCCAGTATTCTTGCCGTGAAAACTAAATGGATCAGTACAACCAGAGATATGTCGGTATACCATCGGAAGATGGGACTCCCAGGTCGGAAGATGGTCAAAATGCTACTGGGGAGGAACAGAGGATACGTTCAACTAGCCCCAGATGTGATGACGCAGCTAGCTCAAAGCCGAAAGGACGGCTAGCGGCCGACGGTGCTGGTGGTGAACGACGAATCCGATGTTCTAAAGATCAACACGCCATAGGAACCTGGAATGTAAGATCTATGAGCCAGGGCAAATTGGATGTGGTTATTGGTGAGATGTCAAGATTAAATATAGACATTTTGGGTATCAGTGAACTGAAATGGACTGGAATGGGCCACTTCACATCAGATGACCACCAGATCTAATACTGTGGACAAGAGGACCACATAAGAAATGGAGTAGCCTTCATCATTAATAATAAAGTGGCTAAAGCAGTGCTTGGATAGAATCCAAAAAACGATAGAATGATCTCAATTCAAATTCAGGGTAAGCCATTTAACATCACAGTGATCCAAATATACGCCCCAACCACAGATGCTGAAGAAGCAGAAGTAGATCAGTTCTATGAGGATCTCCAGCACCTACTGGATAATACGCCAAAAATTTTCATTACAGGAGACTGGAATGCTAAGGTGGGTAGACAAATGACACTTGGAATTACAGGCAAGCATGGTCTGGGAGAACAAAATGAAGCAGGACATAGGCTGATAGAATTTTGCCAAGACAACTCACTGTGCATAACAAACAGTCTCTTCCAACAACCTAAAAGACGACTTTATACATGGACTTCACCAGATGGTCGACACCGAAATCAGATTGACTACATCCTTTGCAGCCAAAGGTGGCGGACATCTATACAGTCGGTAAAAACAAGACCTGGAGCTGACTGTAGTTCAGATCACGAACTTCTTATTGCACAATTTAGAATCAGACTAAAGAGAACAGGGAAGACCCACAGATCAGTTAGATATGAGCTCACTAATATTCCTAATGAATATGCAGTGGAGGTGAAGAATAGATTTAAGGGACTACATTTAGTAGATTGGGTCCCGGAAGAACTATGTACAGAAGTTCGCAACACTGTTCAGGAGGCGGCAACAGAAAACGTCCCAAAGAAAAAGAAAACCAAGAAGGCAAGATGGCTGTCTGCTGAGACACTGGAAGTAGCCCAAGAAAGAAGGAAAGCAAAAGGCAACAGTGATAGGGGGAGATATGCTCAATTAAATGCAAAATTCCAGAGGTTAGCCAGAAGAGATAAGGAATTATTTTTAAACAAGCAATGCGCGGAAGTGGAAGAAGACAATAGAATAGGAAGGACAAGAGACCTCTTCCAGAAAATTAGAAACATCGGCGGTAAATTCCAGGCAAAAAGGACCTAACAGAAGCAGAAGAGATCAAGAAAAGGTGGCAAGAATATACAGAAGATCTGTATAGGAAGGATAATAATATTGGGGATAGCTTTGACGGTGTGGTCAGTGAGTTAGAGCCAGACATCCTGAAGAGTGAGGTTGAATGGGCCTTAAGAAGCATTGCTAATAACAAGGCAGCAGGAGACGATGGTATCCCAGCTGAACTGTTTAAAATCTTGCAAGATGATGCTGTCAAGGTGATGCATGCCATATGCCAGCAAATTTGGAAAACACAAGAATGGCCATCAGATTGGAAAAAATCAACATTAACAATCTCAGATATGCAGATGATACCATTGATGGCTGAAAGCGAGGAGGAGTTGAGGAGCCTTATGATGAAGGTGAAAGAAGAAAGTGCAAAAGCTGGGTTGCAGTTAAACCTCAAAAAAACCAAGATGATGGCAACCAGCTTGATTGATGACTGGCAAATAGAGGGAGAAAAAGTGGAGGCAGTGACAGACTTTGTATTTCTAGGCGCAAAGATTACTGCAGACACTGACTGCAGCCAGGAAATCAGAAGACGTCTACTTCTTGGGAAGAGAGCAATGGCAAATCTTGATAAAATAGTTAAGAGCAGAGACATCACACTGACAACAAAGGTCTGCATAGTTAAAGCAATGGTATTCCCCGTAGTAACCTATGGCTGCGAGAGCTGGACCATAAGGAAGGCTGAGCGAAGGAAGATAGATGCTTTTGAACTGTGGTGTTGGAGGAAAATTCTGAGAGTGCCTTGGACTGCAAGAAGATCAAACCAGTCCATACTCCAGGAAATCAAGCCAGACTGCTCACTTGAGGGAATGATATTAAAGGCAAAACTGAAGTACTTTGGCCACATAATGAGAAGACAGGGTACCCTGGAGAAGATGCTGATGCTAGGGAAAGTGGAAGGCCAAAGGAAGAGGGGCAGACCAAGGGCAAGATGGATGGATGACATTTTGGAGGTGACAGACTTGACCATGGGGGAGCTGGGGATGGCGACGGCCGACAGGAAACTCTGGCGTGAGCTGGTCCATGAAGTCACGAAGAGTCGGAAGTGACTGAACGAAGAAACAACAACAACCCCAATAAATTCCTCTTCAAATAAAGCAAAGCAAAGGGGTTTTGTTTCAAGTCACAATAGTGATTCAGATGGCCAATGAAACCACATGCCCGTTATTCACACCAATCGAGTTTCAGTGACAGGTTTCTGGCTTCTCACATGCTTTCAAGCCACCGGCACATATTCGCACTCTGGGAGGGGGAAGGGGAATATTCACAGATGTCTAACAGATATGCCGTCGGTACGAATAGCCCAATTTCCAAAACAGACGAGTGGGACAATGCCTACGCATTGTACAGACTGCACATCCTCGTTCTGCTAAACTAAAACCCGGCGCATCTGCTTACCACGCGTACTGCTTGCCATGTCCGCTACTTTCTGAAAGGCGTCCAAGAAGGCAGCTGCTGCGACGACCGTCGCCCTGGAATACAGGCAGACCGCGTAAGATTAGGAACAGCTTGTTGCAGTCTATTTGCGTCACTACACGAGAAGAAAAAAATATTATTAGACTGTAAAAGCAGCTAATAAGGCACTTGTACGTGGAACAAAGAACTGATGATGTTCTTCCCAATCTCATTTGCTCCCTGATTTGCTCTTATTTATTTTTTGCAAAGGGACCATGAGTAATAGTAGAAAGTACTTTCTATTGTCTAAAACAGAGCTTTCCAGACTGTGTGTCGGGATACGTTAGTGTGTCGGCTGCAGTGTCTGGGTGTGTCGCGGCTACTGCCGCCTCTGAGCCCTGCCAGGATTCCGCGCAGGTCCTGGTGCCTGCCTTGTGCCTCGCTGCCTCCAAACCTGCTGAGATTCCGCGCAGGTCCTAGTGCCTGCCTTGTGCCTCGCTGCCTCCAAACCTGCTGTGATTCCACGCAGGTCCTAGTGCCTGCCTTGTGCCCTGCTGTAAGAGTGTGTCGCGAAATGATGCATGTCTAAAAAGTGTGTCACGAACATGAAAAGTTTGGAAAGCTCTGGTCTAAAACTTTGCAGTAAGAGGCAATACAGTGACTAAAAAAGACTGTATGCGCAGAAGTGCAAACCTCATTGGCTGAGTTGGCGCACTGCAGCGGAATTATCATGTGATTTATTTGGTTTTGGCTTACTCTGTTGTGCAAACTCCACTGGTGCAATTAGTAAAGCATGGTTCATGGCTTAACATTACAGGTAGTCCTCACTTAATGACCACTAATTTAGTGACGGTCCAGACTTATGACGGTGCTGAAAAACTGGCTTATGACTGGTCCTCACACTTACAACCGTCACAGCGTCCCCGCAGTCACGTGATCACGATTTAGGCACTTGGCAACCAGTTTGCATTTATGACTGTCGCAGCGTCCTCTGGTCACGTGATTGCCTTTTTTTACCTTCCCGGCCAGCTTCTGACAAGCAAAATCAATGTGTAACCACGTGATTCGCTTAATGACCACGTGGTTTGCTTAATGCCTGTGGTGATTCACTTAACAACCGCTGCAAAAAGGCCATAAAATCAGGTTGGATTCACTTAATGACCGCTTAGCAAATGAAATTCTGGTCTCAATTGTGGTCATTAAGCAAGGACTACCTGTATGAATCCATCTACAGTAGCTAGTTGAGATTTGTTCAACAAGCTAAGCTTAAGCGATAGCTGAGCATAATATCTGGGGCCTTGCAGGGCAGCCTGTGCTGATTTCGGCCCAGCGTGTCACGAGAGCCCAGCTTTTCTGGCTCGTAAGCCACAGCTGCGCCTCGCACCGTGCAAACTCTGCCCACGGAGGCCAATTTAGTAAATCATTGTGACTCATAAGATGGTTTCCCTTCTGGAGGCAAAGCTATTCTGTATTCACAGCAAGTGTTTCGCTCGTAGTGTCTTGTTACTACATAAAGCAGGGCTTTCCAAAGTCTTCCCACGGCGACACACCAACCGCCGTTGGTGTGTCGCCGCGGGAAAACCCGGAAGCGCTGATGATGACACACAGATGACACACACTGATCGCGACACACAGTTTGGAAAGCTCTGCTTTAGCCCATTTGTGGGATTGAAAGCTCGGAAATCGAAGAGGAACAAGAAGATTGCATGTTTCCTTCTGCACCCACTAACAGGATAGGCTGAAGGAACCTGGGATGTCCACTGCCACAGGACCAGAAATGATGGGTCTAAGTTGCAGCTGCCTACATTTAATTATGGGGAAACGTCCTTAGAAAGACTTTAGGATCTGTGGACCAATGGAACAGTCTACCTACGGAGATACCCCCATCACTGACGGACGGTTGGTGTTCCTGCATACTGCCGAGGATTGAACGGATGACCCTTACTATTCCTTCCAACTCCACACTTACATGGTTTATTAGGTGTTAGATTTATATTCTGCTTTTACTCCAGAAACTCCGGGAAGCTTAGATGGGGACTTTCCTTCATCTTATCTCCACAACAACTCTGTGAGGTAGATTAGCTGAGAGACTAAGAGCCCAAAGTCCCCAAGGTTCGTGATGAACTCGAACCTGGGTCATCCTGGTAGGATGCCTTGGCCACTCTCACGTCCTCCCCCTCCCTTTAAAACAGCTGCCGATCCATGACTATTCCTCCTCCATAATCCTTAGTATTGGCTAATATGGCCTCTCACACCAATTAAGCCCAGTCCCTCCATTTCCATGGGTTCCTCGCCATTAGTTCCAAATGGAGCTGCTCTTTCCCCAGACAGAACCAGGACCCGGTTTTGCCAACTCAGAAAACAAATCTTAGAAGTAAGAACCGTTTGACCGTGGCTCTCTTTCGCCAGAGCCTGGGGAGTCTCAGGTCTGGAACTTCTCCATTCAGATTCCTTCCAGCTCTTCAATTGTGTGTGTCAGGATGTGACATCCTGCCAGCGTAGTTTAGAAATGGGATTTGTAGTAGCTGCAGCTAGAAGCAACAGGCCTGGGAATGAAGCGGGGGGAGCCGAGCGGAGCATCTGCAAGGCCAGCGGTGAGGGGGGGTTATCTGTGCTCCCTAGTTTGGCCCGGGAGGCAAAGGAGGGGGGAGTGGAATTTCACTGTTCGTTAGTTCAGCGAGAAATGGGGGGGGGGGGGCGTTTGATGTTAGGGGAAGGAGTGCAGGCCGTGGGGGGGGAGCGCTGTCTGGGGGCTTCAGCTAGCTTTCGCGCCGCATCCCCTGTAACCTGTGTCAATAAAAGATTTCTTCCACATCCTCCAATGGCTTGTGATTGAGAGATTCTGGATTGACAACAGGAGGGCCAGTTCATCACAGTATGATTGTTTGGCTAGGAAAAATAAATTCCAGGGAGCAAGTAATATTCCAGATTTTGCTAACCAATTTCTTTCCCTTTCCTTTTTTGGTGTTAAAGCCTTTGAATCATCACAAAAACACAACAGGACACAAGACAGATCTGCCTGTTATTCACTGGCTGCATAATTCACTCCTCTCTCATTTTTAGTTCCCAGTGGCCAACTGCACTGCAGCGTCCCAGGTCAGTTTTACTGACAATTAAGATACAAAAAGCTTCTTCTTTCTTCAACCATCCAGTATGCCTAGAAGCTCTTTCACTCTTTCCCTTTAACTTAATTAAACCTAAACTGCCATCCTTGCTCAGATGTAAAGTCTTGTAAGTTCCCCCTTCTGGGGTGTCTGTCTGCTTGGCCTTTGCAAAAGGGTTTCATAGGTTGAATGCAGTGCAGTTAATAAACTACAGTGAACAAACCATGATTTGTCTTAGCATGCTGCTGTGGCTTAGTTAGGAAGCCACATTAAACAAACCATACTTAGCAAATTGTATAAACCCTGCTACTGCAACAGACTAAAGGAAAATAACACGGCCTCCTTAGAGAAAGCCTGATAATAAAAAATAAAAAAGGCGAAACCACTGATATATGATATCGAAGGCCAATCTTTGGGCCACATTCAGTCCCCAAGCGCCTGGAGCATGCTCCTAGAACGTAATAGCAAATAAAACAATTCTTAGCAGCCTTATTCCCCCCTCCCATTTTCCCTAAAATAAGGGCTAAAAACGGGTGCCTCAAGCCTTGTGGTACTTAAGGAGCCCACGTCGCCGTTTAACACATTTCCCCACCACCACCAAACTGACCTAGCACAACTGACCTTTGCTTTGCTTGCAAATTCATGGCCACAAACTGCCCGTAACTCTTGGCGATCCAGCCTTTTTAAAGGGAGGTGTTGGAATGAATTAAGATCACTGTCCTGCCTGCATGTTGTGTCCCCCCCCCAGAACAGGTAAAAGGAAACCCAATTGTTAAAAGGTTGCAAAATACAATAAGAGTTTGATATTGCCAGAGATTAAGCCCAACTGCTTAGACAAAGGATTCCCTCTCAATTCAATTGGAAAGCTTGACACACAAAAGGCCAGCTCATTCACAGAACTTAGCCAGCCATTCAGGTAGACCTTCTTCCCCAGCCAAACAGATCTCCATAATAAAATAACAATAGACACATTCCAAGTAAGCCACAGCCCACAGGAAACACAAACAGCAGGGGGCCCAACCACAGAGCGCCTCCTCTCTGAAATCCGGCAAATTACACTTCTCTCAGGTTCCTAGGGGGCGGGAACACCTTTGCATAGCAACGACCAAGCTCTCCTATATAAATGGCCTGTGGGGGAAATACAGGTGTGGCCACCTTCCAACCAGCATACTCTGTACTTTGTACTCTGCATATGCTCTTGGGAATAAACCTGCAAACCTCTGTTCCAGCAACTGTCTGCGTGTCTATTCATTCCCGGCTTGGGACGAACCTTGGTAAGATTACCTTCTAACAGAGGCATGTCCTGCCATCACAAGGAATCGCGCACCCCAGGATACAAGAATAGCTTACCTAAGCTGGGACTGGAGTTTCCCTGCTTTATTTATGAAATCTTCCCAAATTGGATAACTTCCCTGGAAGAGAAAAGGTACAAAAATTCAATCAATACAAACATTCCCCCATTTCTGCAAAGTTAAACAAACTTACTCAACTACTCTGGAATAACCGTTTTCTTCTGGAAAACAAGGAACCTGTTCACACAGCAGCGACAATACATACAACCAACTGAAGGCTGTTAAAGTTCACTCTAACCAAGGTAGAACCCTGCTTATACAGCATTTTACACCCTTCATCAGCCAGAATGGAGAGACATCCAATTCTCAAACACAGATATTCACAAATGAAAACGTTTTTAATTGTGGCATTTTTTTCAATTTGTTCAAACTGGCCCACAGAACAGCATAGGAATAAGCATGAGGATACAGGATGTATCAGAGATTCTTAAAAGGTTTGACCCAATTACCCCTTTTCCCGGTCTCGAATAATGTCATTATCCCCACAAAAAAACCAGACTTCGTTGTTTCACACAAGTGTCTCAGCAGCATCCTCCACTCACCAACAAGCGACTACAAATTGCTCCTTTACCCCCAGGATATGCGCAAATTACCCCCCCCCCCTTTAAGAACCACTGGTATATATGCATATATGTTTGCTTTGTGGTGCACAGAGATGTGAAATTTGCAGAAATTATAAAAATATGACCAAAAAAATCACTCCATGAGCAGTAGAAGCAGAGTGGAAAGTTTGGAAAATGTGCATCATTTTCTATCGAGCTCCATTTTATTGCACCGGCAACAGGAAAAACACTATTTAAAACAAGGATGGAGAAGAGAGTCTGCCACATATTCTGTAGGGTAGATGACATCACTGAGCAGAGGCAAGACTCCGTCTTCTTGCAGGGAGAATTTACTACAGCGTGCAAGGAGCACCCTGAAGTAGCTCCTCTGTAGGCATGGGGACCCGAAGGCCTTTCCAAGACTTCCTCCATATGGGCCAATCTTCACCTTTTTCCGATGAAGCTCCAGATCTCCGATGACAGAGCAGATTTCAGGAAAGAGCGAAGGTCCTGTCCATGGATGCTCGGCTCTTGAGCCAGAGACACCTTGTATCAGATAATTTAGCTAACATACTGTATAAAATGAAATTATTTGGTACATGTGAGACAAAGAATAATCCTATGCATCCTTGTAACTATAAACCACAATCTGGTTAGCCAGTTTGGTCTAGTGCAGTGCTTTCCAAACTGCCGCCGTTGGCGACACACCAACGGCAGCGGCGGCAGCGGAGGGGCGTGTGGCGTGCACGGCGGCAGCAGCGGCCTCGCTCAAACGCGGAACCACTGATGGCGCGCCACTGCCACCGCCGCCCCCATGCACACCGCCGCCGCGCGTGCCCCTGTGCTGCGCGCCCCCGCACCACCGCTTCGCAACACACTAAACTGTGTGTTGCGACACACTAAAGCAGGGCTTTCCAAAGTTTTTCCCGCGGCGACACACCAACCGGCGTTGGTGTGTCGCCGCAGGAAAACCCGGAAGTGCCGTCCTTGCGGCAGTGCGCAAAAACCTGGAAGCGCTGCTGCCACTTTCGGGTTTTGCGCGCTGCAGTTGGTGTGTCGCCGCGGGGAAACCCTGAAGCGCTGATGATGATCAGCGCTTCCGGGTTGTGTGGCGACGCACCAGACTGTGTGTGGCGACACTTTTGTGTCGTGACACACAGTTTGGAAAGCTCTGCACTAAAGTGTTGCGACACAGTTTGGAAAGCTATGGTCTAGTGCAGGGCTTTCCAAAGTGCCGCCGCTGGCGACACACCAGCGGCAGCGGTGGCGACGGCGCGCGCACGGCGACGGCGCAGGGGGGCGTGCGACGGCGCAGGGGGCGTGCGGCGGTGCGCGCGCACGGTGGCGGCGCGGGGGGTGTGCAGCAGCGCGGGGGGCGTGCGGCGGCGCGCGCATGCATGGCGGCTGCCGTGCACGCGCGTGCCGCCGCTTCCGGGTGGTGTGGCGACACACCACGCTGTGTGTGGCGTCACACTTTTGTGTCGCGACACAGAGTTTGGAAAGCTCTGGTCTAGTGGTTAAGGTGCTGGGCTAGAAACCAGGAGTCTGAGAGTTCTAGTCCCGCCTTAGGCGTGAAAGCCGGCTGGGTGACCTTGGGCCAGTCCCTCTCTCTCAGCCCAACTCACCTCACAGGGTTGTTGTTGTGGGGAAAATAGGAGGAGGAAGGAGTATTAGGTATGTTCGCCGCCTTGAGTTATTTATAAAAATAATAAAGGTGGAATAAAAAAAATAACACATGCAACCTAATACAGCAATTATTCTCTCAAAATAAAACCAGGTGACTCAAAACTCCAATTCCATTCAACCTCAGGCAGAGTAACTAATGAAAAGGGACAATGCCACCTATAGCCCCAAAACCTTGGATGGCCACAGGTTCTTTACTCCTAACCTACAGTATATTTTGAGAAAGTGGTACTCAAGTAGTCTTCCTCTGACGCAGGAAGAAACATCATGACTAAAACCAAATGAACATTTAACATTTGTCACTTAAAAAAACACAGTCTTATCCAAATATACTAAACTGGAACTCAGAACTTTCTGGTTGGGAAAGGCTGCATTGTAGCATAACCCTAACGTCAAGGATTCCTATTATTGCACGGTAAGCACCAAGGTTTGACAAACGCACCATCCTAATTCGCTCAGAAGGCGGCTCTTATTTCAGTTAGTTTACTAGCCGACTGTAAATGTAAGCAGAACACTGCTGTTCCTGCTTTCAGTTTTCTACACCTATCAGCTATGTTGACACACACAAAATCACAATCTTTTACTCCAAATAAATTAGCCTGCAGTAGCAGTTTTACTTATTTTCTTCCCTCTGTATTAAGAGTCGCAGAGATTTTAAAAATCTCTTTTTATCGTCTCAGGGATGGCGGGAGACACGATGAGCCACCAATGGGGAAACGGAACCAGACCTGGCCTTTTGGGCTTGTGCCGCTTCTCCTGAGAAAGGGGCAATAAAACAGTTCTCATCAACAGCTTCAAATGTTGACTCTGGGTAGCACTCTGCGCTGGGTAAATATTGGAAATGCATCCATGGCTTCTTCTCAGTCTGGCTTCAACAGGAGGCTGGCAGTCACTTCTTGCCCGAGCTAAAAAGCGCATGAAAGACTGCCAGGGGGTTTCATGTCCTCCTCTGGCAGCTTCTCCAGTCCTGGCCTGGATTATTTATTTATTTATTTATTCTCTATCCCACCCTTCTTATTTTTATAAATGACTCAAGGCAGGGAACATAACAACCCTGTGAGGTGAGTTGGGCTGAGAGCGCGCCATGGCTTGTTTAATTGTGGTTTATCTAGTAAGATGCAATTAGATGGATTCACACAACCAATTTTTTACTGTCTGTCTGTCGTGGTGGTGATCACGAAACACCAAACAAACTGCATTTTGGCTTAGCACATACGCAAACCAATTCATTATCTCCAAAACCTGTTCAAAAAGCATTTTTTACTCAGGTTTCGTGGCCCATGCTCACCTCTGTCCATTTCTAGCTCAAAATGTCTCCAAGGCAGGGGTGGGGTGGGGAACCTTTTTCCTGCCAAGGGCCATTTGGATATTTATAACCGGGGACCTGGTGGGGCGGGGGGGTGGGTGGGGTTTCTGGGATTTCCGCGGAACAGAGTTTGCGGGGCGGGAGGCAATCACAAGCACTGGGGGGGCTTGCGGGCTGGAGCCAATCACACGGAAGGGGCGGGGTTTGCAGGCAGGAGCCCCTTTGCGGGCCTGACGTGGCCCAACCCTGCTCTAAGGAGTCTTACACAGATGAAATATCCACATTCTTTTGGCCAGGAATGCTTTCTGCCTGTGAGGGAACTTGTTGGAGTCAGTTCCAGTTCAGTTTTTAATGAATGAGTTGAGAGGAAACTTCATTTTAATCATTTTGCTTCCTTTGTAGGATGATCTTGTTTACTATTGCAGCTAATTTTGTTGGAAGGTATTTCAGTTTGAAACGTGTGGGGGCATCTCCCTATTCCATTTTGGTGAAGTCTCGCTTCATGGTCACAGTTCTGGTGTTTCTATCAAAATATAACTGTAAGGCCCTCAGTATTGTGGCAAGCTGGCTGTTAACGGTTCTCCAACATTTGCTTTTTAGCTTGACTGGCCTACAAAGATATTTTTTATTTGTTGTAGATTAATAGTCCAGTTCAAGTGCCTAAATATAAATTAGACATCTGAATTGTATCGTGTTTGAATTAAGTGCTACATCTAAATCTCAGGTATGCTGAACAGTCTTTTCTCCTTCAACCTACTCTAGGTTAAAAGAAGGTGGGAGCGGGAGTGCTTGTGGGAGAAATTTTCACTCGGCTGCAAGGGAAATTGCAGGGCCCCGTGACTGCCTCCCTCCCTCCCCGCTACTTCAAACCTCCTCTCAGCGCCAGGGTGGCGGGCGGGGCGGAGCGGCTGATAAAAGCTCATAAAAGTTCCTCACAGCTGGGAAGGAGGAGCTTGCAGCCAGCCAGATGCTGGAGGTCCTGAGGAAGCAAGTCCTGCAGCAAACGTGTGGAACAAGGAAGGGGCAAGTGTTGTGCTAACTGCCCAATAACAGCAGCTCTCTATACTAGCTATTGTAGCGAGGTAGTAGCAGCAGCAGCAGAATAGTTAGAGGAAATGTGTATTACTATAGAATAGAAATAGTTGTGTAGAATATAGTAAGGTAAGGATAGAAGAACGTTGTCTAGTGTAATTGTATTAGTAACCTAGGATTGTTAGACATTAGTCACTTAGTCATCTAGTGCACACTTTTATACTGTACATCGTTTGTTTAAAATAAAAACACATCTCCAACCTATTAGGGGAGATACAAAAACTCCTAAGTGGTGTGGAGCGCAGTACTTTTGGGGGGGGGGCTCATTTTGCGTCGGGAGCAACTGACCTGCGGGCGTGAGAAGAACCCGCCACCGCCGCTCACCTTCATGTCGCTGACGGCGGCCTGGAAGAGCCCTCCAAGGGCGCTGCGCTCCTTCTCGATCCCCGCCTCCATGCTTCTTCCCCCCAGCTCCAGAGGACCCCAAAGCAACCGGGGGGCGGTCTCCTCCTCCGCCCCCCAATCAGAGTCAGAGCCTTCGGATAAAAGAAACCCGTTCAGGCGGGGCGGGGGGGGGAAATCCCGCGAGCTCCGAAGCGCGGCTCGCTCGCGCCGCGAGGCTGCAGATTCGGAGTTTAAGCGCAGCGCCTAGCACCCCCGAGGAAAGTCCCACGGATGGGGGTGGTGGGGAGAACCGAATAAGATGCTCCCGAGCTCCCCACCCGCGGGCAGTGATCTGCCGTCCTGGCTCATGCCCGCTCGCCAGGAGCCCCCACCTAAACTGGTGCTGCACGGGAAGGCGGCGGGCCGGTGAACGCCGCCTCGGAGGCGCCCGCCGCAGCCCGTCCCCCTCGCCCGCCGCTCCTCATGGAGCAGCTGCAGATCCGCTTTTGCCAAAAACGGGGGGGGGGGGGGGGTACAGCTACCAAGTCTGCAGGAGGAAGGAAAGAAAATACGCGTTCCAGGAAAAAGCTAAGGCCACGTCGCCAATTAAAACAAAAATCCAAAACTTCTATTAAAAAAGCAATTGCACTGAATGCATCAAGGCAACTGGCGGAAAAGGAGATTATCACCGGTGCTTTTTTTCACACACACCAAATCTCCTTTTTTCTTCAGATAAATCGCCCGTTCCTTCCTCCCAAAAGGGAGGGAATCAAAATACAAAGGAAACCCACCCCGCAGCAAAGCCTGCCGGCGCAATGATTCCACAGCTGACACCCCTCCTTCCTCCTCCTCCTCCTCCAGCTGCTGCCCGGCCGCCCGCCTCCCCTACTCCTCTCCACTCTTCCACCGAGGCGCGCCTGCAAGCAAGCACGAGGTAAAGCAGCGTCACAGATTCCCCGGGAAGGTACGTCACGGACGCAAATGCCCGGGCCGCGCCTCCTGATTGGTGAAAAGGCTGGATGGAGAAGGCGGGCTGAGTCGCTTGCTTTTTCCAGCGCCACCTGGAAAGGCGCGGAGTTTTTTCTTTCATATTTTAAGAGGCTTTGGCGGCCGCTGAAGGGGTGTGTGAGATAGCCGTGATCCTTTTTAGCTACCGGACGGACGGATACAATTTATTGATTAGTCGAATTGACCTTATCAATACAGCAAGATAGAATTAAAGTATAAACAAAGCATAATCAAATGATAGGGATACAATAATAAAATAGGATACATATATATCTTATTATATATAAGGAGACAGTAATCAGATGAGAGAGTGACCTTGACAGGATACCCCAATTTGTTCAATATATTGGGATCTTAAAGCCCCAGCCTTCAATAGGAACATAGCAATTCTACGTACATTATATATATTGGTACCCTGGAGAAAAGAAGACAATCTAAAATTCAGATCCCAGTACGCTGTTCTTTCCAATAGTGGAGCCTGATGGATGCATATAGTTGACAGTTAAACAGGATATGAGAAATATTTTCAATATCAGGCAAACCACATATACAGGTTCTCTCATAATATGGGACGTTATGAAAGCGTCCATATTTGGCCATTGAATCCAACAACTCAAATCTTGTTCTGGAAAAAGCCCTCCTTAAAGAGTGGGGCAGACTCAGAGAGAGGTATTTTTCAGGTTGAAAATTGGTTTTGTTAATAGCCAACCGCTCTGAAGATCTATTTTTGGCTAAAAGCTCCAAGTCAGTTTGGGCACTTAAGTCCATAACTCTCTGCTTAAACATTTTCCTTGCTTGGGGGGCCCTGGATAATAAGTGCTGAATAGAGAGCCCATAACGTGAAATAACATTGTGAAGTTGACAAGCCCACGTATTAGGCTGGGTCATGCTTAGCTGTTCGATTAGGCAAATTCTAGGAAGTCTGTTGAGGTCCACTGTTTGAATCTTCAGCCAATATGTGAGAACTTTAACCATTAGATAACTATTTAGAGTTTGTTGTTGTTTATTCGTTCAGTCGCTTCCGACTCCTCGTGACCTCATGGACCAGCCCACGCCAGAGCTTCCTGTCGGCCGTCGCCATCCACAGCTCCCCCACGGTCGAGTCCGTCACCTCCAGAATGTCATCCATCCATCTTGCCCTTGGTCGGCCCCTCTTCCTTTTGCCTTCCACTTTCCCTAGCATCAGCATCTTCTCCAGGGTATCCTGTCTTCTCATTATGTGGCCAAAGTACTCTTCCATTTGCAAAGTTTTGCCTTTCATATCATTCCCTCAAGTGAGCAGTCTGGCTTCATTTCCTGGAGTATGGACTGGTTTGATCTTCTTGCAGTCCAAGGCACTCTCAGAATTTTCCTCCAACACCACAGTTCAAAAGCATCTATCTTCCTTCGCTTTTGTGTGATAAAATAAGGATAGAGCTGAGAATTAATGAGCGATGAATGAGCGTGGACTGAATACAAAGATGAGTGACTAATATAAAACAAGTACACAATTAAGTACAAGTACAAAATTTAAATCTAACGTGTATCCCTGCACGTAAGTAAACGATCTTTTCAGACTTCTCTCACTTTGCAAGGCTGCTGCAAAACTAGGCAAGCCGACGGGCAAGGGAGGCATGTCAACAAGGAGCTGAACAGGGGAAGGAAGTGCAGCTCGGGGGACTAGAGGGTAGCTGAAGCCTGAAAGTCCGTATTTCCGTGTCAGCACGGGTTCTGTTTGTTTGTTTCTGCGGCAGTCCTATATGGCAGCAATGGAAACCCAAAGCAAACTAGAATTAAGCCAGGAGAATAAGCTATGATTAGCCTGTGCCAAGTTTGCAGTGATCTCCATACCATCATTTTAAGGACACGCTTTGTGGAACATGACCTGACCAAATTAGCTGGCCAAGGTGGGTTCAGGTATATTAAAAAAAAAACAGAAAAGCCAAATTAGGGCTTGGTATGATAGCCAAGTCCAGGCTTGTGTAAAATGTTACGGCTGCTTTGCAGTGATGCCAAGAACTAAGGAGACACCTGAACCTCTTTAAATGTGGTACTATTTATATAAAGGCCAATTCTGGATCCGCACAACCTCCCACAATGAGGGCATAGCCACTTACGGATCCACCGTTAAAATTTTACCTTTGGAAGACAATCTTACTCGGCTACGAGTGATCGCCAATGACTATTTATGTCAAAACAATTTATTTATTTATTATTCCAATTTATGTAGCTGCTCATCTCAAATATATGACTCTGGGCGGCTCACAACAATTAAAAAGCAATATAAAACACTAAAACCATATGATTTAAGAACAATAACAATATAAAAACCCAGTAACGTGGTGTCTATGTGTGTGCAAGCATTTCTTACATTTAAAAAGACACTTGCTTTGTGCTTCCTAAACCTGGTATTTCAAGATACAGGAGAATTTTCATCCCTCCCAAACGCAGCTTGTGGCATTCTACCAGCAGGCTGAACGGATCAACTTGGCCTGGAAAGTCTTCCTGGTCCTACAGTGGTGAAGACCTTTAACTTCAAGGCTGCGGGGGGGGGGGCTCCGCACTGGCACGGTAAATTTCAAATTAGATGTCGAACATCCTATTTTTCACTCTTTCCTATATAATCATAGATATAAATGAATCATATTATGTCTGAAGAGCAGCACAACGCTTCTATTCCAGGTGTACTATTACTGTTGTTGTTATTTACATTGGTCGTAGGACCAATATGAAGAACAGAGGGTGAATACCAAACTATATATTTTTTTATTTTTTAGTTAGTTTTTATTGTGAACTGCCCAGAGTCCTCCGTTCGAGGAGATGGGTGGTAATATAAATCTAAATAATAAATAAACATTGTTCCCATATAGCACACGTGGCAACTGTAGACACCGCTAACTCTGCACCACGATGGCACAGGCTTCACTCCAGATACGTGTCTCAATAAGCAACAGAGTAAAGGGAATAGAGAGAGGGCAGGAAAGCTTCAGTTTACGATCATTCACAATACAGTTGGGAACAAATAGCGCGCTTGTAGCACCAGCAGCCACTTATGGGCATCCAGACTGAGCTATAGTACCCATCGGGACTGGGGAGGAAACTGAAGTTATCTAGTTAAAAGGATCGCTGCAGGGAACAATGCAATGTCATACTTTGTGTTGTCATCCGAGAGCCTCTAGTGGCCTTCAGGGGCCTTGCTCCACAAGTGTCCGGATGTGAGACCCTGTTTTTCAAGTTGGGTGCCCGAGAACAGTTGGGAGCGTTGCTATTGTACCAGCCTCCCTGCTGCGTAGCAACCTCCCTGCCTGAGCTGCTGGAGGCCGTCTCAGGGTTGGCGGTGGAGTTCCCCAGGCTTATGGTCTTGGGGGATTTTAACCTGCCGTCCCTGGGACGTGCCTCGGAGGCGGCTCGAGAGTTCATGGCTACCATGGCAGCCATGGGCCTGTCTCAGATTATTCGGAACCCGACTCGAGACAGTGGCCTCACCCCGGACTTGGTTTTCTTGTCGGAGCAGTGGCAAGGTGATCATCAATATTCCTCCGCTCTTATTGCGTCCGCAGAATGCCGCCTGACAGCCCTGTTTAAGATCACCCGATCTCTTGGGGAAGGTGGGCCCTGTGACCCACCTACAGGGCCGTTCAGAGGAGTTTGCTGAGCATCTGCAGGATAAAATCGCTCGGATCCATTCCAAGTTAGACTCCAAGCGTGAGGCATCGTCTGGGGAGATGCCGGGGGAGCGTTATCTGGGAATGGTTTGACCCTGTTGGACCTGAGGAAGTGGACAGGATCCTCCAGACCGTAAATGCCACCACCAGTCATCTAGACCCATGCCCCTCCTGGCTGGTGAAAGCAGCTCGGGAGGTGACATGTGGTTGGGTCCAGGTGATGGTTAATGCATCCATGAGAGAGGGGGTGTTTCCAACTGCCTTTAAGGAGGCATTGGTACACCCCCTCCTCAAGAAACCATCGCTGGACCCTACTGTACTGGACAATTTTCGTCCAGTCTCCCACCTCCCCTTCTTGGGGAAGGTGGTTGAGAAAGTGGTGGCGTTGCAGCTCCAGAGGGTTCTGGATGAAATAACATTGGTCGCATTTATGATCTCTGGCGGGAGGAGCAGGATGGGGGCAGTGCATCCATCCTGGTTCTTCTTGTCCTCTCAGCGGCTTTCGGGTCGGCTCAGGGAGTTGGGGGTGGGCGGCGTGGTTTTGCGCTGGTTTACCTCCTTCCTCCAGGGCCGGTCCCAATCGGTGGTGATAGGGAGTGGGAGATCTGACCCTCGACCCCTCCTTTGTGGGGTGCCGCAGGGTTCGGTTCTCTCCCCACTCCTGTTTAACGTCTACATGAAACCACTGGGTGAGATCCGTCATCATGGGATGAAGTATCATCAATATGCTGATGATACTCAATTGTACATCTCCGTCCTGGGTGAGGTAAGTGATGCTGTGACTGCCCTCTCTCGGTGCCCGGGGGCTGTAGGGGTCTGGATGGGGAACAACAGGCTTCAGCTGAACCCTGGTAAGACGGAGTGGCTGTGGGTTAATGGCTCCTCTGTATCTGGGACATTGTAATCTTTGGTTCTGGAGGGGGTTGCACTGCCCCAGACAGACCCCATGCAGAATCCGGGGGTTCTCACGGCTCCTGCTCGAAGAGGAGGACATGATCCATTACACCAGAGCTTTCCAAACTGTGTCAGGACACGTTAGTGTGTCTGCTGCAGTGTCTGGATGTGTCGCGGCTGCTGCTGCCTCCAAGCCCTGCTAGGATTCCACGCAGGTCTTAGTGCCTGCCTTGTGCCTGGCTGCCTCCAAACCTGCTGTGATTCTGCGCAGGTCCTAGTGCCTGCCTTGTGCCCTGCTGTAAGAGTGTGTCGCGAAATGATGCATGTCTAAAAAGTGTGTCACCAACATGAAAAGTTTGGAAAGCTCTGTTCTAACCTTTTGCTACCATCCAGTGGATGCCCTGATTTTTGCAGCCTAGGTGTGGTGGCCTTAGGCTTATTGATGTCTTGTATATATGTTCACTTGTAAAGAGCATTCTGTGCCCCCCTGCCTATTAAATTTTATGGAAAATTGGATGACAAAATCTGCAAAAGATATATATGCATCATTTATCCAATTATCCATTCTAGTGACAGTTGAATCATAAGTGCCACCCAGGCCCCATTGAGGTCAGTTCACACACCATTTTAAACCATAATGTAGTTTGTTCGGTTTTGGCTCAGTGGAATATGTGGACTCAAGTCAATATAAATTGTAAACCATGTTTATGGCTTGTTGTTTTCTGCAAACCAGGACACTATGGTTTGTTCTGCAAACCAAGGTTAAAACAAACCATGGCTTAGCCCATTATGTGAACCCGGTTAGGGTGCCTTCCACAACCAGGTATCCTTTAAATATGGTGATGGAATGATTTTGTGCTGAAAATAGCTGGGGATGATGGAGAGTGTATTCCCAACACAGGTGGAGGCGGTGGGTCGGAGCGTGGTTGTCCTGTTTGTGTTGTGAGTCAACATCCAGTTTGAAAAGCGGCATCGCGGCAAGGGGCCCGGACCTCGCAGGGGGACGGTGCTCTTGCCTTAACCAACCACGTCCTGATCTAACGAGGGGCCTCCGTTGTGTCGGCAGCAGGGAGAGGAGGTGGAGGAGGAGCTGGCCCCTGCCCTGACCCGAGGGCTGCAGCTGGACGGGCAGCGGGGCAGCAGGGGTTCCTCGCAGGGCTCCAGCAGCCAGACAGCAGCCACCCCGTGCTGTTCTGAGGACACCGTTCCCTCCCAAGGTAAGGAGCAGAAGCCTTCGGGTCTCGGGTTGTTTTTGCGGTGCTGCTTGGATTTTGCTGGAGCAGCTCCCTCGCTTCTCAAGCTGCCTGGAGATCGCTACACACTTCCTCAAGTATGCTACATGTCTAAAAAGTGTGTCACCAACATGAAAAGTTTGGAAAGCTCTGCATTACATCCTCTACTGCCCCATCTACGATGAAATCAGAGGAGAGGGAAAAACTGATGATGAACAAGGAATCAGATGTTGAACAAATGCAGGTGGGAGTCGTGGCCAGGAGGGCCTTTGTGCAACTTCGTGTTGTGTGTCAGTTACGCCTTCCTGGATCGGGAAGCCCTCCGAACAGTCACTCATGCCCTTGTCATCTCCCATATAGACTATTGCAATGCGCTCTACATGGCGCTACCCTTGAAGCTACCTAGAAACATATTTAGGATTCCCTTACTAACTTTGCTCAGACTGAAGAAGCTCCTTGGATAAGGAGCGAAACGTTTCCACTGAGAAAATAGAAATCCAGTTGACATGATTCAAGCTACAGACTGTATGCAGAAGAAACTTGCAAATGACTATAAAAATGAGAACACTCCAGCCGAAACTGCTAAACATACATCCATTTACAATAGGCAACATCTAGGTCTTGGGATTCACGGCCAGCCTGGAAAGTGTTGCCTGGTGCTTCTGGAAGCCGATCAGTTTAGCTATTTGCGGAGACGTGTGAACTGATTTTAGACGACTGCACTACGTTTAGCGTCTGGGCTAAACAAGAGAAGGGGCTTCTTATAAATGACCCCGATAAACCTTGACACACAAGAACTGTGAAATTTGATACATTTAAGCTACGAAGAAGGATAATAGCCTGCACACACATTAAAAAAAACTATTTTAGAAGGTAAATTTACAGAGATGCCAAGAAGTCACATTGGTAAAATTTGCATCATAAATGTCAAATATCAACATAGGTCTCACTGTTTCTTCCTAATCTTCCACTATATTCACAGAGTTCACATCTTGTATACAAGAGGAAGAAAATGCTACTAGCATCATGTCTGTAGCTTGAATCATGTCAGCTGGATTTCTATTTTCTGAGTGGAAACGTTTCGCTCCTTATCCAAGGGGCTTCTTCAGTCTGAGCACAGTTAGTAAGGGAATCCTAAATATGTTTCTAGGTAGCTGTGTGACCTTACACCTGGGGCTAGGTCATGGTTATTTTGAGATGTTATTTCTAAGTCCCTTTATCATCTAAAGAATCCAGTGCAGTGAGGAGTGCTCTGAACTCTACATTGGAGAAACCAAACAACCTTTGTACAGGAGGATGGCCCAACACAGGAGGAGCAACACCACAGGACCAGAGTCAGCAGTTTACCTTCATCTAAAGGAAAAAGGACACTCATTTGAGGACATTAATGTTCACATTTTAGACAGAGAAGATAGGTGGTTTGAAAGAGGGGTCAAGGAATCCATTTATGCCAACTTGGAAAATCCTTCCTTGAATAGAGGTGGGGGCCTCAGGCACAATCTTTCCCCTATTTTCCTTCCTGCTTTGTCTTCTGTGCCTAGGAAGATTAAGACCATTTCGCAAGCTCAACAGCAGCATGGTGATCTTAACGATCCTCCTTTGGATGATAAAGGGACTTAGAAATAACATCTCAATATAACCATGACCTAGCCCCAGGTGTAAGGTCACACAGCAACATATTTAGGATTCCCTTACTGACTTTGCTCAGACTGAAGAAGCTCCTTGGATAAGGAGCGAAACGTTTCCACTGAGAAAATAGAAATCCAGTTGACATGATTCAAGCTACAGACAATTCCACCTGGATGACTGAGAACCTTCATAGACATATTGCTACTAGCATCAGTTATGGAAACTTAAAAAGATTGTTCCCATAAATCAAGGAAATAATGGCATTCTTTTTAGGAAAGTATCAATTACGAACAATATAGTATTTCTGTTTAAACTAGGTGAAAATGTAACTTTTCCCTCTATTTATATTTTGTTTCCATATTGTTTAGTATCTGTGTGTGTGTGTGTGTGTATATGTGTGTGTGTGTATGTGTGGATATATGTATATATATATATATGTATTTTTATATTGTTTATTATTCATATTTATTGTTTTAATTAATTTTAAATTTGTTGTGAACCACCCAGGGTCCCTCCTTGTGGGGGAGATGGGCGGGATATAAATGTAATAATAAACAATAAAAAAATAAATATTGCTATCTTTTTACACATTTACTCATCTGACAAACGTTTTGCAGCCAATATCATAAAACTGATTTTAAAAAAAAACTGTGGAAATGCATAGCTGATAAAATATTCAATAAAAGAAAATTCCATGTGAACAATCTTGAGTGCTAAAACACTTAATTCAGAACAATTAGACTTGTACGCCTTTGTACATACTAAATCTACGCAATCAAAGAAAAGTAGTCCTAATAGTCACAGCTGGTACAACTTTTCCCCACAAGAGCAACATCACGGCGACATAGGAGCTTTTGCTTTTGAAGACGAGACATTTGTTAGTTCCTCAGCTCGGTTAAGTTTCTGCTTCATACTTGGCTTCAAAATGCGACAGCCAATCTGAAATCAAAAACATTTCATTCATAATCTTTGTTACTTTTTGACTCCAAGGCAACATACAAATTAAAAGATATAAAATATAATAAAAGAACCTAAAGTAGGAATAAATAAACCATTTTTAAAAGCAGACAGCATACTTAAAATCAAAGAAAAAAACTTTACTAGCATCTTCAGCGTACACTGAGATAGACTGGAAGCCGATGCAATCAATTAGTGTGGGATTTGTTTAACGCTGTCAGCAGTTAGGCGGTTACCCTAACTGGTTTACGTCATTTGCAGCTTCATGGGCAGAACCATGGAGGATCCATGGCAGTGGTCTAAACGGGGGACGATTAAGACAAGGATCACCGTAGAAAGGGTCCCCTCTACCCAGCAGCAGTGCCACAGAGCAAAGGTGCAATTGCCAGGGCAGCAAATCTGCAGCCCAAAAGGAATACTGGATCCAGAAGCACCTCGAGCTGCAAAACCGCCATTTCAGAAGAGCTCAAGTCCATTCAGAACAGGCAGTATCTCTGGCCCATTAGTCTGTCTTCTGGCCAAGACCTCCAATGTACCTGATGGAATCTCAGCTCGTTAGCTTACTCCAATTCATCACAGCTTTCATACAGCCAGTGATAGCACTGATCAGGACAGGGCTGGTTATCGTAAGCATTGTGATGGTGTCTAACCTAAACCGTCCCTGGACCCTACCATTCTGGACAATTTTCGTCCAGTCTCCCACCTTCCCTTTTTGGGAAAGGTGGTTGAGAAAGTGGTGGCGTTGCAACTTCAGAGGACCCTGGATGAAGCGGATTATCTAGACCCTTTCCAGTCAGGTTTCAGGTCAGGATATGGGACGGAAACTGCATTGGTCGCGCTTATGGATGATCTCTGGCGGGAGCGGGATGGAGGTAGTGCATCCATCCTGGCTCTCTTCGATCTCTCAGCGGCTTTCGATACCATCGACCATAGTATCCTTTTGGGGCGGCTTAGGGAGTTGGGGGTGGGCGGCGTAGTTTTACGCTGGTTCACCTCCTTCCTCCAGGGCCGTTCCCAGTCGGTGGTGGTAGGGGAGGAGAGATCCAGCCCGCGATCGCTCCTGTGTGGGGTACCGCAGGGCTCAGTTCTCTCTCCTCTCCTATTCAACATCTACATGAAACCGCTGGGTGAGGTCATCCGACACCATGGGATGATGTATCATCAGTATGCCAATGATACTCAATTATATATCTCCATCCCTGGTGAAGTAAGTGATGCAGTGTCCACCCTGTCCCAGTGCCTGGGGGCCGTGAGGGCCTGGATGGGGAACCACAGGCTTCAGTTGAACCCTGGTAAGATCAAGTGGCTGTGGATTGATGGCTTAGCGTTTTCCAGGAAATTATCATCTTTGGTTCTCGATGGGGTAGCACTGCCCCATTCGGAACCGGTGCGGAACTTGGGGGTCCTTCTAGACTCACGACTCCTGCTCGAAGAGCAGGTGGCAGTCGTGGCTAGGAGGGCTTTTGCACAGCTTCGGCTGGTGCGCCAGTTGCGCCCGTTCCTGGATCGCGATGCCCTCCGGACAGTCACTCATGCTCTCGTCATCTCCCATGTAGATTACTGCAATGCGCTCTACATGGGGCTACCCTTGAAGACTATCCGGAAGCTACAGCTGGTGCAGAATGCGGCCACACAAGCAATTTTAGGTGCGCCAAGATCCGCACATATAACACCTTTGCTCCGCGAGCTGCATTGGGTGCCGGTCTGCTTCCGGGTACAATTCAAGGTGTTGGTTATCACCTTTAAAGCCCTACATGGCATGGGGCCAGAATACCTGAGGGACCGTCTTATCCCCATATTATCGACCCGCCCCACCCGATCATTCAGGGAGGGCCTGCTACGAGCCCCATCAATTAAAGAATGTCATCTGATGGGGGCTAGGAGGCGGGCCTTCTCTGTAGCAGCACCCACACTGTGGAACACCTTGCCCCCAGAATTGAGACAGATCCCCTCCCTCCCGACCTTTAGAAAAGAACTGAAGACCTGGTTCTGCCGCCTGGCATGGGAGGGAGGAAACGATAGTTCCTCATGGGGGTGGCTTGTCCCTTAATCCTAAAAAGTCCTCCCTTTATTACTCTTTCGTCCAACTGGATTTTATTTTTATAATTATTTATTATTAATTGTATGAATTGATGTTTTATATTGTATGTTCTATTTTAATTCTTTTTTGTTGTAAACCGCCCAGAGTTCCCCGTTGGGGGGAGATGGGCGGTCATATAAATTAAATAAATAAATAATAATAATAATAACCTAAAACCCGATATATCTGGGAACCAGGGGCCTTTGAATGCCCAGAGGACAAAAGGAAGTTCTGAGGAACCATGGGCTGACAGTCGTCAATGAAGAAATAGACTCAACAGTGTCATCTTCTAAAAGGGCTCAGACAAACAGGACCAGAATCAATGCACAACAATGCTCTCAAATCCTGTATTGATCAAACTCCTCCTAATTCCAGCTGTCACTTATCCACCAAAGCCAGTCGTAAACTGAGTGGACGTAACTTATCATTGTCCTACATTAAACAACTAACCTGTGATAAAAAGCTTTTTAGAAAGAGGCATTTCTAATACGTATACAGGTAGTCCTCACTTACTGACTGTCTCATTCAGCGACCATTCAAAGTTACGATGGTGCTGTCCCTCAGTCACATGATTGCCATTACAGTCAGTATGGGTTGTCCTATGCCTGACCTGTTGTTTTGCTTTATCCCCCCTTGCAGAGCAGAGAGATTGGAGGGATTACAAGAGAGTAAGCAGACACACAATGAGGAATACACATTGAAAGCGATGCGCTGGTGCCGGCAGCCGCTAACATGCTATGCAAATGGACTGGTGTATTCCCCATTCTGTACCTGCTTACTCTGTTGAAATCCCTTCCTCTGCAATTAATGTAAATACAAACATTAATTCCCTTCTTGCTAATTATCCCAGTGCTGCGGGGGGGGGGGGGGGGGAGCATTCCAAAGGCCCGGGAATGGTTAGGAGGCAAACAAAAGCCCTGGGTGTGAAACTGATTAGTCTTGTCAGCTTTGGGTTGGAAAGCACGGTCAGTCATATGATTTCCCCCTTAGCAATTGCTTTGCTTAGTGGCAAAGTTGACGGTCCCAATTGTGGTCACTAAATGAGGACTACCTGTATTAAACTTTACAGAGCATATAAAGAAGCATCCATCATCAAGCATCACAATGAAGACTAGAGATAAGGGAAAATCCAGGTCTCCTATTCAGAGTGCTGTGAGAAAGTACAATGGTTCTGGAAACTGACTAAACCAGAGCTTTCCAAACTGTGTGTCGCGACACTTTAGTGTGTCGCCACACACAGTCTGGTGTGTCGCCACACAACCCGGAAGCGCTGATCATCATCAGCGCTTCCGGGTTTTCCCGCGGCGACGCGCAAAAACCCGAAAGTGGCAGCAGCGCTTCCGGGTTTTTGTGCGCTGCCGCAATGGCGGTACTTCCAGGTTTTCCCGCGGCGACACACCAACCGCCGTTGGTGTGTCGCCGCGGGAAAACCCGGAAGCGCTGATGATGATCAGCGCTTCCGGATTGTGTGGCGACACACCAGACTGTGTGTGGCGACACACTTTGGAAAGCTCTGATCTACGTATACAATATTTATCTTGATTTTTCACCCCCAAAATATTTTTTCCTCTATATCACAGCTTTCCAAACTGTGTCGCGACACTTTAGTGTGTCGCAACACACAGTTTGGTGTGTCGCCATACAACCCGGAAGCGGTGGCGGCAGCAGCGCGCCATCAGCGCTTCCATGTTTTAGCGGAGGCTGCCGCCGTCGCCGTGCACACCCCCGCCCCACCGCCGCCGTTGGTGTGTCGCCAACGGCGGCACTTTGGAAAGCACTGCTCTATATGATATGAATCTAATTCAAATGACAAAAAATGCTATTTAAGTAAAGAACCATGTATATACAGTACCATTGGGGTATCTGGACTAGAAAATGGGGAAGCACCATAAGAACCGTTCTCTTTGTCTGACGAATCATCACAGCTGCTTTGAGATGCAAATTTCTCCTTAAGAGCTTCTGCTATTAAAGCTGCTGGATCCCACAGAGACTGCTTTATTTTCTTTCTTTTGGGTAGAGGTGTACCTCCAGGTGATCTGGAGAGATAAAAGCAGAACATTTGTAATGTCTAAGGCAAGTTACTGCTACTGAACAGTTAAAGCATATATTGTATTCTCTAACCAGCTTCTGTTCTAATCTACCCAGCACCCCCCTTTCTAGGGGACCTTTGATTGCCCTGTGATATTGCAATATTCTACATGTTATTTTGCAGCCACCTATAGAACAGTCAGCCTTCTGATGTTTAAATTGTACTCTGCTATTTTTTACTCTACAGCAGGGCTTTCCAAACTGTGTGTCGGGACACGTTAGTGTGTCGGCTGCAGTGTCTGGGTGTGTCGCGGCTGCTGCTGCCTCCGAGCCCTGCCAGGATTCCGCGCAGGTCCTGGTGCCTGCCTTGTGCCCTGCTGCCTCCAAACCTGCTGTGATTCCGCGCAGGTCCTAGTGCCTGCCTTGTGCCCTGCTGTAAGAGTGTGTCGCGAAATGCTGCATGTCTAAAAAGTGTGTCACCAACATGAAAAGTCGCTAAACTCCTAGCTCTTCCAGGTACACCTATTCTAGAGAGGAATATTCTTTGCTAGGCTCAGATTTATTTATTACTTTTATAAATGCTGAATCCCTAAGGACTGTTGTCAGTTTACAAGAACAAATTACAATAATCAAAGGTATAAAAATGAAAGGTCCACAAACTAATAAAAACAAATAAAACAAATAAAATCAAATTAACCAAACCAGACCGTAACCAAAACAAGGAGGAATCAAGACCCAAACACCCCTGAGAAGGCAGTCAGGGTGGGAACCAGCTGCCATTCCCAAGGACCAGGACAGCCATGGAAAGGCAGTGACACCGAGTCTCCCCTTTAAAGTGAACCCCTGTTTTTTCTTGGTTATATTGAAATGTCTGGGCTGGTTCCAATGGGAGAACATGGTTCTGCAGGTAACTAAGGACCAAGCCACGTTCAGCTTTCACAGGTTAGTAGCAGCACTTTTTTTTTTTTTTAAGAATTTACATTTTGCTCAACTTACTTCTCAATAGCTCTGAGTTTGACATTACTTATGTCCTTGAGAACATCCATCATATCGGGAATAATTTTAACCTTCTGCCATTCAGCATTATCTTTAATCTTCTCAGTCTTTATAGCCCGACGTTGTTTAATAAGCTCAACTGCTGAATTATGGGAACCCAAATCAGATTTTAATACAAATGAAGGTGGCAGCGGTGGGGGTGGAGGTATGCCTATGTTACAAAGAGAAGTAGGCGCTGGTGGAGAAAACATTCCTGGCTGTGGGAAACCATTAGGAGTGTTTGATGAAGTCCCAGTATCTGAACCTATTAAACAATTGAAGAGGTAATATTAAAATAGGCACCTATACCGTTGGTCGATGAATATAAATACCAGATAGTGACTGCTTATTTTAGAACAGTGCTACATTTGAAAACTAGAAAGCGTGAATAATCAGAAAGAAGCTAATAAAATCAAGAGAAGAAAGCAAGACTACACAACGGCTGGTCCTGATAAGGATCAACCATTAACCACCAGGGTCATTGGATAACTTCGGCCCCATCTCTCACCTCGGTCTACATTTCTTTACCATTCTTATTAAGAATAAAATACAAAGTTTGAGAATACATTTTCCCCCTCTGAAAAGCAAATCTGCGTGCCATCTCAGTATCTGTTTAAAAACATTCCCTCAGTTTCAGAAGAAATTCATCAAGCAGCAGATCGAGATTGCTGTCTAAGAAACACATTCGAATCCCTCTGAAAAATATGTAGAAATAAATGTGCAGTTCTTTAGATTCAAGCTCAAATCCCAACATCCCCCCTGCCTAGCCTGTTAATCAGATGTTTATGTTTAGAAAGAATCTGGGCTCATCATCTCTTACTGTTGGTGGTAAAACGAGTAAGTCTTAGGCACAAACATAACCCAAAGCAGTTATTTTTAAATACTGCCAATCAACTGTGCAGAAAATGAAAAAAACAAGCAAGACAATTTTCTATATGCAAATGTTGCCGTCAGATGGCAGTATGGCTTAGTATCATTAGGAACAAGAGAAACACATAGCAACACATTCATCTGGGTCCAGATAGACAGACTTACGGGACTGATCATTTACCGCCCTATCCGCTGCCAAAATTGCAGCAATCTGTCTACGAAGATGTGCTAATTCATTTTCAAGAACATAAATTTTTTGGAACGCATCTTCATCCACAATGGTTGTTTTTTCACTTTTTTCTTTTGAAGAAATTGGCGCAGGAAGTATAGATGGAGTCACAACCCGTCTCCACTCCTCAAATCTAGAAAATATCAGGATACAACTGTGTAAACAAATGTAAGCACTCAAAAAGCCAAGACATTTGGGATAAAGTGAGCTCTAACATGTAAAATGTTATGTCTACAACACAATCATACTTACACAGAAGTAATACTGAATTCAGTAGGGTTTACTCCAAATAATTGGCTACAAATAGCACTCTGAACAGAAAAGTAAATGTATTTTTATAGCATCACCCCTGCTGTTTGCATTGCACTTTTTTCAACATCCATAACTGATGACGGTATGTACAAAACAATTCTGTTTCAAAAATATAGAAACTTGATCAATCAACAGTATGATTGGCTACTTTATTTATTTATATCTTTCTAATTCAGTGCTTTCCAAACTGCCGCCGTTGGCGACACACCAACAGCGGCAGCGCGGGGCGGCTTGCACGGCGGCCTCATGTTTTCCGCTAAAACGCGGAAGCGCTGATGGCGCGCCGCTGCCGTCATCGCTGCCGCCGCCACCGCACACGCCGCCACTGTGCACGTCCACTTCCGGGTTGTGTCGCGACACAGAGTTTGGAAAGCTACTGTATGTTCTAATTCCTTGTAGTGCTGTAATTTTACAATGTTAAGTTCTATGTTAATTATGGCATATTGCTGGTCATTGACTGAAATAAAGACATTGATTAACTGAGGACATACTTGAGAAAGTCTACTTGGTTTTACTTGCCTGAATTTAGTGCACGGATTTCTGTCATCATCTACCATCCACACGGCATCGGCAAGAGACGGTTGAACAGAATTAACAGTGTTTTGTTCATCTAAAGATTTCAGACTTTGGACCAACTAAAATACCATAAAAACACTTTTATATAAACATTGTTTTTAAATATTTGCTTTCTAGCAGTAGTCCAAAAAGTGAGAAGTCAGACGCATATTCACTCTAACAGCATCCCTTTTCAATATGAAAGAAGCAACTCAGGAGCAGAGGAGTCTGCAGAGTCCCAGTTTCGTTAGAATGATCCATGTTTCTATGCAAGTGCTGCCTTTTATGCCTCGTGGCGCATGGACAGAAATACCAGCGTTTGCGCTGTGATGTTGCAGGTAGTCACTTAACAATGGTAATTGGGACCAGAATTTCCATTGCTAAGCAACGTGGTCATAAACTGTGACATCACGTGACCACGCTTCTTACTAGTGATGAAAATTCCAGCACTCCCCGTTGCCATCATTAAGCAAATCACTGCAGGTCATTAAGCGAGGATGTTGTGTGGTCGCTATTTGTGAACTCCTGCTGACTTCCCCATTGACTTTGCTTGTAGGAAGCTGACAAAGAAGGTAGCAAATGGTGATCACATGACTGCCGGACACTGTGACATCATAATTGTGAGCCAGGTGCCGAGTGCCTGGATTGCAATCACGTGACTGTGGGGATGCTGCAACCAACATAAGTACAAGGACTGGTTGTAACTACCACTCGTTCAGCACTGTCGTAAGTTTGAATGGTCACTAAATGAGTGGTCATTAAGCAAGGACCACCTGTATTTTGTTATTTCTTCCCCTCCTCTATGTCCCCTGCAAATGCCTCTGCTAAGGAGGTAACAACAGAATTAAAATATACTGTTTAGTTTACTCCTCTAGAAATAATATTAATCCTCCAACAATTTTTACATCTCTGAAAATCCTACTCATCCATTTTTGGGTAAGATAAACAAGAGCTGCCTAAAGTAAGTTTCAGATTGTGGGAGAGCAGGCTGTAAGAAAGATTACAGGCACCTGTGATTGCCTCCCTCCCCTCTACTTCAAACCTTCTCTCAGCGTGGGAGGGAGTGGCTGATAAAAGCCTTCGTGTGTAACAGCTGAGGGAGGTGGTGGTGAGAGAAAGCAGGATGAGAGTGCAGAGCCGGTGTGTCTGCAGAATTTTGCAGCAGGCAGCCAGAAAGGAAATAAAGCAGCCAAAGAAGGGAAAAGGTGTTTTTTTCCCCACAGAGACCTGGAAGGTCCAGGGAAACAACAAGCAGAAGAAAAGTCTTGCAGCAAACATCTGGAGAAGGGCAAGTGTGCGAAAACTGTCCAATTAAAGCAGCTCTGTGTACTAGGTATAGTAGCAGCAGAGGAGGTTTGTAGTAGTAGTAATACTCTGGGGGGAGATGGGCAGTGGCAAAATTGGATGAATAAAAATAATATAAGAATAGTAAATTTATGTGTATTAGATAAGGATAGGAATAGTTATGTAGTGTAAGTCCATTAGTAATATAGGTTAGTTGGTTATAAGCTAAGATTGTATTAGTTAATCACCTAGTTATATAGAACAGACTTTTATGTTGTAAATAGTTGTTTAAAGTAAAACACACACACACCCCAAATTCATAAGGGGAGATTTAAAAACTCTTTAAGTGTGCAGTGCTTCACTGGGGGACTTCCATTTGAGTCTGGATAAACCACCCTGGGTACAAAAAGAACCCATGACACAGATATAATTTGAAAAGATGTGACTGAAATCCTAATTAATCTCCCTCAAAATGAATACTAAAGTGACAAGATAATCAGCAGCCGGCTCCGACGCAAGGCATTGTGGGAAATGTAGTCCAGTAGCCACGGAAGAGTCGGTTCCCTTACCCCTTCCCTTAAGCGCGCGGTTTAAAAATGTTTACTGTATAATGAAATGTAATGTACTATGTATGTAAGCTGCCTAGAGTCCTCCGTTAGGGAGGGGATAGGCAGGGTATAAATACAATAATAAAATAAATAAATAAAATAATACAATGTTTTCCAGTTCATTTTTTAAAATGACAGCTGCACCATTTTTCAGTTGAAGTACAATAGTAACAGCATGCAACAAAATATGTATTAGCTATCACAAACTTTAACAAATTGCATTCAAAACTTTATTCAAAGTAGCAAAGAGCAATTAGTATCTCATTGTCTGAAATTATTTGGCTTTTGAAAGCTGCAATAAATTATCTAACTATATTGGTACCTCACCTTTATATTCACAATAAGTCTAGGTGACTATGACATATAAATTTAAATCTCTTTTATCTCACTTATTATTTCACAATGGCCACTCCATTATTTAAAATAAGCTTCTAAAAAAAAGTTTCTGCAATTTTCCCCCAGATCTAATTTATGCTGTATGTTTTCTCTATCACTACATGCTATGTATAACAATATTGGAAAAATACATAAATTAACAAGTTATTAATCTTAAACTTTGCAATAACTCATATACCTGAAAGTGAGGTCTTGAAAAAGGAATTAATGAAAGACACACTCCCAATCTACGAACAAAACTTCGGGTAGGTCCATATCCTTTTCCTTCTGAAACCCAGGATATCTAAGGGTTGAGAAGTTCTTTGAAGTTAAATGCAAACATTTTAAACAAAGAATCAAAGAACAAAAGTTAATTAGCCATTTTCTTTTCAACTACAGTATATACTAACCAAATCTCAGTATATCTGACATTGTAAAGAAAACACATGATTTACAATTATTAAAATTACAACATTTTTAAAATTATTAAAATTAAAAAATATTGTTGCCTTATAAAAGTTAGATCCAAGTTCTCCTTCTGTTTGCAAAAGACACTTCATTTTGTGAAAGGTACCAGAGAACCCTGCTACAGGAAGGGGATGATAATTTGTCTCCCATAGTATTCTACAGGGCCTTCCAATCCGGCAGAGGAAATGTTCGTGGGGTACAGATAGAACTACCCCTTTCTCCTCTCTGAGGGAGTACAATTCTGTTATTGGGAATGCTAAGTAAATGCCAGTATGTTTTAATTCCCTATTAATAGCAATGCAAGCTATCTCAGGCTGGAAAGGTAACATGGAACAGAATGGACGCAATCCACGTAGCAAATGTCTACATTTTTAAATATAACCACTAGGAATAAAAGGGGGAAAAAACCACTGACGATCTCACCAAACAATTCCTGGAAATGATACATAATTCTTGGAAGTATGTTCTTGAAAAGGTGTTTGAAGAAAGATGAGATCCAATCATACAAACAAGGCCATTAAGACACAGTTTACACCTTTGCAAGATCTGAATTGGGAGAAAAAAAATAACGGAAACAAGCGACTTATGCAGACATAGGAATTCCATACCTTAATTCCAAGTGGAAACTTCTATTGCTACAATTTTTGTAACAATAGGGCTACCATATTGCACGTACCAAAGTGCAAAAACAACTTTTACAGATACGTTATTTAAAATGAAAAGAAATTCAATCCAAACATAATTTAAAATTATTTATAGTAAAACACAATGGGCAGCTGCTTCTAAGTAATATAAATACGTGCATACTAAGGCTCTAATTTCTCACTACTTCTAGCCTCTCATTTGCAGCATAATTAAAGTAAATTTAGCTTCAGGAATATATGGCACTTAAACCATGGCAGTTAGCAATCAATCAACTTGAAAGGTAACGGTCAATGCCATTCCATCTGCAGCACTAGAGAGAGAGGCTGGAATTGCTCAGGAGGCAAGAGAAATCTGTGGTATGGAACTGTAATACAAAAATTTCATGCAACACATCGTATCTGTTTCTCAGAGGTATCTGCTTACCAGTTCTGGGACCACACCGTAATATTCCAGCAATTGCCGTAAGAGATCCAATAGTAGAGACATTTAAAGGACAATGTAATATATTAAGACAGACACAAATTAAAAATGTTGAGCGTGCCAGAAGAGTTCAGTAACCGTTTACTTTAGCTGCAAAGAAAAACATGCATTTTAGATTAACCTATACAGTTCGTTTCATGCCATTACCCAATTTATAAACATAATGCAAAAGAAGCATTAATAAGCAATGCATAACATTGTGATATTCTATTGTGAACAACAGAAAGTAACCCTAGGAAAATAAGACTGTGGTTTAAAGTTATGAAAGGCCAGCTTGCCTGCATATGTGTGTATTCTTCTGTATAGCCTAACTACACATGCAAATAAATAAATAAATTTAAAAAACATATTCTTAATCCTTCCCAAAACGTTTGTGACAAACTATGAGATGCCTACTTAAAAAAAAAAAGCATTTTACCATTCAGTTAGCACTAGACTTATCTGAATTAGACATTTTGCGTTGGGTCCTTTTGCCAAGATAAATAACATTTTTATTCTGTAACTTTTACTGTTTTTCTTAGATTGGACACAGAAAATGTCAGGCTTGAAAAATAACATAACGTACAATAAGGTCTTCACAAATTAAAAAAGATTTAAATAGGACTTCACCAGGAGGTTTAAATCCTTAACACAAATTCGTAAAATCGAAATACACCGATCCATTTTCCCTCCGATATGCACAAAAACGAGAAAAACGTATCTCGAGGGCAGGCCATACGAGTACCATACAGTGGCAGAGAGTGCCCTTCGCGGTTACTTATCGAGGGGCGTTTTGCCCAGGGACTTGAGGACCCGTAAGGTTAACTTATGGCCGGCGTCGAACAGGGGGGTCTTTGTCTTCATGGAGTCCGGACGAAGGCCGAGCCGCCCCCCCCGCCAGAAGCGCGCGCAGCCCCCCCCCCCGGAACGCCCCCCCCTTCCTCACCGGGCGCAGCGCGGGGAAGCGGGGAGAGGCGGCGCCGGGCGCGAGCTTCTCCGCCGCGACAATCAAACTTGGCGCCCCTTTCCGTGATTGGCGGGATTGGGGGGGCGGGGCGGGGCGGGGCGCTTCCCTGCAGCCAATCCGGCAGAAACGGGGAAGCGTCCGGCGCTCAAACCAATCACAGAGCTCGCCTTTTGTTCATAGATCTATGTCTATGAAGGTTCTCAGTCATCCAGGTGGAATTGTCTGTGGCTTGAATCATGTCATGTAGATCTATGCACGGCAGCGGGAGAACAATAAAAATGGGGATCGTGGGGAGAATAAAAGTACCTTTAATTAAGAACTCTTGCCGGGATCTCGCGAACTCTTAATTTTTCAAGCTGGGGAGAGGGTCGGTGGCTGAATGCCGATTGCTCGGCCCTGCAGCCACGGATCCACTGTACGTCGCTTCTTCCCCGCCGCGTCGCTCCCTCTTGGCCGACCTCCTTCGGAGGTCAGGCAATCTCGGTTTCGGTTTCTGGTGTCAGTGCGGCCGCGAGCGAGGCCTATGTTCGACTGAATTCACTGGGATTTACTTCTGAATAAATACAGATAATTCCCGGGGAGAAAGAAAAATCGGCTTTCGTATGCCTCTGCGCCACGTTCATTACCCACCTGTTGTTATATTGCTTCTATCTGCTAATGGTTTATTATCAATTTATTTGATCTTTAGATTGGGAGAATATACCAAGTTTTGATACTGTAACTTTCTCACTGCACGTATTGCTGTTTAATCACATTGGATGTCTTTTTCATCTAAAGTAAATTTTAGTCTAATTTCTATTTTTTTTTTTTGCTGCCACAAAAATTCATTTCTTGAAAGGCCGTTAATTGTTTACTAGCTGAGGAATTGTCTACTCCGCCGAGGAAGATCAGGCAAATACACTTGAATGGAACCTTAAACTGCCTGTATCCACTCTTAACTTTAAAGCCACGATTTATATCCTGGAATAGGAAGAGGTTTTGCTCCTTTTAAAACCCTCTGGGGATGCCTGCCCCAAAGAGGCGGCACCAATGAGGTGGGGGAAACATGGTAAATAGCATAAATAGTAAAATATTTTAAAATGAGAACCCTGAAAGGTAAAAAGCACCCTTGAATCAAGCTGAGCACTAACCTACAGATTTTTCTGGCAACATTACAAAAGTGGTCTGCTATTGCCGTCTTGGTATTTTTCCACTTTATATGATTGCTCCACCCATCACTGCACTTATATTGCCCCCCCCACCCCCAAAGTGTGGACCCTTGATGCTAAAAGATTGCCTGCTCCTGGCTTACAATGATGTATGGACCCAATCTTTAGATATTTCCATCATTGTTAACATTTTTAATTAGTAGACTGACCATATTTCCCTGAGACAAAAACTGGACAAAAGGAATGGGCAGGGGCGGAACGGCTATATGGGGGGGTTGGGGGGGTCGCCTCTGCCTGTCGGGCGGGGGGCAGGCGGCACGGGGGCAGAGCGGCTGGTTGGGGGGGCCCGGGGGGTTCACCTCTGCCTATCAGCGCACGGGAGGGGCGGAGCGGGCAGCGTGATGGGCGGTCCGGAGCAGCGGATTGGAGGGAACCCGGAAGGGGAATCAGCTGCTCCGCCTCCGCCTGTTCCTGAAAAACGGGACAAAACCAGCATTTATGTTAAAACGACGGGACGGTTGAGAAAAGGGGAAAAAACGGGACTGTCCCGTTCAAAACGGGACGTATGGTCAGCCTATTAATTAGCAATTCACAGCTCATAAACGAGGAATTTCCCTTTCCTCCTTAGCAGTTAAGTAGTCAATACAAGAGAGTGCTAAATCATAAAGGACATTTTGGTACCTAGCTAATGATTATGGGGATCATTCATTCTATGTTAGGGTGCAATCTGACTAAGAATTATCCATCGATTTGTGTAGATGGCCAAAAGGCTATTGCTTCATTTATGACCATTGGCCCAGTTTGGTGGAGATGCAGTTCCAGAAGCTTCAACTCTTGGTATCTTTTATCCAATTAACTACTGTGGGCATTAGAGGTTGATAGAGCAAACAAATAAATCTCTGTTTTTATTCCTCTCTGTCTCTGCTCTGCTTTCCCATGATTGGAAGACTGTAAGGCTTTCCTTTTCAACCTGCTTCTTACAGAACAGAGTCTTTCCATCCTTCCTTCCTTCCTTCCTTCCTTCCTTCCTTCCTTCCTTCCTTCCATCCATCCATCCATCCATCCATCCATCCATCCCCTTTTCCACAGCTTCAGGATGGAAATGTCAGAGATGTAGCTTCCTATGCTAGCATCTTTGAAGAACACTTGTGCTTTTTGACCTTAAGTATCTGTCTCTAGATATTCTGAATGCGTTTGGTTCTACTCAGACAATATACTCTATTTAATAAGGACCCTCATGAATGAATTAGAGGATTCCAGCTAGGATTATTGTTACAGTTTTCCCCATACAATTATCAGAATTAAATGTAGCTTGAATCATGTCAACTGGATTTCTATTTTCTCAGTGGAAACGTTTCGCTCCTTATCCAAGGAGCTTCTTCAGTCTGAGCAAAGTTAGTAAGGGAATCCTTAAATATTAAACATATTAATCCTTAAATATTAAACATATTTAAGGATTCCCTTACCAACTTTGCTCAGACTGAAGAAGCTCCTTGGATAAGGAGCGAAACATTTCCACTGAGAAAATAGAAATCCAGTTGACATGATTCAAGCTACAGACAATTCCACCTGGATGACTGAGAACCTTCATAGACATATCAGAATTAAACTTTTTTTGTATAGACTTTTCCATACAGGTTCTGTCTGTTGAGAACCTGCCAAAAGCTACCTCTCCATTTAAAGTTACCTTGATATGTCCAGGTCCACGTGAGATTTCATAGACCTTCCAGTCTGTGGAAAAGACTGTTCCGTCCAGGTCCACATTTTCATTGGGCCAGTTTATCACCAAGGGCTGCTTTCCAATATTCCAGTGTCCGCCATTAGCCATCTGCCTAATGTCCTTTGTGATAAGCAACCCTAACGTCCCTTCTTACACAAGGGCCTCAATGGAACATTTGCACAGTGAGTTTGCTTGGTGGAACGTGCAAGAGCAGCCTCGTCTGCCTGGGGCTGAGGAACTTCTCTTTCTTGACCAGAGCATGTCAAAAATGTGCTTCCCTGCTCCCTCGTTGTGGTTCACAGTGTGGGCAGAATAGAGAATAGCTAAAGCAATTAGGATCTTTTGTCTTGAGGAAGCATTGTTAGCTTGGCAAGTGAGACATGTTCGTGCTACTTTTTCAGCTTCCATGTAAACCCCAGGCGCATACTATACCCATCGCACGATATCCACAATGGCCTGGTCCCACAGTGGCCCTTTGCATGAATCTGTTTACAAAGAAGGTGTAACAAACGTCTAGGGGCTAAGGGTCTTCCATCCGGTACCCTCCAGAATCCATCAGAAAAAGTTGACTCACAGTTTGCCTGCCACTGTTCCACCTCCCCCCTCTCAACGAAATTGTCGTATGGAAGAGACAATTGAAGATGAAACTCTGCAGCTGTGATAGAGGCTGCAGGGCGGCCCATTTCGCTGTAGCATCGGCAAAAGAGTTTCCCTTTGTAACCAGGGAGACGCCCTGTTGATGTGCAAGGCAGTGCACTACGGCCAGAGCCTTAGGGAGCATAATGGCTTTGAAAAGGGAGGCTATGAGGGTAGCATGAGCAATGGGGGCACCAGAAGAAGTAAGGAAGCCCCGCTGTTTCCACAGGGCTCCTGTAGCATGGCAAGCCCCAAAGGCATATTTAGAGTCCGTGTAGATCGTCACACAGAGGGTGCGGGCAGCCTTGCAAGCCTCGGTCAGGGCAATGAGTTCTGCGGCTTGGGCATCGTGGGAAGGGGAAAGTCCAAAATCAATCCATTGGGAGTACATTTAATAGTGGCCCCGAGTTTACAGAGTAAATCACGACCTAGGAGAAAAACAGGAGATTCAGAACAAACAGTAAAAGCATGTTCAACAGTGAGAGGACCCATCTCTACTGTTAAGGGGTCAGTAACATTTACAGGAATGATCCCCCAACCCCAATAATATGATCAGAAATCCCAGAAAGAACAGTAGGGGAAGAGGGAGGGTGAGTTAGTAAGGATGCAGTGGCCCCAGTATCAACCAGGCAGTGATACTGTTGACCACCTATAGTTATAGGAAGAAAAGGTTCTCCTCCAGGTCCAGAATGTATAGAGTCGGACATGACTAAACGACTGAACAACAACAACAATTACAATTACAACAACAACAAGAGTCCCTTGAGGGAGTTGGGCGGTGAGAAATCGAATTAATAAAAAATAAATAAATAAACAAACTGTCTGAAGGGCCTCCTGATTGAGGAAAGGGCACACCTGGGGCACAAGATGAACCTGTGCAAAGGCCCTCCTGGCCACAGCTGCCACCTGCTCTTCAAGCAGTAGCTGTGAGTCCAGAAGAACCCACAAGTTTTATTTATTTTTATTTTATTTATTTTCTATCCCACCTTTATTATTTTTATAAATAACTCAAGGCAGGGAACATACCTAATACTCCTTCCTCCTCCTCTTTTCCCCACAACAGCAACCCTGTGAGGTGAGCTGGGCTGAGAGACAGGGACTGGCCCAAGGTCCCCCAGCCGGCTTTCATGCCTCAGGCAGGACTAGAACTCTCAGTCTCCTGGTTTGCCATTGGCTCCTTCCTAGGGCTGAGAGACAGGGACTGGCCCCATGCGTGTCAGTGCAAAGGATTTCAAGAGACAGGAGAGGGAGACCGCTGAGCATGAAATTCCAACAAGACCGTTGAAGGATGTTTACAGCTGTTGGGAGGGGGAGCGTGGCTGTATGGGAAAAGTACTGGACAATACATCATCAAGGGACACGTAGGTGGGGGGAAGAGTGAGGTTTGACTGTTTGGCGGGAATTGGGTCATTCTGGTCTTTAGATATGTTCTGAATTGCAATGCTCTCAATAAAGCTTTCTTTGTTTTCGTTGTTCAGTCGTTTAGTCGTGTCCGACTCTTTGTGACCCCATGGACCGTAGCACGCCAGGCCTTCCTGTCCTCCACTGTCTCCCGGAGTTTACTCAAGTTCATGTTCATTGCATCGGTGATGCTATCTAACCACCTCACCCTCTGCCGTCCCCTTCTCCTTTTGCCTTCAGTCTTTCCCAGCATCAGGGTCTTTTCCAGTGAGTCCTCTCTTCGCATTAGGTGGCCAAAGTATTTGAGCTTCAGCTATACTCTAAATGGAGTGTACGGAGGAATGCTGGAGGATTAGATCCAGAGACATCACAGAAACTGGGCCACTACATTGACAGCTTCACCTGTGCGGCTCGGGGTTGAGATGTAGAGCTTGATATCATGTGTATCAACATTATTTTAAAATAATAAGGGAAGCGTGCATTTCACTTACTGTTTTGGAAGATAAAATATTTCATAAGATCTTTTTATTCCACACTGCCCCGAAGTCCATTCCCCCCTGAAGTCCTTTGGAGGGGTGGGGGGAGAAGAAATGTATTTTTGTCTGCTTCATCCAAATTTTTAAAAATCTTCTTAAGCATTAAAATATTCAAATGTAATTTGCTATTTGCTTTCAGGTCATAGTGCTACATTTTAGGCAAGAATGTCCAGCACACACAGATTTCCAAAGATTGGGGCTAAAATAAAACAATTCAATCAGATTTGGCATTCATGTTCAGGATACTATTCTAGGTTTAATACCTGAAATTTAATATTATAGTCATGTGTATTTTTCATGTGGGGCCAATATGATATGTTAAATATAGTTTTTGAAGCAACATAATTAAAATCTTTTTTAAAAAAATTAGTGATAGTCAAGCAGAGAAACATTTGAATTAGTTATTTAATAGTAAGAACCTTAAGGAGAAAGGTTCCCAGTTGGTGCAAAATTGGTCCAATCTGATATGGATGTCTTCCCTAACAATGACAAGACTAGTAAAATATGAGATATGCAAAATATCAGAGGCAGTTGTGTCACGGAGAGGAAAAACAGCTCTGGAATATTTTTCACAGCTGAAATCACTTGCCAGTTAGTGTTTTGCCATGACCTTCCCTGACAAAGAAATGAAGTGAAACAAATATTTCAGGTATCTCTAGATCAAACGTCTGTCTCCCTGGCAAGGAGCCCAGCGTTTTGGTCTCTACCTCTTCTTCGGAGAATGATTCTTGGCTTTTCAGCTCTAGATGGTCTGGGAGGAGACTGGTTGTTTAGACCTGTTCCAATTCAGGTTTCGGAATGGAAAAAGCTGCTGTAGCCCCGCTGGGTTATCTGTGCGGCACCCAGACAGCGGTAGCTCAGTGCTGCTGCTCCTGCCAGACCCCTCAGGGGGCTTGGGTGCCATTAACTATGGCTGGGTTCCCTCCACGCGCCTACGATGGCACTACATACCTGCCGGGCACTGTGGGATTGAATAACATAAAAGCAAATGGCTATGCAAATCAGTTCTCCAGGTACTGTGCTGTCTTTGGAGAAAAGTAAGAAAACACACTACAGGTAGGCCTTGTTTAGCGACTGCCTCATTTAGCGACCATTTGCAGTTATGACGGTGATGAAAAAGTAACTTTACGACCAATCCTCACATTTATGACCTTTGCAGGTCTGTAAACCAAAGGAAAGCTGAAGTAAGATCATAAGCAGTCGTGGTTTCACTTAGCAACCACAATTGTGGTCACTAAATAAGGACTGCCTGTTTATTCGTTCAGTCGCTTCCGACTCTTCGTGACCTCATGGACCAGCCCACGCCAGAGCTTCCTGTCGGCCGTCGCCACCCCCAGCTCCCCCACGGTCGAGTCCGTCACCTCCAGAATGTCATCCATCCATCTTGCCCTTGGTCGGCCCCTCTTCCTTTGGCCTTCCGCCTTCCCCAGCATCAGCATCTTCTCCAGGGTATCCTGTCTTCTCATTATGTGGCCAAAGTACTTCAGTTTTGCCTTTAATATCATTCCCTCAAGTGAGCAGTCTGGCTTGATTTCCTGGAGTATGGACTGGTTTGACCTTCTTGCAGTCCAACACACTCTCAGAATTTTCCTCCAACACCACAGTTCAAAAGCATCTATCTTCCTTCGCTCAGCCTTCCTTATAGTCCAGCTCTCACAGCCATAGGTTACTACGGGGAATACCATTGCTTTGACTATGCGGATCTTTGTTGCCAGTGTGATGTCTGGACTGCCTGTAGACGGGCAATATTTATTCCACAGATATTTATTCATGGTCTTGGACAGAAATAGGAATCTGTTATAGAAAAACTGCTTTCATGTTCAAGAATTGCATTGCTTTAATTCTGGGTAAGTGTATGTTTTGTCACTGATTGTAGTGTTTGCGTACCTAGGCATTGTCAAATGTCCCACCCTTGCGGAATTACTTCCTGGAGGAGGAGAGTTACAAAAATATTAAGCGCCCTCCGGAGGATATCGTGTTTCTGCTGGTTCAGAGGTTTGGAGAGCTCGTGAGGAAGCTGTGGAATCCCCGGAATTTCAAAGCTCCTGTCCCTCCCCATGAGATGCTGCAGGCTGTGGTTCTGTGCAGCAAGAAGAACTTCCAAATCACCAAGCAAGGTAGGGTGCAGGAGGAATTCTGGGAGCATGAGGCGATGCTGAAAACAGTATGCTGGAAATTTGTGGCGATCATTCAGTGGAATCTTGAACGTGGCCATCTGGCCATGGCCATCTGGCACATGACCGTTATGCATCTGAATCTGGAGTATTCACGTTTGGGTATCTAGAGATAGGAGGGGGAACAAAGGGCCACTGAGACCGTCCCTGAGGGGAGAGCCCAGATTTCTCCATGCGTTGTCCCCTTTTGAAAAGTGTTAAACCTGTTACGGTCCACTTCACGGGAAGGAGATTCTGCTTCGACCCTGGAGCCCAGGCTGGGCCAGGTGACAGCGGTGTTCAGAAGAACCCTTCCTTTCACGGCCTCCGTCTTCTCCCACTTTGCAGGTGATGGAGTTGACTTTCTTTCTTGGTTCCTGAATGCCTTGCACTCTGCTCTTGGGGGGACAAAGAAGAAGAAAAGGAGTAAGTGAGAGGTGTGGGTGCCTGCGATAATTTATGTAGTGTTTTGTAAGACTGTGTGAAGTGTCGGGTTTGAATGAAGCCCCTCAGAGCAGTGGTCCCCTCACTTCTAAGACCAGAGCCAAATGCCGTGGTCGCTTTGGAGCCCCTCTGGGTCTTCTCCCAGGGAGGAGCCGCCTTCAGCGAGGGACGGCCAAGGCGCCCCCCGGGCTGTGAGCTGCAGAGGGGCTCGAGGTGGATGCCGCCAAACTCTAGAGCTTCACGGGGGGGGGTGCCTTGCCCAGCCCCCCAACGCCAGTGGGGAAAGACTCCCGGCTGGTGCTCCTTGGGGTAGAAGGACCACAGCATCGTCCATTAGCAGTGGCAAGACCTTTTATTTCTGCCAGCCTGTGGTCAGGCAATGCTCCAGAGATCAAAATCATGGCTAGGTTATTTTTCTGATCCCATGACTTCTTGGCTTCATCAGAATCTCCTAGCTTAGGTTGGTCAGTGTCTAGGCAATCTATGCTCAACTCAACTCAACTCAACTCAACTCAACTCCATCACCTGCAAAGTGGGAGAACACGGAGGCCGTGAAAGGAAGGGTTCTTCTGAACACCACTGTAACCTGGCCCAGCCTGGGCTCCAGGGTTGAAGCAGAATCTCCTTCCCGTGGACCGTAACAGGTTTAACTTGGAAAGTTAATCTTAGTCTTAATCTATAAAGCCAGGCTGAGAAATTTTCTTCATTCAGAAGTGGAAGTGGGGAAAGCGCCTCTCCTCTCCGCTCCATTGTTTAAGGGGAGAGAGAGAAAAATCTGAACTGAGCCTTTTGAATTGTGCAAGCAGTTTCTTAGCTGTAAGGCCAAAGAAACCCTTTTTCAAAAATTTTAAACTCTTAGTTTTCTAAGCTTCTCAAAAAACCTCTGGTGCCCTTAACCCAATGTAGGAATTCTGGGATGGTAGTACCAGAACTCCACGCAGCTTCTTATTAGTATGTAGCAGAGTAGAAGCGTTCCCATAAAATTGCACAAGGCTTAATCAGTTCCAAACACAAAATAAACACACTTCACACATTAATGTAAAGCTACATAAAAAAGAGTTTACAATTTTATTGTAACACACCGTTCCTTAGTAGAAACGGCCCATGCATGCGAGCAAGTGGTTCTGACCAAACCCACAGTCTTCAGTAATGTGGCCTTGCTGTTTGGAAGTATGAGAAACACGTGGCAGCAGCAGCCATAGCTGCCATGCTCCTTGGTAGGCGATCCGAGCAGAAAGGGGAAGGAAGAGAAGGGAACAGGAAACAGGAAACCGGGATTCAGCCCCTCCCACACAAAGCAAGTAAGATCAGGTTACAGCAGAGGCTGCCTCCTCCTCCAAGCCTGTGTGTGAGACGTGTTTGGTTGAAACCCGATCTCTAACATAGCTAGCAGGTGACAAAGGTGGTGAGAATGGGAGAGCCTCCGTGCTGTCACTAGTGTGTCAGCCATTTCTGCAGCCACACGCTGAAGATGGAGGCTGTCAGATATGAGTCAAGTCAAAAGGCAAATAGAAACAAAAGGTTTTTATTCTTTTGAAGCAGTTTGCAAAGTGCTGGTGGCTTTCTCCATGCGGAAGGACAAATGTCGCACTGAAGAGAAAAGCACACCTGCCACAAGTTTGACAGTTACATTTATACATCCTCACCCGTCGCTCAGCACTTGCCCCTTTCACCTATTGGTAGGCTACTCTGGAGCTCACAACCTATCAGAAGCGCCTAATGTGCATATAATTAGCCCGTCTTTGTTTACATCTCCCATTACCCACTTTTATATCCCCTTCCCCTTCTATTTACTTTTACCTTTTAAGGGGAGGCTTCCTACTTAAAGCATCGCTGTCAGCTAGTTCCTAACCACAAGCAGTTTCCTTTAGCCTAGTCTAGTCCCTAGAGACTCTGTTTCCTAACCTCAAAGCGTGGGTGTCACATTCAGTCTGCTAACATTTCCTGTATATGTGGTTTTTAGTAGAAGCTTTGCTCAGCCTGTTTATGAGTTATTCTAGCTGGGTTAGAAAAAGTTCTCTAAAATAAGAGAATATTTATCTATTTCTGATTATAAATCCCTTTGTTAATAATAACACTTTTCCTCATTTCTCTCAAGGCCACTTCAAATTTCACTGGGGGAAGAAAAAACATTCTTGTATAGCAAGGATGGGAATTTCATGGCCAATAAACCTTGCTTATATTTCCCAGAGTGGGCGTGATCAAACATTCCGTGTGTATGTGCAGGTTACGATTTCAGAAACCCATAACAACCCTTAAAAACCCTGAAAGCCTCCCAAAGCAGGCCTATTTTTCCCATTTAGAAAGGCATTTAAAACGGCTGCTTTACTCCCCTGCAAGCTCAATTAAAAAAACATGAAAAAAGGGAAGAAAACATAAGCACCATCCATAAACACCAGTGATGGCAGAAAAAAGTGCAGCTACCAAGCTGGTAGATGTAACTTAATATAATTTTTTGAAAAAGTCTGCTTCTGGCTACATTTAAGATGGAGTTGCGTAGAAAAAGTAAAAATCACATTTTGCTATGACAGCTTTAAGTATCTCATTACTATCATATTAGCACTACCAGTCAAGCAACACATCTCTTTAAAGTAAGACACACCTACAACTTTGGTATACCTACTAGTACATGGACACATATAATTGATTATGACAAAGGATATAGGTCATACAGAGTGTAGAATCAGAAACATAAATGCTACTGAAAAATTACCATGTATCTGTAATTAGAGCGAATGGACCGCTGTATTAAATACCTGAAATGCTACATCTACAAGAACAGTATCAGTTTCTTTGATGTAGAATTATCTGCTCTCAGTATAAATGTGCATTGCACATGGCTATACCCCCCCCCCGTGACAGAAAACACTGCCCTCCAGTGGTCACGTTTGGCATTGCAGCCATAAAACGAAATAAACGTTTTTTCTGGCATCTGCTTAATAGTTTTTTCATTATCTTCCTTACCATGAAGGTGATGATTAATATAAATATAAATTCCAAGCTGCATAGCGGATGGTAAGTGGCAAAAAACACTGCCCTCCTGTGGTCTCTTTTGGCGTTGCAGCCATTAAAGGAAATAAACTGCTTTTTATGGCATCTGCTTAATATTTTCTTCATTATCTTCATTATTATGAACGTGATGATTAGTATTAATATTGCAATAAAGGGCCCAGGTGCTGGAGAACAGGCATAGACAAGAAAACCGGGTTAAATTACCTTAAACTGTGTTAAAATACCTATTCCAAGCTCTATAGCCGATGGTAAGTGGCAGCAAACAGTGCCCTCCTGTGGTCAGATGTAGCGTTGCAGCCATTAAATACAGTGCTCTTTATGGAATCTGATTAATATTTTTTCATTATCTTCGTTACTATGAATGTGATGATTAATATAAATATTGCAGTAAAGGGCCCAGGTGCTGGAGAACAGGCATAGACAAGTAAACTGAGTTAAATCACCTTAAACTGTGTTAAAATGCTGGAAATTTACTTAATAATCTGTGTTTCTCAATCTTGGCAACTTTAAGATGTGTGGACTTCAACTCCCAAAATTCCCCAGCCAGCCTCCACACATCTGAAAGTTGCCATGGTTGAGAAACACTGTAGTAATCTGTTCAATTTATAAAATAATATTTGTACCTAATGGCAAAAGGGAATCAAATAACCACTTGGTATTCAATAATTGCAATTAGCAGCGATCCAGAAATCTTAAGGAGTTAACAGTCTACAGGGAAGACTGTTTCTTTGAAGAGAGGAAGACCAGCTGAAGATGGAGCATTTTATGTATCTGGGATTGTATGTTACTGGGTTTTAGGTGTTTTTTTTTTGGGGGGGGCGCATTGTTAGTATGGGGTTAATTTTTATTTTATTTCCCTTTTTTCCGGTGCCTTCAAGTCCTTCTTGACTCCTGGCAACTGCCTGGACAAGTCCCTGCAGTTTTCTTCCATGGACCTTTGAATGTTAGTGCAGCTGACGGTTGGTGGCTGGAATTCTCCTGCCGGGAGACCACGGGCTTCCTTCTTCCGCAGTCGGTGGGCGGGCCACTGTGAGAACGAACAGGCGGCTGGAGCAGACGGCCAGCCCAGCGGTCCGTCCAGCAGGGGCCTGCTTGTGTTCTTCGTTCCTTCTTGACCCTGAGGGTGGTGGCCGTGGACAAGCAGAGTGACCGCAGGAGTCACCCGAACTGCAGGCCGCACCGAGCTCCTCCTCGGCTGGCTTGGCCTGGCCTGGCCTGGCCGGGGGTGGGCCTGGCTCCGCTTCCTTTGGCTAAACACAGCGGCTGCGCAGTGCAATTCGTAGGAATCTCTGTTCTCTTCCGACTTGCTGGATAGGGGAGGGCCATTTTTGGATTCTTGGAGAATTTAGCAAATCCGAAGAAATCAAACCCGAATTCTAATTTCAGACTTGGGATATTATTATGATTCCTATTATTTCTGATAGGTTCTTCCTGTGCTGGAAGGGGAGATTGGAGACTTAGCAAATATTATCGAATTATTGGCGATAGGCAAATACTGTCAGGGATTCATCCTACCCCAAGAACGTCTTGCCTGAGGAAGGGAAATAAATCAGGAGAAAGACGAAGACCCGTGTCTCCTCCATGAAGGCACCTTCTATTCACCCAAATCCTCCCTCCTGTAGCCAGCAGACTCCCCCCCCCCCCCCCCCCGGCCCAGGAGGGAGAGCACAGTTGCGGACGGAGCGCAGAGAAGCCGTCTCTTCCTGCCCTTTGCTTTCGCTTCCCCTCCCCAGGTTGGAATGAAAAATGCTAAGGAAAAAATGGGATTGCATTATCACGGACACAGGTGGGGGAGTCTGGGAGGGATTAAAAAAAAAACAAGACAGGAGAGAAATGAAATGTCTGGGAAGTCTCGAGGACTTTACCTTTACCTTAGAAAGATTAGGGATTCTTATGGCCAGCAGTTCACACAACAGCTAAGCAGGACGGATCTGCCTGGCGCCGAATCTACCCTCTCGGAGTCAATGAACTACAGTAGATTGATTAACCATTTTCTGGAAGAAGAAAAAAACCCCACGCATTAGCTCAGCTAACAATGTCAGTGAGACATTGAAGTGCAGCCTTGTCCGTCCTATTGCATTCCATGGGAATCAGGAATATGGTTTCCAGAATTCCAGCTCCCAATTCGCACGGCTGGTATTTTTAATAAATGCTGCTATTGCTCAGCGTTTAAAAAAAGCTTCCTAGCTAGAAGAAATCGTTCATAACTTATAGCAGGATCTGCCCAGGTTTGCCTTGGAGAATTTTTAAAGTTTAATTCTATTTATTTGATTTGCATGGCCACGCTTCAGAATTAACACTCAAGGTGTCCTTTCAAGAGCAGGTTTCCAATTAATCTTCTGCAGGAAAAGGAGTGGGTAGTAAATTAAATTAGAGGGGAAAGCGATGAAAAGAACGTCTTCCCTCCACTCCTACACCCAGTGTATATTTTCTTTCATCTTTACATCTTTAGGGGATTTGCAGTCCTCCAAACACTCCTGAACGACAGTTCCCAGCATCATCAACCGGCATTGGGCAAAGTTACGAGTTGTGGTCCATCTGTTTTAGAGAGCCACACGTTCCCCGCCTCCGGTTCCAGCCTTCTGCTTTGTGGATGGCCATTCTGCAGCCCTTGGATAAAACAGAGCATGACCTCTGCACTCCCCCTGCTCTGTCTGCTCTTTTTGCATACAGATAGTCCTCGTTTAGCGACCACAATTGGGACCGGCATCTCGGTCACTAAGTGAAGTGGTCGCAAGGTAAAACCACAACTGTGCTTATGGTCTTACTTCAGCTTTGCAGACCTGCGAAGGTCATAATTGTGAGGACTGGCCACAAATTTATTTTTAATCACTGTCGTAACTGCAAATGGTTGCTAAACGAGGCAGTCGCTAAACAAGGACTACCTGTATTTGATGCGTGTACCTGTATTTTAGTCGTGTCCGACTCTTCGTGACCTCATGGACCACAGCTAGTTTCCCCCAACCAGGCGCCCTCCAGATACAGTGAACCAATTCCCAGAATTCCCTAGCCAGTATGGAAATGGCAATCCTATATTTCTGAAGGGCACCAAGTTAGGAAGGACCAACTTAGGCTAAAGGCTTAACTCTAAATATACTCATTTTCAGAACTGACCAGAACTCCATCTCTGCCATCCAAGCAGGTGGTGAGGCAGCACAAACCGAACAGCAAGCAAACCTTGTGCCCCTGGCGAGGCTGCAGTGTGATTTTGCCCAAGAAGCTGACCTGCCAGCCAGAAGCAGCGAGTTCTTCCCGACTGGTGACAATGCCAGCCTGTTTCCTGAGCGGCCCGGAGTCCCCCCCGATGCAGAAGGGCCCACCCGAGGTTTCAGCGCAGCTTTCCCACACCGCCTGTGCGGCACCCAGGCGACACGGCAGTGGGGTCGTTCCCCTGGGTGGTGAGCAGGAGAATCCCCAGGATGCTGTCGGATTCAGTGGGGTTGCAGGAGACGCTTCACAAAAAGAAGGCCGCTCCCGGGGAAGAACAGTCACCCCGGGAACAACGCTGAGGCAAGCGTCAGCAAGCTGCCAACTTCTGCGGCTCATGAGGAAACATGCGCCGGAGAGCCACCCTGCACGGGTTCTAATTCTGCCGCGAAACATCTCCACCCCGTCCCTGCTGACCCTCAGCGGGTCTCCCCTGAAGACGTCCCCACCTTCCGATGTCCCGCTTGCAGCCACCCTTTTAAGTGCAGCATCGGAGGTCTCGTGGGGCAGGGAGTCCATGCCACCAACAGGGCCAGCAAGGTGGAGAAGCCCTTTGATGCCCCGACTGTGGGAAAGGCTTCCTTCGTTGGTCCAGCACCCCCAGGCAGCAGAGGCCCCCCACTCCTCTCCCAGTTCTGGGCAGCATGAGACAGGTCGGCAGCTCAGGTGCCTCTCCTGCGATGAGCGAGAGCTGCGGCCAGGAAGGCCATTTGAAGGGGCCTGGGCAGCAGCCGCACCGGGTGGCCCCCTAAACAGGGCGGCTGCTTTGACTCAAGGCAAGGGCTGCTCCCCATCCTCCTACTCCTTCCCAGGGTAGGCTCACTCTGGAACCCGGGAATTTCCCCTCCTGGTCAAAATTCACCTGAAGAGCATGGGGGCTTTCCCCAGACTAGGACACCGACGGGTCTGTTCACCATCCTTACCGTCGGCAGGTCGTTTCTGGTTGGACCACCTCACGGGCTGCCAGGCTGCCCTCGTCTGCGACCTTCCCTTCCCTTCCCTTCCCTTCCCGTCACTCCTCCTCTTCTGCTGTCTTCGTTCTTTGTTAGCATGGGAGCCACCCAACGTGGCCTTGATCAGCTTGGCCCATGGTCGAAGCAACTTGGTCCATCCGTTGTTTACATCAACCCTGGAAACAGCAATAACTTCGTGGTTGTGCTACTGCAGAGGAGGAGGTCTCTGGGCTGCATGGTTGCTCCTGCTTTCACCACCATGGCTGAATCCTCCATGGGTCTATTCAAAAGGGAGCCACGCAGTCAAAGTCCACGGAGGCCTCTCTTTCCAGAGACACTGCATGCTGACTGCTGATTGCCACAAGAACGAACAGCAGGGGAAAATGTCCTGGGTGGACTTGATCGGATCCGGCAAAGCAGTTCTGCGTTCTTCAGTCCTCTGGCGCGGCTCAGGACTATTCCCTTGGAAATAACTGGACCTAGAATTGTAATTTCAAGGAAACCTGTATTTGGCATAGAGTTGTGAAGTTGAGCTGAGCTGTTGAGAAGCAACGTTGGCGAATGTGTGTGCTTGGTTAATAATTGCAGCACGTCCTCCTTCACTCGCAGGGAATCTGCTGGCATTTTGCTTGGCAGAGCTGCTGAAGCTTCCGTGATCCTGGGAGCTCTGGACCACCCCAAGGGGATAAGGAACGCTGCCCTTGCACCTGATCTGAGACCCACTTCTTTAGCAGATGGTTTTCCCCCTCTGCCCTAGTCTGGAAGGACGCTGCCCAGTCCTTTCACGTACAATTTCATGCCTAGGCCACGTGGCCAGAGGTCCTGGCAATGCTGAAACCGGCAGATGTGACACCCTAATAACTTGTGAGCGCTGATCCGATCATCTGTACCACCTCGAATGGAAGACAGGACCCTTACGTGCCCCTGGGCAACGGAGGTTCTTCTGCAGCAGAGATGGGCCCGTGGGTGCCGCCGGCATTCGGGGACTGTCCTGTTGGTTGCTTGCAATGCCATATACTCAGGGCTGCCCTTGAACTGGGCGGGGAGGCTTTAAGTGGGGCAGAAAATGTACTCGTGTTCAAGTTGCTAGTTCTTTCAAAGGCTTCAGTTATTTGGATTTTCAAGTACCTGATGAAGTGCCTTGACTGACCAGGTTTTAATGTCTTCTGCAAAATCCTTTTCCAGGTGTCTCGTTTGCGGGATACGTGTCATGTAACCATGGACTTGTTAAGAACTTTCTTCGCAATTCTGGTGCATCCTTCCAGTGAGATTTGTCTGGTGGCTACAGTGCAACCTTTTAAACACCAGGCAGATGTGTTCTTATTCATGCAGACTTTTTTTAATGTGTTGCCAACATTGTTGCTGTTAAAGTAAATTTGTGATGGTCTTGATCCTTTGTTATTAACTCAGAAACTCTCATGACAAGCCATTGAGGATATGAAAGAGTTTTTTATTAATACATGTGACCAATTCCAGTTCAAAGACTCGAATGAGAAAAGCCCGCGTAAAACCTCTCCTTCGTACCAGTCTCTTCCCTCTCGGCCCCTCCCTTCGCCCTCCCAGTGCCCACACCCCTCAGTCGCCATTCTTCACTAACAAGCTGATAACCCATTGGGCCTGGCCTTGGTGTTCAGTTACTCAGATAAGCAATTCTAATCAACACTTCTAAGGCTCTGCTGGAATGTCTACCTTCTACTTCAAAGCGCACCAACGACCCTGCAGGCACGCCGGTCTCTACTACAAAGCATCTCTACTTGCGTCACTACTTGTTGCACCCCTTTCCTGCATGACAGGATGTCCATCCTGACAAAAGCCCACAGATGGTGCACATTTCATTTTTATACAAATTAGAAGTCTAGAGAGAGCCAGTTTGGTCTAGTGGTTAAGGCACCAGGCTAGAAACCAGGAGACTGTGAGTTCTAGTCCCGCCTTGGGCACGAAGCCAGCTGGGTGACCTTGGCCAGTCACTCCCTCTCAGCCCTAGGAAGCAGGCAATGGCAAACCACTTCCAAAAACCTTCCCAAGAAAACTGCAGGGACTTGTCCAGGCAGTCTCTGAGAATTGGACACGATTGAACGGATAAAAAAAAAGTCTAGAAAGGCTATCATAACCGACCTTAGACTTATTTCAGGCAAGTAACAGCCTGGGTGTCCATGTAGTGTAATAATGGTTTGTGCGGTGGACTAAGTCAAAACCTCACCTCTGCCTAGCCTGCCTCATAGGTCTATTGTGAAACCTACATCCTCTAGATTTGGAGGACGGAGGTGCAACTGTTTGGGGCAGACTGAAGGTAGGAACAGCAACCCACTTGCCTGATGCTGCAGTCCTCAGCACACCGCAGAGGTCCTCCTAATGTGGCACTTAATTACACGAAGGCACATGGAGATGTATGCCAGCTGTTACAGCCCATGATGCCAACTAGGTTTCCTCTTCCATCTATTTTTGGGGGTCTCGTAAGAAGTTCCTTGAAGGAAACACAGAGTCAAGGGCTGATTTGCTTGGAAAGTGGGGTGTTCAAGCGGGGTTGCCCCAGGTCAGAGTGGCTTTGACACTCACCAGACCTGCCCACCCTCCTTCCGGCTGTGAGATTTGGCTCCTTTTCCCACAAAATAAAATACTGAACTAACAAATAACAGCTCTAAATGTTTATTGGTCTTTTGCAAAAGAGGCTTCTGCCATACCGTCACAAATTTGACTGGTATAGAGAGAGCCATGAGCAAGGTTCATTCATTTCTTTTATACATGTAATTCAAAGAAAAGTCAGTTTACATATTTAGTTTACATATTTACACAAGTTTGCAAAGTGTCAGACTGACAGTTCTCAGTTCCTGCCTCGACCTTTGTCAATTTCTCTGGGTGATATCTTTCCTCTTTCTTGTGTGAGACTCTTCCTGATAGAAGTGATTAGTTTTAGTCATTAACATAGTCATAATGGCTTTGAAGGTCCCTTAAAGTTCAATGTAGCTTAGTTTGTGTCAATAGGAGGCAATAGTCTCGTTTTTACAAGCCTTTCTTTTAAGTAACTGACATACTAGTCTTGTTTTGAAGCTGACACCGAATCTCCTTTGAACTCAGTGTAGCTTAGTTCCTCTTGATAGGAGACACAACTGACAGGCTGGTTTTGCTTTGATTACCCATTGATTGTTTCTTAAGTTACCTGAAGCTGACACAGAAAGAGGAGTTTGCTTATTTCTCCCCCTTCCTTCCCAGACCCTTGTCATGCAAATATCCCTTGGTGCTCAGGCAGGTATGTGTCGGAGGTTGGCGCCAATGGGTCGTCTCCCTCCGGATTCACCATCACCCACATGCATCGCTCTTCTCCGTTTCAGAATTTTTGGCAGCTATTTTAGGAAGAATGATTTCCTCATCCTTCTATTGGGATTTAATTATTCTTTGAGGAACACTAATTTTTAATATCTGACACGGCTGGTGCAGTCTCTGGGGGTTGGACGTGGGGTGGAAGCCTCCGTACATGGTGAGGAGCTTCCGGGTCTTCACATCAGCAGCCGCCATGTCCTCCTTTGGCCAACTCACCATAACGGCAGGGTATCTGACGACTGGTAGGATGTACATGTTGATGGCGCGCGTGTGTGTGCGCGCGTGTGCGTGTGTGTGTGTCAGGCTCTCCGATCACACGTTCTCAGAACCAATGATGGTTTTCGCCTGCATGCTTGAAAATGAACATTGAAAAGGAGATTGGGAGGGAGCTTGCCAGGAGTGTGAAAGTCAATTGTTCGGACTGTCTCTGGAATTCAAGGCCAGCTTAGTTGGAGAAGCAGCACCGAGCTGGCACGAGGGGGGGCTGTGAGTGAAGAAGGGGGAGGAGAGGCTTGCCTTTTGAAACGTTTAATTGGGGAAACAAGCGGGAACTTTCATTTGCAGCTTTCTTGTTGTTCTGTGTACTACTTTCCATTAAATTAGATTTCTGCAAGTCTCTTGCATGAGTTTGTTTTAATTGGAATTGAGTATAGCAGTCATTACAATATGTATATGTATATGTATATGTATATGTATATGTATATGTATATGTATATGTATATGTATATGTCTCCAGCAAAGGAGATCGTTACCTTGTCGTGGTGCTGGAGCTTGAGCACCTCAATGAAACCATGAGCTAAACCGTGAAGGGACACCCAAGACGGGAAGGTCGTGGCAGAGAGGTCAGACTAAATACGATCCCTGGGGAAGGTAATGGCAACCCACCCCAGTATTCTTGCCATGAAAACTAAATGGATCAGTACAACCAAAGATATGTCGGTATACCATCGGAAGATGGGACTCCCAGGTCGGAAGATGGTCAAAATGCTACTGGGGAGGAACAGAGGATACGTTCAACTAGCCCCAGACGTGATGACGCAGCCAGCTCAAAGCCGAAAGGACGGCTACCGGCCGACGGTGCTGGTGGTGAACGACGAATCCGATGTTCTAAAGATCAACACACCATAGGAACCTGGAATGTAAGATCTATGAGCCAGGGCAAATTGGATGTGGTTATTGGTGAGATGTCAAGATTAAATATAGACATTTTAGGTGTCAGTGAACTGAAATGGACTGGGATGGGCCACTTCACATCAGATGACCACCAGATCTACTACTGTGGACAAGAGGACCACAGAAGAAATGGAGTAGCCTTCATAATTAATAATAAAGTGGCTAAAGCAGTGCTTGGATACAATCCAAAAAACGATAGAATGATCTCAATTCGAATTCAGGGTAAGCCATTTAACACCACAGTGATCCAAATATACGCCCCAACCACAGATGCTGAAGAAGCAGAAGTAGATCAGTTCTATGAGGATCTGCAGCACCTACTAGATAATACACCAAAAAGAGATGTTATTTTCATTACAGGAGACTGGAATGCTAAGGTGGGTAGTCAGACGACACCTGGAATTACAGGCAAGCATGGTCTGGGAGAACAAAATGAAGCAGGACATAGGCTGATAGAATTTTGCCAAGACAACTCACTGTGCATAACAAACACTCTCTTCCAACAACCTAAAAGACGACTTTATACATGGACTTCACCAGATGGTCGACACCGAAATCAGATTGACTACATCCTTTGCAGCCAAAGGTGGCGGACATCTATACAGTCGGTAAAAACAAGACCTGGAGCTGACTGTAGTTCATATCACGAACTTCTTATTGCAAAATTTAGAATCAGACTAAAGAGAATAGGGAAGACCCACAGATCAGTTAGATATGAGCTCACTAATATTCCTAAGGAATATGCAGTGGAGGTGAAGAATAGATTTAAGGGACTAGATTTAGTAGATAGGGTCCCAGAAGAACTATGGACAGAAGTTCGCAACATTGTTCAGGAGGCGGCAACAGAAAACGTCCCAAAGAAAAAGAAAACCAAGAAGGCAAGATGGCTGTCTGCTGAAACACTGGAAGTAGCCCAAGAAAGAAGGAAAGCAAAAGGCAATAGTGATAGGGGGAGATATGCCCAATTAGATGCAAAATTCCAGAGGTTAGCCAGAAGAGATAAGGAATTATTTTTAAACAAGCAATGTGCGGAAGTGGAAGAAGACAATGGGATAGGAAGGACAAGAGACCTCTTCCAGAAAATTAGAAACATCGGAGGTAAATTCCAGGCAAAAATGGGTATGATCAAAAACAAAGATGGTAAGGACCTAACAGAAGCAGAAGAGATCAAGAAAAGGTGGCAAGAATATACGGAAGATCTGTATAGGAAGGATAATAATATTGGAGATAGCTTTGATGGTGTGGTCAGTGAGTTAGAGCCAGTCATCCTGAAGAGTGAGGTTGAATGGGCCTTAAGAAGCATTGCTAATAACAAGGCAGCAGGAGACGACAGTATCCCAGCTGAACTGTTTAAAATCTTGCAAGATGATGCTGTCAAGGTGATGCATGCCATATGCCAGCAAATTTGGAAAACACAAGAATGGCCATCAGATTGGAAAAAATCAACTTATATCCCCATACCAAAAAAGGGAAGCACTAAAGAATGTTCAAACTATCGAACAGTGGCACTTATTTCACATGCCAGTAAGGTAATGCTCAAGATCTTGCAAGGTAGACTCCAGAAATTCATGGAGCGAGAATTGCCAGATGTACAAGCTGGGTTTAGAAAAGGCAGAGGAACTAGAGACCAAATTGCCAATATCCGCTGGATAATGGAGAAAGCCAGGGAATTTCAGAAAAACATCTATTTCTGTTTTATTGACTATTCTAAAGCCTTTGACTGTGTGGATCATAACAAATTGTGGCAAGTTCTTGGTGGTATGGGGATACCACGTCATCTTGTCTGCCTCCTGAGGAATCTGTATAACGACCAAGTAGCAACAGTAAGAACAGAGCACGGAACAACGGACTGGTTTAAGATTGGGAAAGGAGTACGGCAGGGTTGTATACTCTCACCCTACCTATTCAACCTGTACGCAGAACACATCATGCGACATGCTGGGCTTGAGGAATCCAAGGCTGGAGTTAAAATCGCTGGAAGAAACATTAACAATCTCAGATATGCAGATGATACCACTTTGATGGCTGAAAGCGAGGAGGAGTTGAGGAGCCTTATGACGAAGGTGAAAGAAGAAAGTGCAAAAGCTGGGCTGCAGTTAAACCTCAAAAAAACCAAGATTATGGCAACGAGCTTGATTGATGACTGGCAAATAGAGGGAGAAAAAGTGGAGGCAGTGACAGACTTTGTATTTCTAGGCGCAAAGATTACTGCAGACGCTGACTGCAGCCAGGAAATCAGAAGACGTCTACTTCTTGGGAGGAGAGCAATGGCAAATCTTGATAAAATAGTTAAGAGCAGAGACATCACACTGACAACAAAGGTCCGCATAGTTAAAGCAATGGTATTCCCTGTAGTAACCTATGGCTGCGAGAGCTGGACCATAAGGAAGGCTGAGCAAAGGAAGATAGATGCTTTTGAACTGTGGTGTTGGAGGAAAATTCTGAGAGTGCCTTGGACTGCAAGAAGATCAAACCAGTCCATACTCCAGGAAATCAAGCCAGACTGCTCACTTGAGGGAATGATATTAAAGGCAAAACTGAAGTACTTTGGCCACATAATGAGAAGACAGGATACCCTGGAGAAGAAGCTGATGCTAGGAAAAGTGGAAGGCAAAAGGAAGAGGGGCCGACCAAGGGCAAGATGGATGGATGGTATTCTGGAGGTGACGGACTCAACCATTGGGGAGCTGGGGATGGTGACGGCCGACAGAAAGCTCTGGCGTGGACTGGTCCATGAAGTCACGAAGAGTCGGAAACGACTGAACGAATAAACAACAAATATGTATATGTATATGTATATGTATAAAAACTTAGGGGAGGGCCACACCAAATCTCCCACAGCAAGTTTGGCATCCTCTTGCCCGTCTATGTCCGTGACCCGCTTGTATGCAACCTTTGGCTAAATCTAGTTGATTTTTTAAAAGATGCTGAGCAGCCTGGCTCTCCTTCAGAAAACCCAATGGGCAAGGAAAGCAGATTCTGGAGGTCAGGTGGCAAGGATGGTAACCATAATTTGCCTGAAAGGGAGGCATGCCAATGGAGGAAAGTAGTGAGGTTGAGAATTTTTGCAAGAGGTAACAGTTAAATGCCCGCCTGATAAAAGGTAAAGCACCACACATATTGCTCAGGTAACATGTCCATCTTCTCTGATTGCCCATTTGATTCCAAATGATAACAGAATGACAGATGAAAATGAAAGTACAGTAATTGGAAAAGGACCTTCCAAAATTTAGATGTAAACTGAGAGCCACAATCTGAGATCACATGGTTGAACTGAAAATTGTGATCTAGAAAATGCTGAGCAGTCTCTTGAACTGAAGGGCCTTGCAAGAGATAAATTGAGCCATCTTAGTAAACAAATCCACTCCCAAAATAGACTACAAAGCACTTGTTTATGCAACAAAAAGGAAGATGGGATCTGGATGATGGCGTAAAGGAGTCTCAAATCCTGAAAAGCTGCTTGCTCTTGAGAGTAGACCGTTTGAATTTATGTCCTTTTTTTCAGAAGTTGAGAGAGTGATCTTGTGCATTCTGCAAAATTACAGATGAATTTTCTGTAGACACTGGGATAACCAAGAAAACATTGGACATTCTTCACGTTTCTAGGAGTCTGCCTTCTGAGAACAGATTATGCTTTGCTGGATCCATTTGTATTCCATCTGTAGAGATCTGGTAACCCAGATCGTCCAATTGGGGAAGACCAAATGTTCTTCCAACTTGGCAAGAAGCTTGTATTTGCAAAAATGGTCTAAGACATTTCTGATGTGAGTCCCAAGCAACAGATGGATGAACTGAAAAAATCCAGACGTCATCCAAGTATAACTCTATATATTTGCCCAAAGAATCAGAAAATATTTGTTCATGAATCTGGAGGAAAAAACCAATCCTCAGGGCATTACTGTGTGTTCAAATTTGCCCAACCTGTTATCAAATGCTGTTAAATATTTATGGCCCTCTTTCATTCTGATCAAGTTGTGAAGGCAGTGCAGCAGATCTGAAATGAGACAGCATTACGAAGTCTATAATCATGCATGGCTTTCAAGGAATTACCTTTCTTTTGTTTTTATTATAAATTTTATTAATTTTTTTGCAAAGAACACAAAAACTAACATAAACTAATAAAGAGTAGAAAGATCAAAGGGAGAAAAAAAGAAAGAAAAAAGAAAAAGTGCAAAAAGAAGGAACAAAAAAAATAGAAAGAAGCAGCTTCCAATTTCTTCTGCAGCAAATATAAGTACAATTACAAAATTAACTCTTACTCTATGACTACAAGAAAAAAAGCTCACCTTTTTCCATTATCCAGGTTCTTTTTTCTAATCATCAAAACCACAAATCATAAATGCATTTTCTTCCGTTTCATGGAAGAAGTCTATAAGGGTTTCCAGTCAACCATAAATGTAGATATTATTTTTTCTCTGATCAAAGAAGTTAATTTGGCCATCTTCGCAAGTTCCATCATCTTCACCTGCCATTGCTCCATTGTGGGTAGTGTGAAACCTTTCCACTTTTGAGCATCTAATAGCCTTGCTGCAGTTGTCATATATGAAAACAAGAATTACCTTTCTTTTCTACAAAAAGCATAGGTGCAACTGCTGGACATGTAGAAGTTGAATAAAACCTTTCTTTCAACTGTCACTGAGTGGATTACTCTAGACTAAACACAGCATGTTTATTTATTTATTTATTTTATATCCCGCCTTTATTATTTTTATAAATAACTCAAGGTGGCAAACATACCTAATACTCCTTCCTCCTCCTACTTTCCCCACAACAACAACCTTGTGAGGTGAGTTGGGCTGAGAGAGAGTGACTGGCCCAAGGTCACCCAGCCGGCTTTCGTGCCTAAGGCAGGACTAGAACCCTCAGTCTCCTGGTTTGCTATTGGCTCCTTCCTAGGGCTGAGAGACAGGGACTGGCCCAAGGTCACCCAGCCGGCTTTCGTGCCTAAGGCGGGACTAGAACCCTCAGTCTCCTGGTTTCCCATTGGCTCCTTCCTAGGGCTGAGAGACAGGGACTGGCCCAAGGTCACCCAGCTGGCTTTCGTGCCTAAGGCGGGACTAGAACTCTCAGTCTCCTGGTTTGCCATTGGCTCCTTCCTAGGGCTGAGAGACAGGGACTGGCCCAAGGTCACCCAGCCGGCTTTCGTGCCTGAGGCGGGACTAGAACTCTCTGTCTCCTGGTTTGCCATTGCTTCCTTCCTAGGGCTGAGAGACAGGGACTGGCCCAAGGTCACCCAGCCGGTTTTCGTGCCTAAGGCGGGACTAGAACTCTCAGTCTCCTGGTTTCCCATTGGCTCCTTCCTAGGGCTGAGAGACAGGGACTGGCCCAAGGTCACCCAGCTGGCTTTCGTGCCTAAGGCGGGACTAGAACTCTCTGTCTCCTGGTTTGCCATTGGCTCCTTCCTAGGGCTGAGAGACAGGGACTGGCCCAAGGTCACCCAGCCGGCTTTCGTGCCTGAGGCGGGACTAGAACTCTCAGTCTCCTGGTTTGCCATTGCTTCCTTCCTAGGGCTGAGAGACAGGGACTGGCCCAAGGTCACCCAGCCGGCTTTCGTGCCTAAGGCGGGACTAGAACTCTCAGTCTCCTGGTTTGCCATTGGCTCCTTCCTAGGGCTGAGAGACAGGGACTGGCCCAAGGTCACCCAGCCGGCTTTCGTGCCTGAGGCAGGACTAGAACTCTCAGTCTCCTGGTTTGCCATTGGCTCCTTCCTAGGGATGAGAGACAGGGACTGGCCCAAGGTCACCCAGCCAGCTTTCATGCCTCAGGCGGGACTAGAACTCTCAGTCTCCTGGTTTGCCATTGCTTCCTTCCTAGGGCTGAGAGACAGGGACTGGCCCAAGGTCACCCAGCCGGCTTCCACGCCTGAGGCGGGACTAGAACCCTCAGTCTCCTGGTTTCCCATTGGCTCTCTTGCACTTAGCCTTTTTTCAAATCAATAAAATATAGCACAACTGATGTCTTTTCTTCCTGCACTGGTCTCAGACCCCTTGCCCACACATCACCCCAGATGCTTTTGTTCATGAGAGGCTTCCTAATGATGGTTCCTTGTTGGGAAAATAGCTGTAAACTCATCATCATCTTTCAGGTTTGCAGTGCCGAAGTATTTATTTTAGCACAGACGTAAGCGTCATCAAAGATGCAACCCACCCCAGTATTCTTGCCGTGAAAACTAAATGGATCAGTACAACCAGAGATATGTCGGTATACCATCGGAAGATGGGACTCCCAGATCAGAAGATGGTCAAAATGCTACTGGGGAGGAACAGAGGATACGTTCAACTAGCCCCAGATGTGATGACGCAGCCAGCTCAAAGCCGAAAGGACGGCTACCGGCCGACGGTGCTGGTGGTGAACGACGAATCCGATGTTCTAAAGATCAACACACCATAGGAACCTGGAATGTAAGATCTATGAGCCAGGGCAAATTGGATGTGGTTATTGGAGAGATGGCAAGATTAAATATAGACATTTTGGGTGTCAGTGAACTGAAATGGACTGGAATGGGCCACTTCACATCAGATGACCACCAGATCTACTACTGTGGACAAGAGGACCACATAAGAAATGGAGTAGCCTTCATAATTAATAATAAAGTGGCTAAAGCAGTGCTTGGATACAATCCAAAAAACGATAGAATGATCTCAATTCGAATTCAGGGTAAGCCATTTAACATCACAGTGATCCAAATATAAGCCCCAACCACAAATGCTGAAGAAGCAGAAGTAGATCAGTTCTATGAGGATCTGCAGCACCTACTAGATAATACACCAAAAAGAGATGTTATTTTCATTACAGGAGACTGGAATGCTAAGGTGGGTAGTCAGACGACACCTGGAATTACAGGCAAGCATGGTCTGGGAGAACAAAATGAAGCAGGACATAGGCTGATAGAATTTTGCCAAGACAACTCACTGTGCATAACAAACACTCTCTTCCAACAACCTAAAAGACGACTTTATACATGGACTTCACCAGATGGTCGACACCGAAATCAGATTGACTACATCCTTTGCAGCCAAAGGTGGCGGACATCTATACAGTCGGTAAAAACAAGACCTGGAGCTGATTGTAGTTCAGATCACGAACTTCTTATTGCACAATTTAGAATCAGACTAAAGAGAATAGGGAAGACCCACAGATCAGTTAGATATGAGCTCACTAATATTCCTAAGGAATATGCAGTGGAGGTGAAGAATAGATTTCAGGGACTACATTTAGTAGATAGGGTCCCGGAAGAACTATGGACAGAAGTTCGCAACATTCTTCAGGAGGCGGCAACAGAAAACGTCCCAAAGAAAAAGAAAACCAAGAAGGCAAGATGGCTGTCTGCTGAGACACTGGAAGTAGCCCAAGAAAGAAGGAAAGCAAAAGGCAACAGTGATAGGGGGAGATATGCCCAATTAAATGCAAAATTCCAGAGGTTAGCCAGAAGAAATAAGGTATTATTTTTAAACAAGCAATGTGCGGAAGTGGAAGAAGACAATAGAATAGGAAGGACAAGAGACCTCTTCCAGAAAATTAGAAACATCGGAGGTAAATTCCAGGCAAAAATGGGTATGATCAAAAACAAAGATGGTAAGGACCTAACAGAAGCAGAAGAGATCAAGAAAAGGTGGCAAGAATATATGGAAGATCTGTATAGGAAGGATAGTAATATCGGAGATAGCTTTGACGGTGTGGTCAGTGAGTTAGAGCCAGACATCCTGAAGAGTGAGGTTGAATGGGCCTTAAGAAGCATTGCTAATAACAAGGCAGCAGGAGACGACGGTATCCCAGCTGAACTGTTTAAAATCTTGCAAGATGATGCTGTCAAGGTGATGCATGCCATATGCCAGCAAATTTGGAAAACAGAAGAATGGCCATCAGATTGGAAAAAATCAACTTATATCCCCATACCAAAAAAGGGAAGCACTAAAGAATGTTCAAACTATCTAACAGTGGCACTTATTTCACATGCCAGTAAGGTAATGCTCAAGATCTTGCAAGGTAGACTCCAGCAATTCATGGAGCGAGAATTGCCAGCTGGGTTTAGAAAAGGCAGAGGAACTAGAGACCAAATTGCCAATATCCGCTGGATAACGGAGAAAGCCAGGGAGTTTCAGAAAAACATCTATTTTTGTTTTATTGACTATTCTAAAGCCTTTGACTGTGTGGATCATAACAAATTGTGGCAAGTTCTTGGTGGTATGGGGATACCACGTCATCTTGTCTGCCTCCTGAGGAATCTGTATAACGACCAAGTAGCAACGGTAAGAACAGAGCACGGAACAACGGACTGGTTTAAGATTGGGAAAGGAGTACGGCAGGGCTGTATACTCTCACCCTACCTATTCAACCTGTACGCAGAACACATCATGCGACGTGCTGGGCTTGAGGAATCCAAGGCTGGAGTTAAAATCGCTGGAAGAAATATTAACAATCTCAGATATGCAGATGATACCACTTTGATGGCTGAAAGCGAGGAGGAGCTGAGGAGCCTTATGACGAAGGTGAAAGAAGAAAGTGCAAAAGCTGGGTTGCAGTTAAACCTCAAAAAAAACAAGATGATGGCAACCAGCTTGATTGATGACTGGCAAATAGAGGGAGAAAAAGTGGAGGCAGTGACAGACTTTATATTTCTAGGCGCAAAGATTACTGCAGACGCTGACTGCAGCCAGGAAATCAGAAGACGTCTACTTCTTGGGAGGAGAGCAATGGCAAATCTCGATAAAATAGTTAAGAGCAGAGACATCACAGTGACAACAAAGGTCAGCATAGTCAAAGCAATGGTATTCCCCGTAGTAACCTATGGCTGTGAGAGCTGGACCATAAGGAAGGCTGAGGGAAGGAAGATAGATGCTTTTGAACTGTGGTGTTGGAGGAGAATTCTGAGAGTGCCTTGGACTGCAAGAAGATCAAACCAGTCCATACTCCAGGAAATAAATCCAGACTGCTCACTTGAGGGAATGATATTAAAGGCAAAACTGAAGTACTTTGGCCACATAATGAGAAGACAGGATACCCTGGAGAAGATGCTGATGCTAGGGAAAGTGGAAGGCCAAAGGAAGAGGGGCCGACCAAGGGCAAGATGGATGGATGATATTCTGGAGGTGACAGACTCAACCATGGGGGAGCTGGGGGTGGTGACGGCCGACAGGAAGCTCTGGCGTGGGCTGGTCCATGAAGTCACGAAGAGTCGGAAGCGACTGAATGAATAAACAACAAAAGAATCTCCATAGAAACTCAAATTAGCATTCAATGTTTTGAATTGTGGCATTTTTATCTTTTTTATTACAGTATGAGCCGCCTGGAGTGGGGCAGCACCTAAATCATATAAATTAAAAAAGAGAGCAGAAGACCGGGCAGCATTTTATGCCAAAACCTGAATTTAGAAGAAAAATCTTCTAAACCAAAGCATAGATTGCTGGGTTCACACACACTTAAGTCAGGGATGTGCACAGGGTATGGTTAAAAGAAAAATCAAGATGTGTGTCTTTTTATGAAGTACATAAAAACAGGCAGAACTTTGCTTACAGTCACTTTGCCATTTTGACTTTTTTGACCTAACCCTAGTTAACAAAATGCAAGGGCTCTGTTGACATAGCAGCCTTTGACCAAACAAATAGGCAGCATTATCGACTAAGGGGACAGACGGGTTCCCACAACATACTTTATAGCCCAACTATTATTATTTGAAGGAAGCGAGTTTATTGTTATGCTGCAACATTTATTTAAAGGGACTGCGTTCAGGTGCAACTGTGCTATTTGCATCCGATTAAGAATGTAATCGCGCTTAAGGCAAAGTAATTTCGCCAGCAGAGAATTGTGCCTTTGCAACGCCATTCTCTTTTTCTTTTCTGTACATTTCAGCGTGTAAATGAAACCAGCGTTGCAGATTTGCTCCTTCAAAGTTGCGCGTGGGACAGGGAATGGATTTAAACTTGTGCAGGGCAGCTGAACTCTGCGCAAAATCCGGCTGACGATCGCTTTGCACTGAGGGACGCTTCCCCAGAAAATCCGGGCAAAACCCGGCTAGGCCGCTTCCTCTTTTTGCATCCAACCCCCTCGACGGCTGAAAGCCTCCGTTAGAATTTGCAGCTCCCGGTTCGCAGCCATTGCAAGCCTTTGCAAATCTTGCCCGGGGTGGATTGTTCCAAGTAGAAATTGGGAGGGGGGAGAACAGCTTGAAAGCCACAACTGCAGCTAATGAACTGAAATACGCTACAAGCTTGGAACGAGGTACGATCTATTACAAACGTGTTTTCATAGTTTTACGAAGAGGAGATTTGGTTGGAAATGTCCCTTCAAGACATTTAAGAAACATCTCTCTCTCTCTCTCTCTCTCTCTCTCCATACCCTCTTTCATTTTTCAGTTGGTATTGTCCTTGGGTATTTTTTCTCGCTGCAGCAGCCGGGCGCCATTTCTTTCCAGGGGGTGTTCAGAGCCAACGGTTTTTATAGCTCTTGATGTTTTTAATTGTTAATAGTTATAGCTATCTTTCTTTGTTACCGTTTTAACTTTTTTGTAAGCTGCCCAGAGTTGCTTGTAAAAATTGGAGAAATACGCCTAACAGCACAGATAGTTGCAGTGAGGTTCTAGCAATTGATCTTTTACATCTGGCCTGCTTGAGCCTCCACGTTTAGGGGCAGTGCACCTCTTAAATTAGATTCAATTTATGGGAAGGGCAGGTGATGGTTCAGCTCTGTGAGTTTTGCGAGGGGATACTGGTCCGGTTTCAGAAAGAAGCCTACAGCTGGACTTCTAAGATTTAATTTTCTCCAGGGCAAGGCTTTGCAAAGGTCTCATTTTTTTTCTTAAAAGATGGGAAAGCAGCAGTTTTGTTGGGCTTTTGTAGAAGGATTTGGGTGGATTCTCCTGTTGGAGAGAAGATGTACAATATACTTCATAGAAGTAAGGTTGTCTTCAACAAAAGTTAAGAGATGGCTGCCTTGCTAGTTTTGAAGCCCTTTTAGCATTTCCAAAAACAGTTACCTAAATTTGCTGAGATACATACATGGAAAGGGATTATCCTTAACCCCCCTGGCCCAGTTCCTATCTCCTTTTAGGCTTTCCTTGATGAAATACATACCTTCCCTATTTGATCCACAGAGTTCTGATAAATTTCCCCCCCCCCTCGGCCTGGTGTAAAAAATTCTTCCATTTGAGTTCATTCTTGATTGCCTGGTGGATGGAGAACCAGCATCAGTTTTGGAAGACAGACCTGGTTGTGAGATTTTCTGTCTCTGAAGTCTTTCTGAACGTATTTGGGGCCATACGTTTGTTTCAGAGGTGTAAGATCTGCCTAGTCAACCAGTTTGTAGATCTATTAGGTAGTTTCCCCTTCACATTTTGGACGAGTTCTTGCACAACGTTTTGTGGGGATGGCAGACTTTCCATTAACGGGAAGGAGTCTGTCTGGTGGTACCTTTCCAGACTAATTTTAATAAAAGGTATAAGCTTTTGTGAGCTGAAAAACTTCATTAGCTGCAATACATCTGGCTCCTAATTTTTAATTCCCATTAAGAAATTACTACTTTGCTTGCATTTCTGATGCTATCTTGGGATCATCTCTGTTTGTGGCCCTAATTTTCTCAAAGCTTACCCTGTGGAATTGGGGTAGTATCTTTTTCTATTGAATAAAAATACCTACCGTTTGCCTGACAAACGTATGTTACATATATTTTAGATTTCTGATTAAAATTCCTGATAATGCAGATTTTACCCTAACAAGCCTTGGAACACCTCCCCTCCAGTTTTCTGCCTTTGATTCTGTTTCCTCAAAATGTAACGCTTAACCTGGTCCTTCAGTATTTACCTTTTGAACAATATTTATTCGATTTATATTGCCATCCATCTTGCTAAAGCATTTCTGGGCAGCGAACACAGTTAAAAACATAAATTTAAAAAAAGAGAAAAAGCAAGAACAGAAAAGCAGAATAATTCAATAAATTAATACCTCACAGGCTCAACTAATCTCCTGACCAGAACAACTTGGTTTTAAGAGTTTTACAAAAAGCTGGTAGGGTTGGGCCCATCTAACCTTAGGTGGGATGGTGTTCCAGCCTTAATGTTTGTAGGCCAACCCTAACATCCCGTACTTGTTCTGCTGATAAGACAACCATTTATAAGGTCCTTTTTAAGTTTATGCTTAATCTATGTAAACAAGCATAAACGAAAAGCAAATGGATTTATTTATTTATTTATCGTATGGCACATTCACATCGCGTTACAATAAAAAACAGCATAAATACGAAATATAAAATATAGACAGGAAAATTAAAAACTTATGTTTAGGTTACAAATACAGTTTTTTGCTTCAGTTGTCACAGCCAGGAAATCAGCAAAGTCTCCATTGTAGGCTCGCTTTTGACACTCTGTCACTATATGTTGGATAGTTTGTTTTTCGGCCCCACAATCACAATTTGATGATGTTGTTGAGTGTAGAAGGGTGGTGGCCTCTGAACAGCCATCTCTTTGTAGAAAGGCAAACTGAGGCGAAGATAGTTTAAGCTGGTCACAGAGTCGACGAGCCAGGATTTTGTGTAGTGTCCGGAGAAGAACCGAAGCAATCGCAATCGGACTGAAGTCTTCCGGGGCTGCTGGATTTTCCACTTTAGGCAGAAATGCGATCCGCGAGTGAGTCAGGTGCTTCGGTGGCTGTTCTAAGATCAGCAGAAGGTTGAAATATGCTGATAAGGACGGTTGATGCCAGAGCAAAAGTTCATCCGCAGTCAACTGATCCTACATTCAAGTAAATGTGTTAGCTGAGTCCAATTTGCAGTCTGCATTGGTAGAATTGAAATAGCATTCCCAATTAAATAGGGAGTATCAATTGATGCAATTATGACTAACACTCTACCATAAATGAGGAAAAAAGTTAAAGAGAAACACCTAGCTGGTGTAAAAAAGGGGGTGGGGAAACAGGAAAACAACTTACAAAGAAAGACTTAGTAACCAGGTACCCCCAGAAATGCTTGTTTTTTTGCTGCACAAATACTCGATTCTGGACCGAACTTGAAATAAGCACACACAGATTTCATCTTCAACTGAAACGAGATGATTTCTGTCTTTGCTTTTGATGCTGGTTAAATAAGAAAAAGCTTGCTCACACATGTAAGAAGTTGAAAACTGCAGCAAAATGTTCAATGCCTTTCTATGAATGGCAGGATGCTCTACTTTCCACAGAGATCCAGAACTTGTCCATGGGCAGATCAGTGAACCTCCTCTTCAGTGTATGATCAGACTGCAGCTCACAAAGTCATCTTCCTCCAAATTATTCAACCTTGAACGACTCTGGCCAATTTGGGAGGCGGCTAACTAGTTTCTTAAATTCCAACGCGTATTCCGCCACCGTGCGGTGTCCCTGCCTGAGCCTTTGGATTTCTGCTTTGGCGGACATTCTGGACAGGGTGTCTTCAAATCTCTTACACAGGGCTTTCATGAACATGTTAAAGTCATGCAGTTCTTTTGCCCTAGTCTCGTGCAGCATTGCCAGCCATTTTGCTGCCTCTCCGATTAAGAAATTAGACACGTATCTAACTTTGGCTTCTTCGTTAAGAAAGCATTTTCCCGATTCTTCCATGAACCCTCTTACGTGGTTCAGGAAGCACGCTAGCCTTTCGGGGTCCCCATCAAATTTAGTTTTAAGTTTTGTTATGATAGCTGGGTGGTTTTGTTGGTAGGGGTTACTCACACAGCTTGTGCACGCTACCGGTTCATCTTTCTCATCTCTCTCTTCCTCCCCTTCCTCTTCACTTTCTCCCGAGCTTTGAGATTCGGAGGACCTCGAGGGGGCGCTGTCATTTTCAATCGTGCCTCTATCCCTTTCTCGGTGTTGTGGTTTCCTTAATAGCTGTTCTAGGGCGTCTTGAATTGCTGCCAGCCGTGAGTCCATGTTCTCTAGCCCCGTTTCTACCCGTGCGGACCTGGCTTCTAGTGCCGCGATCCGCTGCGCTTGTGAAAGCCGCAACTTGGCCGCTTGCTTTCCTGGGGCTGGGGTCATGCCTCCTCCCACCTCAAGCAACCACTCGGCAGTTGGGGTGTTTACATGGAGAGTGGGGGTGCGGTGGAGCTCGTTAACGTCTCTGCCCTTGCCTTTCTTTGCCTTTCGCAAACCCTCTTCATCCGTTTTCTGGATAAAGGAAAATTTACTGTCACCTACTTCCTCCTCCTCCTCCTCGCCACCTTCTTCCTCTTCTTCGTCTATGTCTGCTTCCTGCTTCCTCTTTTCAGTGGGAAAAAGGTGGCTGGACATGACCGAGGTGGATAAAATCACACACGGCATGGAGAAAGTGGACAGGGAGAAAAATGCTGAAACCAGGGGCCATCCGTTGAAGCTGGTGACCTAGGACAGACCAAAGCAAGCACTTCTTCAACAGCCTATGAATAGCCTATGAGTTCATTATCTGAGACATGGCAATGGCCTCTTACCTGAACAGCATTTCCAAGGGGACTGGATCAGGTCATGGAGGGCAGGTCTTTCAAGAACTCTTAGTGTGCCTCCAAGTAACAGTGGCAGAGGAACAACGGTGGGAGGAGGGGTGTCTCACAAGCATCCTGTCGGGGGCGGGTTGTGGTGCAGTGGTAAAGAGATTTGCTGCAGTCTTTGAATCAGTCACTCTCTCTCAAGTCCAGCTCAACACACAGGACTGTTGTGGGAAAACACATAGGAGGAGGGAATCTATGACAGTTGCCTTAAGCTCCTGAATGAAAAGCGGGATGTAAATCTAATAAATCAAGAAATAAAATACTGGACTAAGGTGAGCCTTGGCCTGATCCAGTCAGGCTATTCCTGTTTTTGCATTTAAAATTATAACTTAGCCTCCGCCAATAAGTTCTCCCCCCCCCCCGGAAGTACTTCAGTGTGAAGTTGAAGCGGCTGAAAAACTCGGCCCAGCGAAGCTGCTTCGGGTTCAGTTTCCTGGGTGATTTTAATGCCTCCAGGTTCTTATGATCCGTCCACACTTCGAACGGCATTGATGCTCCTTCCAGGAGGAGTCTCCACGTTGCGAGCGCATGGCGAACAGCAAATGCTTCCTTTTCCCAAACATGCCATCGTTTCTCCGTCTCACTGAACTTTTTTGAGATATATGCGCAAGGCCTCAGATGATTGTCCTCATCTGCTTGTAGCAATATTGACCCCACTGCGTTATTCGAAGCGTCTGTGTGTATAATTAATGGTTTGTCGACCTCGGGGTGTTTCAATATGGGTTCTGCTGTAAACAGCACTTTTAAGTTTGTCAAACGCCTCTTGGCACTCCGGGGTCCATTTGACCTTATAGCTGGCCTGTCTCGAGTCTGCCTTACCCCCCTTTGTCTTAGTTTTCAATAGGTCAGTTAAAGGCAGGGCGATTTGCGCGAATTTTTTTATAAAATCTCTGTAGAAATTGGCGAACCCTATGAACACTTGTAATTGCCTTCTGGTTCGTGGCGGGTCCCATCCCAAGACTGCCTGTACTTTTGCGGGGTCCATCTCGATGCCTTTGTGTGATATTCGGAACCCTAGGAAATCCAATTTCTCTCCATGGAACTCACATTTTTCTAGCTTGACATACAGTTTAGCTTCCAGAAGTTTCTCTAGTACTGCTTTCACTAGTCTTTCATGTTCTGTAATGTTGTCTGAGAAAATCAGGATGTCATCTAAGTATACGATGACTCCTTGGTATAGGAATTCGTACAAAACTTCATAGATTAACTTCATGAAAATTCCTGCCCCCCCTGCTATTCCGAATGGGAGGACCCGGTATTGGAAGGAGCCAAGGGGGCAGCTGAACGCCGTTTTCCATTCATCCCCCTCCCTTATTCGGACTGTGTAGTACGCTCCCTCAGGTCCAGTTTGGTGAAGATCTTTCCTTTGGCCAGCTGCGCTGGCATGTCTTTCAGTAGGGGCAGCGGGTACTGGTTGGTGACTGAAATGGCGTTTAACCCCCTGTAGTCGGTACATAGTCGCAACGACCCGTCTTCCTTCTTGCGAAAAAGTGTGGGTGCTGCCAGGGGGGAATTCGCTGGTCCGATGAATCCCCGTGCTAAGTTCTTATCTATGAATTTGCGCAGTTCTTGAAGTTCTCTTTGTGTCCTTTCTGCTCAAGGCCTCCTCTTCTTCGGATGACCATTGAAGCCGCTTTGTCGGTCGAGCCTCTAACCGTTCAGTATTCACATTCTCAGGATGTCAATGGAAATGGTGCATAGCTGGGCTCCGCTTTGCCGGGTTCCATCGCAGAGCTACTTAGTGTCAATGGAGGTCCCTGAAGAACCGATTCTGCTATCGTCCTTATTACCAGGGGGTTCAGGACTAGCTCCAGAATTTTTCGATACTAGCAGAAGAACTCCTAGTGGGTAATTTACAAATTATGGGTTCAACCCAGACTTTCACTCTGATCTTACTAAGCGAATGCTCTAACCGTTGGACAACTTTATTGTGGCGACATCTTGCATCATGTGTGATTCCACATGTTTGCAGAATGTGATTCAAGGTCTCAGATGTCCCACATAGGCCCTTACAACTCCTATCAGTTACTACTCTATTACTCCCTCGAGCACTTCTTGCTTTGGTCGGCAGGACACCACCCCTCAATTGAATTCCCCTTAAAAATAATCGGGGAAACACCCTAACTGGGTACTTCAGCCAGTAATGGCTGGCCAGATCTACATCCGGAATAGTTAGCTCAATGCCATCTACAGATTGAGACAGTGTTGATTTCCACTCCGCCTTAGCCTCTTCCTTTCTGGTAACGACTCTGTCATTAATTCTACAAGGACGATTGATGATATTACTGGACACCTTGAATGCCTCTTGCTTTTTAACAATTTCAGCAAAGGAGTCAGTTTGCGAGATGAACTTGGCAAACCGATCCTTCTGTAGCAGAGAAGAGAGAGAGGCAGGGAATGCCAAGGCCCCCATCAGTTACTGAGGCATGCAAATACCCCAGGGACTCCTTGGGTAGTCTCAACCATGATCTGCCTATCTGATTGCTTCAGGTTTTTAATTACCTCCTTTAAAAGAGACTGGATCACCCAACTCTCCCCTCCCTGCGATGGGGAAGGGAAGATTTCACTTCTATATATTTTTTTCAAGTTGGAAAAATGGCAGCTCTATGCCGGCTTTTACAGGACTTTCTTTTGCTCTACTTTATGACAGTGACCATTAGCAACAAGGGGACATATTTTAACAGGAAGCTTTTTAAGTTTAAAAAAAAACACATTTTCTCTTTATTTTTCTACTTCTTCCTCCTTTTTGTACAAAACTCCTCGTCCTGCAAAGAAGGCGAAAGGGTGAGACAGGCCGGCTCGCAAGCCTGGACCAGGAAGGCAGTTTTCACGACCATAAAGCCCTCTGTTCAATATGGACACCTTTCTCCTCCCGAAATTTGCTTTCAGGACGGGTCCACCTCCCTGTATTTTCTGGCAACTTAACAGCAGGAGCACCCCACCACCTTCCCGGTCTAGCAGAATTTCTCGCTGGCATACCAAGCAGTGCAGGGAAAGCATGGATCCTTTCAAACGCCCAGATACCTTCAGGAACAAGCCATCCCATTTCCTTCCATCATTCCGATTGGAATGATGGAACATCACATTATGCAAAACTCAGTTCTCTGCAACTGGCCTTCTTCTAACGCACTTCCATAACCTTTTCAAACATCTGGGTCAGACTACACCCCCCATCTTCCTCAGCCACCCTGAGGAACCCGCCTAGAACTCTCTGCACTAAACAAAGTTTATGCTCTGGGTTATCTGCCGACTGCCATAGCTTGGAAGGACCCTGGGTGTGTGGTTTATAAAGGTGTCCGGCATCTGAGACCCCAGCAGGAAAATCACCCGCAAAGGATGTTGGTTGGCCCTGGACTCGGGCTGGGTTCTGGCTCAGCCAGCAGGTAGCCGAGTGTTTTGGGAACCAGGACTTCCAAAGACAAGGTCACGTGTCTTGAAATTAAGGCCACGCATCACAATGGCTTCTGAAGATGGGGCGGTCCCTCACCTCATCCTCCTCGGCTGCCCTTTTCATGGACGGAGCCGCATCTTCATCATCATCTTTGCCCAAGCCCAGCTGTGCTGGAAATTTACCGGAAATTTACCGTCACCTTCCTCCTCCTCCTCCTCCTCCTCGCCACCTTCTTCCTCTTCTTCGTCTATGTCTGCTTCCTGCTCCCTCTTTACGAGAGTGAGCACGACAGGAATTGGGAAATTTAAACAATGAGAGGGGAAAAGACTTGGGGGCTGAGAATGTTTTTTTTTTGTACTTAATTTCCAACCATTCCTTTATCACTCGCACGATTTCACACCTTTTAACCCAACCTTACACGCACACACATTTAGACTGACAGATACTCAACAAACAGAAAACATGCACCGGTGCTTTTGACACTAATAAAACACAGAAACATCTTTTTTCCCTTTCTTTTCTCTTCTTCTTAGGACAAACAAGGGATGGAGGGTCGTTGAGAACACTAAAGATTGCCCCTGTGTAGAGAGCTGGTGGTGAGGCATGGGGCGAGAGCGTTCTCCTTCTGAGCAACTGGGAAATTGTGGTTGGCTCAGGGACATTTATTTTTCCAGTGGCCAAGCCGTTTGCACCTGGTACATTGGTCCTTTTTGGAGGCTTGACTAACAGCAGTTGGATGGCCCCGTTTTCTTATGGCAGATGGCTTTGGGGGCTGAAGGACGGCCACAAGAATGTTAGCCTGTTTACGCATTTTCCTTTCTTCCTCCTCCCACTGGGAAGGAGCAGTGAATGCAGTCAAATTCTGGGTGGTGAAGGCTTGGGAGTTCTTGCAGTCCAACTCAAGCCCTCCAAGACATTTTACGTAAACCAAAAGACCCAGGAGCCCAAGAAGAAAAAACAGGAGCCATCTGCAACATACAGTGTAAGGACTGTCAGAGCCACCAATTCGGATACACAGACAGAAGACTAGCAGAGCGCATCCATGAACACCAATGAGCAGTCAGAAGACACGATGAAAATTCCTGAATCTCACAACACATGGACAGACTCAACCCAGTTTCAACCGGGAAGCTGTGAGCATTCCAGACCAAGCCAGATCCAGAAACGCCAAGAATGGAATTCCCGGAAGATTGGCATTCAGACAAACTAGCCACCAACAGACACATGGAGACAAACCCCATTTACACACCATTCCAAGGAGCTAAGAAGGAAACAAAGAGACCGGAACACTTCCTCCCCAGCAGCCAACACCCAGATCAGCAGGGACTAACACCAGGCAAACAGTCAAGCAGAACACAATGCCCTCATCAAGGAACTACCCAGGAGAAACCCCCCACTCCCCCCCCAAGTGGCCAGGCAAGCTACTGTATATAAACAGGGAGCAAACCCCACACTCCCTGGCACTGATGGTGTTGCCTCGTCGGGTCATGAAACGTCTGCAGGCAAACCGAGGTCTCCACCAAACAAGGTTGCCGATAATGCCAGCTGGAGCTTTCGGGAACTTCCATGGGTGTTTTCTGAAAAGGAGGGAGAAGAGAGAGCGGCTCATTAGGAAAGGCTTTGCCCATCCACGAGGCCCACCAGCCCGCCTTCCATCAGGCCCGCCTTCTCAGTCGGAGGCTGCCTGGGCGACCTCATCCGTACCCCACAAAGCCATGTTGGTGAGGAATCCTCGGAGCTGCAGCCCAGCCTGTCTGGAGGGCCCCAGACGCAGCCTGGCCGAGGGCCCCCCAAATCCCCCCGTCACACAGGGCGCCAGAGGGGAAGGCTGGTTCCTGGTACCGTTCTAGGCCCACTGGTGGGAAGTGAGGCACCAGGCTACCCCGAGGACAGTTAGCACCCACTGACCACCAGGCGTGGAGCACCCCCACCCCCAGGAAACTTTCGTTTCCAGTCCAGACCGTTCGAGGGGCAGGGCCATTCCCAGACATTTGGAGTGGGAACGCTGGATCGTGTTGGGCGGCTGTCCTCAGCTTGGCCCCGGCCCTTCTGGCCTCTCGGAAGGCCCCGAAACACGGCTTTGCCACTGGGCCTGGGGATCCGGGGGAGGCGTTTTGGGGGCCTGCGAAGCGGCTGCCCTCTTGGAGAGGCCTGGATGGCCCTCTCCTGCAGGTGGTTTCAATTGCTTTAGTTTTTGCTTTGCTTGTTTGTGTGTGTGTGTGTGGGGGGGTGTTCGTTGTTACGTTAACTGTGAGCTGTGTGAGCTGCCCAGAGTCCTGTGTGTGAGATGGGTGGCTGTATAAATGGAACAGATAAATAAATAAATGCATTTGATGCTCTCCAGTTGTTTGGGGACTGAAGCTTCTAGAATTTCTAGCTAGTTTGGCCATTCTGCCAGATTGTCCAAGGCTGCAGGGGGTCCTCTGTTTTGCTCCCCTCTTACAAAAAAGAAGAACAGAAGGGGAGGGGAGGGGAGAGGTAGATTTAGGTCTAAACAGAAGGGGGGTTATGGAGATCTTCATCACCACCGGAAGGGTTCCTTTTCTCCTAAGTTTCTTGTTTTTATAAGATCTTGTGAGATCCCTCACAAATAGTTCAGGAATAGGGAGGAGGAACTTAATGCTGTTTTGCATTTTACAGCTTTTTAAAGTTGGCCTGTTTGTCTTCTGGTTGTTTTGGAAAGTTGTTAAGATGATGAATGTCTTCCAAGAGGTGTGTGTGTGTGTGTCTGTGTGTGATATCTACTCCATAAATGTGTATTCTTGGAGGGTTTCCTTTCCACCCTTACTACTCCAAACCCAATTTCTTACTCTTTTCTGGACAAGTTGGGAAAAACTTTTCACAGCTTATCTTCCCTGAAGACCAGCACAATCTAGAGGATTTCATCAAAGCTGATACCTTCAGAGGACTCAAAGACAAAGATTTCCTTCATTTATGCTATTGAAAATAGCATCTCCTCTGTTTGTATCTACTCCAAACTGAGCACATGTTTAGCCAAAGGCATTTGGATTATGGGTATCTGAGATACTTGCCAATATAATTGGTGCAGCCCAATAGCTTAAAACAGTCCTTAAAAATGAATTAATTTTAGCGCAAAGAATATGCCCAAGAATTACAAATCCTTAAAAGAGATGATCTCCAGGACCCTAAAAGGATCAGTCAAGGGAAAATGTTTTGGTTTTTGTAGTAATCTTGATTACACTTCTGAATCTGAATCTGGACAACTATTCCCCGTCTCTAACCTCTTCCCAGTTCAAGAATGAGAGAGAATGGTAGCTTCTCAATTCAAAATGATTTTGGAAGAAACCAATTTAAATTTAAATCTGCTGCAGCCTAGTGTCAGAGTTCAGACTCAAGTTCAGGAATGAAAGATCCCTGGTTACTTTGGTGGATCATTCACACAGGGAATAATAGCATTTGACAGAACTGACCACTCTTCCAGGATTTTATTTATGAATTTCTAAATTACTTCAGTCAAGGCTACTATAAGTCATACACAAAAGCAACAGCCACAGCCAATATAATAGCAACAATACACAATAATAAAGCTACACTATATAATTACAGTAAAATTGTAATTAATATATTCCTGGCCCTAGAGATGCTTGCAGAGTCTGAATTTACGATCACAGTGGCTCCAATCCTCCTTGAAGGTAACACCGCTGCCTGTCTTAGAGCACTCCAGGATTTCTCTCTCACACGCAGGCACATACTGTAAAGAAATGTAGAGTTCCCCTTGCCAATAGGGAAGAAATGAACTTAAGGGTGGGGGGGGGGGGACTTGGAGAAGTGATTACACCAGTGGATGTTGTGGGTCTTCCGGGCTGTGTGGCCGTGTTCTGGAAGTTGTGGTTCCTAACGTTTCGCCAGCATCTGTGGCCAGCATCTTCAGATTACACCAGTGTTTCTCAACCTTGGCCACTTGAAGATGTGTGGACTTCAACTCCCAGAATTCCGCAGCCAGCATGGATTACACAGTCCAGAGAAGAGGGGAGCACACAAAAGAAACCCAAAATAGCACCACCCTGATTTTGTTTAGCATAAGAGGCAGCTGACAAACTCTGACGAGCTTTCAAGATTCTGCTGTTACATCCTACAACAATGAAGAGCAATCCTTGAATCCCCGCTGTGCCTGTTGTCAACCTTGTTGTTTGTTGTTGTTCAGTCATTTAGTCGTGTCCGACTCTTCGTGAGCTCATGGACCATAGCACGCCAGGCCTTCCTGTCCCCCACCCCCTGGCTGGGCAAGCTACTGTATATAAACAGGGAGGAAACCCCACACTCCCTGCCACTGATGGTGTTACCTCGTCGGGTAACGAAACGTCTGCAGGCAAACCACTGAGCTCAGGGAGCACCAAGGACTCCATCAGATGAGATCGTTGATAAAAGACAGCTGGAGCTTTTCTGCCTGGCCTCGCAGAGTCAATGAAGTACAAGGCGCCTCGTGACTATTTATTTATTATTGTATTTTTACCCCACCTATCCCCTCCCTAAGCGGAGGGCTCTAGGCGGCTTACATTCATCATACATAATATAATTATACAGCATATATATTTAACAATGATTTTACCCGCGCGTTGGGGAGGGGGTAATGGAACCAGATGACCACTAGATGGCAGAGAAGTTAGAGTTTTTTTGTATTTGTTTGTTGCTATTTAATGGTTGTCTGGATTTTTGCAGTCTGGCTTTGCACATTGATTTCCACTTTTTGGAAAGATTTGCTGTCAGCATTTCTGTTTATACAGTCATATATAATTGCCAGTTGGGTAAATCAGATTCATAATCCCCCTAGCCTAAGAAATTAAATTACTCTAGAATAATTGACTCTTTAACTTGGGTGACTTTCAGTGAGAGAAGTTATTCCCTGCAATGGCATCCCACAGCAAGCTAAAACAATGCCACATGTGGTGCCACATGTGGAATGACATCAAATGTTTGTCCGTGAACTTTGCCCTTGCATCAGACATTGGTTGCTTCCACCCCTCCTCTCCCAGGTGTGCTTCACTTTCTGGATGTGACTGCTTTCTCCCTTGTTTTAAAATCCTAGTATGTTGCCTTTTTTTTTTAAAAAAAGATTCCTTTTATAGGATTTTGGAGGGGATAGAGATGTTATTTTCTTTTACTGATATATTTATGCCCCTTGTTGCTGAAGGAGAAAATAAAGCTTCAAGTTAGTTGTAAATCACCCCCTCCCCAAATATACTTTCCCAGGAAAATAAACCTGTCATCTCAGCCATACAACATTTAGAAGGCCAAGGAATGTTGATTGGTTGGGCATGGATGCTAAGAGGTAAACAAGAAACAAGACAGTATAAACTAAAGCAGCCTTTCTTAACCTTTTGACCCTGGAGGAACCCTTGAAATGTTTTTCAGGCCTCGGGGAACCCCTGCACTTTCAGGCTCAAATATAGGCCAGAAGTTACAAAATTATATTTGTTTCACGTGTAGGCCTGTATATATGCATTTTTAAAAAAATCTGTTCAAATCATGTCCGATTCTTGGAGACTACCTGGACAATTCCCTACAGTTTTCTTGGCAAGACTTTTCAGAAGTGGTTTGCTATTGCCTTCTTCCTAGGGCTGAGAGAGAGTGACTGGCTGAAGGTCACCCGGCTGGCTTTGTGCCTAAGGTGGGACTGGAACTCCGGGTCTCCTGGTTTCTAGCCTGATGCCTTAACCACTAGACCAAACTGGCTTTCTGTATATATGCATTAACAGCGTTCTTAAACTGAAAATAAAGAATGAAACGTACCTCTTTAAGGTGAAGTTGTCTGAATTTGAAATAATCTTTTAAATAAATTGTGATCTCCCAGGGAACCCCTAGTGACCTCTCACGGAACCCTGGTTGAGAAACCCTGAACTAAAGTAACTCTCAAGAAACTATGTTGAGGAAATTCTACCTATTTGTTCTCCCCAAATTGCCAGGGTATTTGTAGTAGTGCCCCATTACTTCATAGTTCTGCTTAATGACTTCACTAACCTCAGTAACCACATGATGTTCTATATCCAATCAAATACTTTGCTGAGGTATCCAATCAAATGTATATTTTAATTTTTATGACATTAAATTGGGATTGTTTCCCCACCCCTTTTAGGTTTTTGCTTCTGCTGCCTCCAGTACCAGAAATAGACAACATGTGCTTTAGTGAAAGAATGTGTTTGATCCCCATTACTAAAGAACTCTAGGGAGAAATTTATCCTACATTGCCAAGAAAACTACACAAAAGTGTCCAGGTGGTCACCAAGAGTCAAGCCTGAGTCCAGGGAAATCATCTGTATATGTTTTCTTGTGGGATAGATAGAATCACAAGAAAAAAGAATTTTGGGCTACCTTAAAAATTAACATAGTTTCACAGTCTATAGCAGTGTTTCTCAACCTTGGCAGCTTTAAGCTGTGTGGACTTCAACTCCCAGAATTCCCCAGCCAGCAATGCTTCCCCCCAATCCTGGCTGGGGAATTCTGGGAGTTGAAGTCCACGCATCTTAAAGTCGCCAAGGTTGAGAAACACTGGCCTATAGTTTTGTGGACTGCACTGCAATTGATTTTCATCGGATGTGTTCATCCATAAAACGTACAGAAGGCACAAGGAGCATTTCAACTCCATTATCAGCAGTGGCCATATGAGCACACTAGGAAGCACGAGAAAGACTGCATACGCTCCTTCTGGGTCATGTGACTAGGAGGGAAGGGGGGACTTAAGAATGGACCGGTCACTAATACTCAGAGCTGTTGTCCAACTGCAACTCCCAGAAGGTGAATTGGAGGAATATTCAATATTTTGTTTCTCCACAGCCCCTAGCCAAATCTGGCTCATTTTTAAACTCCATCTCTCTTTTGTTGGCTTCTCTCCCTATACTACATTTAGCTCTACTCTGTTCTGTTTTTAGAGAGTTGTCCCACTGAGAGACAGTGCCTCCATCTTGTTTACATACTTTATTTCAAACATTCCATTGGATTGGAAAGAGTACCAAAAAATATAGATGCTGGGAAAGATAATAAATAAATGATTGAAAGGCGTGACATTAACACACACATTCATGGGTATGTGTAATGAAATTGAAGCACTGCCCCTTTTACAGTGTTGCATGCAAATGAATGGAAAAGGGGCGGGGCTTCAATGGCATGGTCATGGCCACCATCTTGACTTTTTTTGACATAAACACAGAGACATGTCTGTCTTGGTCTCTTCTGGTAGCTTTAAGAAATCATTAAATCTCTTAATAAATTCCACACTATCTGGTTCATTTAGCTCATAACACACACACACACAGAGACATGAAAGATTCTCTAGAAATGTTAAACCTGGGTTTATTGATTGCACTAAGTCATGGCTTATATATCCATAGTTTACTCTTTAATTTACAGTTGCCTAACCTTACATATTAAGCCAAAATCAAACAAGCCACAGCTTGGCTTGATACAATTGCATGCAAAAGTTAGGGATCTCTGTTCAAGTTGGCAATGAATCCCTAAAATGAACAGAAGCTGATGCAAATTCTAGTGACAGAATGGTATATCTGCAAATCTGAATGTCCACCTGCCATATTTACTGTTTTTTTTTAAATTTTCAATCTGTATATATTTGCATATAAATAGAGATAGATGTCCTGCTCTACCATGTAGAGAGGTTGCTTCAGCTTCTGTTCACTGATTGACAGGCAATTTGAGAGCGATGCCTACCCTACATGAAAATAATCTAAATTCTGAAAGTGGATAATCAATATTTTAGAAAGCAAACAAATGTGAACAAGCCTTCAACGTTTGCAGAATAAAAAGCGGTTTAAGCTGTTGCTTTATTTATTATTGTATTTATACCCCGCCTATCTCCTCCCTAAGCGGAGGGCTCTAGGCGGCTTACATTCATCATACATATTATAATTATACAGCATGTATATTTAACAATGATTTTACCCGCGCGTTGGGGAGGGGGTAATGGAACCGGCTCTTCATCCGCAGGTCGGACTACAGGTCCCAGAAACCTTTGCTTCTGAGCCGGCTGCTGACGTCCAGGAAGTTGTTATATCGGGATCCGCCGTCCTCTGCCGTACTCGAACTGCCGACCTTATGGTCGACAGACTAACGGCTCAGCGGTTTAACCCGCCCCTTAATGTTGTAATATCTGAAGATAATCCTAAGTAGTGCCACGAGGAAGGCCAGGAGAATCAACAACAGCCCTGGGTGTCTTCTGAAAAGGAAGGAGGGAGAAAAGAGAGCAGCTCGTTAGGAAAGACTTTGCCCATTCACGATGCCCACTACCCCGCCTTAAACCCACTTAAACCCAGAACGCAGTGTGACGTATGTCCAGGGGAGGGAGCTAAAGAGAATTTAATATGCAATTCTGAAAGAGAAAGTCAGGGTTGCTATCTGAAAATTCCTCACCTCCTCAGGTCTTCTCTGAGTTTCCACTTCTGTCCCTCTAGCTGGCGATTCCTGCCCGAAAGGGACCTGTTCTCATGTCTGAGCTCTTTATTCCCCCGGTCCAGAGCTGAAGCCATCGTCGTCATTCTGTAAAATAGGAAGACCAGAGTGATATAGCCCTTTAATTTTTTTGCTTGAATCATTTATTTATTTATTTTATTACATTTTATTAAATTTATATTACCGCCCATCTCCCCCAACGGGGACCCTGGGCGGTGCACATCAAAACTTTTTTTAGAATAGAAAAAATTAAAAACACTTTGTATTTTGATTGTTATGCATGACAACCGAAATACAAGGTGCATTAAACTCCATAAAGTCACGTAGGCCAGATGTGTACGTCCTAATTAATGCAGTTTTGCCATTTGTACTCCAACCACCAGCAATCTCTCCTTACGCCTCCGCGACCCGTGCAGCGACTCTCAGCCCCCCTCGTGCCCCCCTGGCCTCCCCTTCACCCGCACGCCCCCCTTTGCTCCCTCCCCTGCCTGGCAGCAGCCCCTTCGCCTGCCTGCCCACCCGCCTGGGGCTGGCAACTTCCCGCCGGCTTCCCCACTGACACGTGGCCTTGCCTCACCACCCTGGGAGCAGGCAGTGCCATCCCGCTTTATGACCGCCCTGTTGAGCAGCGGACATTCTGGTCCCAATTGCCGTGTAAGTCGAGGACTACCTGTCTACTTACCTGAACTGCATGGAGGGGGAGGTAGATTACCCCAAGATTGTTAGTTTAAGCACAAGCCCACTCCTCCAACAGCCCTCCAACGGCTTGGAATGGGGGTGGGGAGGTAAGACATTGTGTTTGTCCAGGCACTTGCTTATCTGTACAGCTTCCCAGGTTTTTGGGATGATGTCATAAACAGGTGCAGACTCTGAGCTTCCCAGTCAAGGTCAGGTCTTGCAGCCGGCAACCATGGAAAGAAACGTGGTCATGGCGTTTGGGGGCCAGACTTTGGTAAAAATTAAGCCACCTTGGGGTATCTCCGCTGTCCTTGTTAGGGGGCTCCTGACAGCCTATAGGAGATTAGGTTACATACTTGTTTGGTATGTATGTATTTCTTTCTATGTGCTATGATTTTTATATGCTTCTGTATAATCTGCCTAAACTGTGTTTCTGTTTGAACTGTATTTTCTGTTTAAATCTGTTTGCTTAAGTTTATAAAGCTTTAAGTTTCTTTATCCACTGGCGTGCTTATTATCTCTGGATCTAAAAGAACCAATTGCCTGAGCACCTGATCACTGCTTGGACACTTGGCGATACTCCTTCCTCCCTCCCTCCCTCCCTCCCTCCCTCCCTCCTTCCTTCCTTCCTTCCTTCCTTCCTTCCTTCTCCCCCCATCTCTCTCCCCTTCCCCTTCCCCGTCCTTTCCCTTGTCTTCCCTCCCCCTCCCTTCCCTTCCGTTACCAGATTCCTCAATGCCTTCAACAATAGCAGAGCTTCTAATCTACTGCCTTCCCTGGACAACTCCTTAAAAATTCAGAGATATACCTACCTCAAAACTAGCCAATATCGAACTGCATAGCCCAACCAAACATCAGGAGTTGACCACAGGAAATGTTTTATGACATTTTGTATTACATCATAAACTGTTTTATGATAATTTTATGTCATAAAGTGTTTTCAAAAATTTGCCAATTTTGGATGCCCTGACGGCCAGGCAAAATCTTGCTTTTTCCTTTATCCCCCTGACATTGCCTTCAGCTCTTTTCTAGTGTTTGAGGGAGAGAAACTTAAGCCACCCTTGGGGCACCACGGGCAGCGGAGGGGGGGGAGGGGGGAGATGAAGGGACCACGGTCTCTCCACAAGGGAATCTACTGGCAAGGAGCTGTGAGGATTGTTCAGCAATTACTTAACCACAAAGAAGGCTTTAACTTCCCTGCAGCGCCCTTACGAAGGGAGAAGAGGAAGACAGACAGGACCTCCCCACAGCTCAGCCCTGCGTAGACGAGGTCTTCTCTGAATCAGCAGAAGCTCCGGACTCAGCATTTTGTCCTGGCTTTGCAATTGTTGGAGCAGGTGGGAGAGATGCGGGAGAGGAGCTCTGTACTCCGTGTCAGGTCTGCGGCAATCTAGCAGGACCAGCAGCACTTCAGCAACCTGGGGTCAGCACCAATCCCAGCCGATGTAACATCCAGGAGCATCTTTTCCAAAACCAGGTGTGAAAGATGCCCCACCTGGTACAACAAACAAACCCTGGAGCGAATGGCCTGAGTAGGATGGGGAGGACCCTGGCCCCACCCACCTCCGCATCCCCAAGGCCGAGACCACCTCTATTTGATTCTGCTCACCAAAAGCCCCTCTCTGGGTACCTTCGCCACGCATGGCGTGACACTCAACTCTTTCCTCCCCCCCCCTTCCAAACGATGCTGCTCCATCGCAACCCCAGGAAACAAAGAAATCTCGAAGGTCAAGTCTACATTCTTCCAGATGGAATGTGCTCCTTGCACCAGTGAGGGGGGGAAAGGGAGAAAACAAAATCTCTCAAGCTTTTACATACGAACTCTGAAAAGTCCAGTTCAACTTAGCTCAAATGCAAGCCGGGGGCTTTCTGCACACTGCATGTTAGGAGTGCAATCTTTAGGGAGCCCTTGCGGCCATCAGAATGTAACCCCAGTTTGGAGCCCGGAGCCCATGGTGGCAAGCAGGCCCCCCACACTTGTGATGCAGCTGGCGTTATAAATACGGAGAGGAAACACCACCTGTGCATCCAATCACCCCTGCATTTACCGTGGGGGCACCAGAAGGAAAAGAAACCTCCTTCTTTCTTTCTTGTTGATATTTGCACCAGTGAAGCCTCGCACATCACATAACACCCGTAAATGGGGGAAGGCGGTTGGTAACTTATACCCCCCGCAGTTGGCTGCCTGTTCTCAGAAAGGCTATTTTAGGAATGCCTGTTGATTAAAAACTTAAGACGGGCTTGTCACCTGCACCATTCATCACTCTCAGCCCATATTTTTCACAGAGGAGGTGACTTCCGCTCTCAGGAACAGCGGGTTTCCTGAAACAAGACAACATGGGATTCTGGGAGATCAATGCCCAAATTAAATTTAAGGCTGTTTTCCCACTAACAGGATTAGACAAGCAGGAAATGAACTGTCACAGGAAGGCCCGCTTCCCCCAGCGAGGAGAGGGAGGAGGCGGCTCGCCCGCCCGCCCCCTTCTTTCTTTTAACCCCTGCCTGTCAGGCTCGCCGGCGCTGTGCGCGCTCTCCGCTTAGCCCCCCGCCCAGCGCCCCCCGGCCGGACGCCCTGAAAACCCGACGCGGGAGGGGGAGGAGCCTCGTGAGGGGCTCGTTTTACTTTTCTCCCCCCCCCCAGTCCACCTTCTCCTCCTTTTCAAAATCACACCAGTCGTTCCTTCCGCTTTGCATTCTGGGAAGAGTAGTTTCCCTCCGCGGTGGAGCTCCGGCAACCTCGGCCAGCCGGGAGACTACAAATCCCAGGTGGAGACGGGGGTGGTTGACAGCGGCCCGGCCCGGCCCGTCGGTCGCCTGCGGGGTTAGGGGACGTGTAGTCCACGAGGTTGTGAGGTTCCGATTTCAGGCCCGGATCTGCTATCCGAACCCTCAATATTTAATCTTGGTTCCCGTGATCGTGGTGGTGACGTTTGAGCCCCACGTGAGCAGGGTGGCGATGATTAAATTGGTGTGTTTCTAGTCATCACAGCAGGGAATGACTGGCCCCCTTTCCAAGCCATTTGGTGTGCACCGCTAGCTCTAAAAAAGGCATTTTCCCTGGAAGCTTATCCAAACTTCACCCCATTGAGTGCTTTCCAAGTGTTTGGGACCTCAGTCCCCACAGTGCCCCCTCCCAACATGGCCCTCCAGAGGACCCCAGACGGGAACAGTTGTGCAGGGAAGAGAAGGCGGAGCAGCAGATACGAAGAAGGCTTGTCTGCAACTGGAGACCGCGTGAAGCCCACAGTTCGGCCTCTTCCAGCCGCCAGTTTTACTTGGTGGCCGCCCAGGGGCATTCTGGGAAACTCAGTCATGGATTCCTTGCTTGTATCCTGTCTATGGACACGGGTCTCCTCCAAGGAAGACGCTGGGGTCACGCTGAGCTTGCTTACTAAGTGCAGAGCCGTGTCTTGGCAGGATCAGGCCATCTTCGGAGGCAGCGGAGCCATCATTTGCCCGTCCTTCCCTGCCAAAGCACGAAGGAGCCACAGTGTCATCTTTCTCGTTCTCGACAGGCTTCCCAGCGCACACGTGTCACGGCAAGGGCCTTTTCTGGAGCCAAGAAGGACCCCAACCCCATCCCTGTTGCCGGCAGAGGAGCCCCGCCTCTGCCCCCGATCTCTTAAAACCCGTTAAATCCTTTGTTTGTCCATTGCGCTAAGCTCTGCTAGCAGTGTTCGCGTGACCTTTCAAGCCTCTGGTTTGGATTCACAGGCCTGACAGGCCACCATAGTCGCCCCCCAAGTTACACGGGGGCCTTGAGCCAGGTTCTCCGGCTCCCATCACGCCAAGGTGGAGCAACCGTTGGTTTTCTGCCGAGGATGAACGTGTTCTGCAAGTGCAGCTTGGAGTTGCGCTTGCGCGACATATCACCCGTTGTTTATTAAGCCATGGTTTATGGAATTAACCCAACAGGCTGGTTTTGCATGACACACTGAGGCAGAAGCTGACTAATCACATTTTAACCCAGTGTGCTGTCTGTGTCCCTGTCTGGTTTAGTTTGGGATTAGAATTGCACGAACCCAGCCGACTGCGTTTTAATGTAGCTTAACAAGTTGTGTCTATTTATTCATTGGTGGGATTTAAATCCTGCCTTTTGTAGAGGACGCAAGGTGGCTCCATAGCAATCACCCCACGAGGTTGACTGGAGACGGAGAGAGAGTGACTGTCCCCCAGGGAGTTTCTGTGGCTGGCGGAGGACCAGAACCTGGGGACCCCATTCCGACCCCAACACCTTCACCATTACGCCACACTTGGAGCAGCATCCCTGGCTGAAAGATGGTCAGCCTGGTGGTGGCTCAGTCTCTTGTGTGAACTCAGGACTCAGTCGATGGTCTGGTGCATTGTTCCCACCCAGGTGCTGCCACACAAGCTGCCAATGGCTCTCGGTGCCCATCGTGGGCTATGCATAGCAGCCCACCCCCACCGGGCACCTCCAGAGGTCACTGATCCCCATTTCCAGCGGGCATGGCCATGTTTTGTGAGTTGCACTGTAGTCCTAGATCGGGAGAGCAAGAGACCCGTCAGAGAATCTTGCTTTCTCCTTCATCCCCCTGACATTGCCTCCAGCTCTTTCCTAGTGTTTGAGGGAGAGAAACTGAAGCCACCCCTGGGGCCCTTTTCTGGGCCGGCAGTGGCGGCCGCCAGCCAACAAGAGAGCCAGCTGGGGCCAGGCACCCAGGCTGCTTTTGAGGGCCCGGCCAGTCCCCGGGAACGCTGCCCACCTTCGTGACCCATCGTGGACGAGGGCGCTGCCCTGTGTGCAGAAGCCAGTCCCGGGCAAGCCCAGAGGGGCCAGTCCTGGCTGCCGGTTGGCTTCCGGGTGCAGCTCAAGGGGCCGGGTGGCCCTGGAGCCCTTCGCAGCACAAGGCCTGTTTCTCCGACGGACTGGCTCCCCCCCATAACTTTTGTTCTTCTGTAAATCAAGCAGAGCTCCAGATCCCTTCGATCAAACAGTGCCACTTGTTGGGATCTAGAACGCACACCTTCTCGGCCTCCCCCAGAGATCCGTACTGCTCTCTCCCCCAGCCCCCCAGCCCTAATGTTCAAAAAAGCATCCGACCCTTGGCTGTTCTCCCAGGCTTCGGGATGGGCCCCTGTAGCCTTTTGTCCAATTAAGCACCTTCTTCTCGACATGCACGGTCTTTGTTCCCATTGTTGTTTTTGCTTTTAATTTTGCAAGCCATCCAGAGTTTTCTGAAGTTGGGTGACCCCTAAATTGAGTGAGTGAGTTGAGTGAAAGAACAAACCAATTCCTTCTGCCATCTAATGGCCAGCTGAGGTTTTGCAGCCCAGATCTGGCTGTGCTTTGTGAACCCAGGCACTGGATTAGGATAAAGTGAAAACTCAGACATTTATGGTTTATTCCATAAACCATGGTTAAAGCAATTAAGGCTTGGCACGATATGCACACCCAGTCTCTGTCTGTTCAGGCTCCAGCAGGGCAATTCAGGATTTAAACTGAGAAGACAGAACGGTTGTATCCGGTAATATTGGAGCATTTCAGCCTCCAACAGCACCATCAGGTGAGAAACTGTTGACCATCCAAAGGATTCGAGCAATCTCTGAAACTCTCGAAAACACAATGGGCTTTTCACAAAATTATTAATTGAGAAAGGACTTGCAATCTCTCCCAGGCGTCATTTGCATCTGCATAACCGGCCTGTCTTCCCCTGCTTCCACTCTACGCATCTGATGAAGTGCCCTGCAATTCACGAAAGCTTCTGCCCTTTAATGAAATTGTTTATTTGGAAAAGGGCTGCCAGATTGCTCCTGATTCTGGGCTGTGCGTGGAAGAAGCCAAACAGTTTGGAGGTTGTGTGAGGGCAGCACACCCTGGCATTAGTCAAGCTTCAGAGTGCCAGAGACGGGCCAAAGCACGCCCCCTCCCAGTTTGTTACTGTGGTCAGCAATGTGGTCTCCTTGGGGCTTCCTGCATGTGGCCTGATTACTGCTGGACGTAAGCCTAAATTGCTCGCTGCAACAATGCCAAAATGATGAAACATGCTGAGTGACATCACTAGGCAAGCTCTGCCCTTTTGAACTTGTGTGGTGATCATACATTCTGCCACAAACCACGATGGATGCTGGTCACTTCCTCCCTGCCCCCCACAGATGCCTCTTTTGCTGGATACGCCAGTAGAGACGGGGCCAGGAGACCCCCAGTTGCAGCCCTACCTGGCCAAGGGTAACTGAGGTGCCGTCACCACTGGAGGAAGCCACCGCAAAATCAATGGGGAACCATGTGATTCGCTGTGAGGGTCCGCTCATGCAAGTCGCACGCGTTTCTTCCCAAGAACGACTTCAGCTCTTAACATGGATAAGTAAACGGTTTATTGGTTTACATGGGTGACTTCGTTAAAGGCACGGATGGTTCTTGAGGTGTTGTCTTGGCTTTATATATCCTCCCGCCAGAGCGCCCGCCCCCTCCCGTCAGAGCGCCCGGCCCCTCCCTGCTGAAGGCTTCCCTCTGGTCCGCTGCTGGTGACCTGGAGTACCCTCTGGGAGGTGTGATTTGATTGTTCTTTCTGTGGTCTTTGATTAAGCCAATGGCCTCTTAATGGCAGGGCTCTGAGTGCGTGCCAGAGTCCTGACATGCCTCCCGCCCAAGATTTTCCTCCCCCTCCCTCTCTTTCGCCTGTGTGGGTGTGGTCGCTTTTCTTGGTGTTCGTCACGGTATCTGTGAAAATACAAAGAAAATTTTAGTGTGTTGTCTCATTGGGGTCTTTCGGGGAATTTGCGGTGGAACCGTCTAATTAGGTCAGGGGCTTGCATGTGTCACGCTGCCACCCATTCTTTGAATCCGACGGGTAGGTGTTGCCATTTGACCAAGTATTGAAGTTGTCCCCTGTGCCACCGTGAGTCGAAGATGTCATCAATTTCAAAGTGCGGTTCTCCATTTACAACGGTAGGTGCTGGTTCTGGGGTTACTGGGTGCCATTGGTCCGCCAGTTGGTACTGTTTCAGTAAACTAATGTGGAATACCGGGTGTATCTTTTTTAGTGTTTTCGGAAGTTGGAGTTTTGCTGTTACTGGGTTAATTACTTTCATTATAGGGAACGGTCCGATGAACCTCGGGGCCAGTTTCCGCGACGCTTGTGTTGATCTGAGGTTTTTTGTTGAAAGGTAGACCTTGTTCCCTTCTCTGAGTTCCCATTCGGTTGTTCTTTTCTTGTCTGCGTACTTTTTGTACGCGGCCTTTGCTTCTTGTAGTGTTTGCAACATCACTGGCCAGTTGCTGGTTATTTTGGTAATCCACGCCTCTGCTTGTAATGGACCGTGCGTTTTGTCTCTGTTGATCATGGCCACCTCTGGTATGGTGGCAAAGTCTTGTCCGGTGGCTATTTTAAAAGGTGTAAATCCGGTGCTTTGGTGTATGGCGTTATTATATGCCACTTCTGCGAATGGTAGTAAGTCTACCCAGTCATCTTGCTGATAACTTATATAGCACCGGAGGTATTGTTCTAGTATGGATACCAATCGTTCTGATGCCCCGTCTGTGCACGGGTGGAATGCACTGCTCAGCCCTTGTTCCGATCCAATAAGCTTGAGGAATTCTCTCCAGAATTTTGATGTAAACGTGCTTCCACGATCGCTGATGATGCGTTCAGGTGTACCGTGTATTCGGTAGATGTTTTGTATGAATAGTTTTGCCATCTTTGGTGCAGTCGGTATGCCGTGGCATGCGATGAAGTGGGCTTGTTTGGAGAAGAGATCTGTTATCACCCAGATCGCTGTTTTGTTTTTGCTCGCGGGGAGGTCCACCACGAAGTCCATGGCGATTTGTTTCCATGGTTGGGTGGGGCTCGTGACAGTTTGTAGTAATCCCGTGGGTTTTCCTATTGTACGTTTCGCTGTGGCGCAAACCGGGCAGGACTTTACGTACTCTTTTACGTCTCTGCGTAACGTGGGCCACCAGAACTTACGTCTTACGAGGTGGATGGTCTTGACAAACCCGAAGTGCCCCACTGCTTTGTGGTCATGGCAATTCTCGAGCACTCGTTTCCGGACTTTGTCGGGTACGTACAATTTGTCGTCTTTCCACCACTCCCCCTCGTGTTCTTGTAACATTTCTTTGTTTTCGCCCCACCACGTGTCATCTAAAATTGCTGATTGTATGTCTCTTTGTAGTACTGACTTTTCCGTTTGTCTCTCGTCTTGCTTCCGCGTGACTGCCATGTTCCCCTCTTGTACATTCTGTGTTAATTGTACTGTTGTAGTGGGTGTCGGGTTGCCAGGAAAGAGTGCTTCCGTGACTTCTTCAGGCTTTTCTTTGTGTTGCGGTAGTCGTGACAGTGCATCCGCTAAGTGGTTTTTCCCCCCTGGGAAGTACTTCAGTGAAAAGTTGAATCTGCTGAAGAACTCTGCCCAGCGCAGTTGTTTGGGGTTCAGTTTTCTAGGCGTTTTGAGTGCCTCCAGGTTTTTATGGTCGGTCCATACCTCAAACGGTGCAGATGACCCCTCTAATAGGTGTCTCCAAGTAGCTAGTGCATGTCGTACTGCGAACGCTTCCTTCTCCCATACATGCCAGCGTCTTTCCGTGTTGCTGAACTTTTTGGATATGTAAGCGCAGGGTCTCAGTTTGTTTTCTTCGTCTGCCTGTAGGAGGATTGACCCTACCGCATAATCGGAGGCATCCGTGTGTATTATAAACGGTTTGTCGACTTCGGGGTGCTTTAATATGGGCTCCGCTGTGAACAGGGCCTTGAGTTTGTCGAAGGCTTCCTGGCATTCGGGTGTCCACTTAATTTTCGCACTCGCTTGTCGCGTTGTTGGTTTGGCCCCCTTTGTTTTTGTTTTCAATAAGTCCGTTAATGGCAAAGCGATTTGCGCAAAATTTTTTATAAATTCCCTGTAGAAGTTAGCGAACCCTATGAAGGCCTGCAGTTGTCTTCTGGTTCGCGGTGGTTCCCACCCTAGGACTGCCTGTACCTTGGCAGGGTCCATTTCGATGCCCTTTTGTGATATGCGAAAGCCAAGGAAGTCTAGTTTGTCTTTATTGAATTCACATTTGCTCAGTTTGACGTATAGTTTGGCTTCTAATAATTTTTTGAGCACTGCCAATACTAATTGTTCGTGTTCCTCTTTGTTTTCTGAAAATATGAGGATGTCGTCTAAGTAGACGATGACGCCCTGGTACAGGAAGTCGTACAGGACCTTGTTGATCAACTTCATGAAAATGCCTGGTCCTCCCGCAATGCCGAATGGGAGAACGTGATATTGGAATGACCCCAGCGGGCAGTTGAACGCTGTTTTCCATTCGTCCCCCTCCCGTATTCTTACTCGATAATATGCTTCCCTAAGGTCCAACTTGGTAAAGATTTTCCCTTTCGCTAATTGTGCCAACATGTCTTTCAGTAGTCGTAGGGGGTATTGGTTTGTGACAGATATAGCATTAAGTCCCCTGTAGTCGGTGCACAGCCGTAGGGATCCATCTTTCTTCTTCCTAAACAGGACCGGAGCTGCTAGGGGGGAGTTGGCAGGTTCAATGAAACCTCGCGCCAGATTCTTGTCTATAAATTTGCGTAGTTCCTGTAGTTCCTTTTGGGTCATCGCATACATCTTTGGTTTAGGGAATGTGGCACCCGGTATGAGCTCTATGGCACAGTCTGTTTGCCGGTGGGGGGGTAGTTGATCGCATTCTTGTTCGTTGAAAATCTCTCTTACTGGGTTGAAACGTTTTGGGACCGCTGTTGTCCCTTCTTGTTGTGCTTCCTCCCTCTGCACAGTCCCTGCTGCCCCAATTTCCGTTATGTAGTTAGTTTCGGTGTGATAGCTCCCGTCTACAAACTCCATATCACCCGACACCCAATCTATTTGAGGGTTTCTTTCTCTCAGCCATTTGAGTCTGAGCACAATGAGTTGTGTTGATATTGGGGCCACGATAAATCGAAGGGTCTCTATGTGTGAGCCGATTGACATTTTTACAGCCTCTGTGAAGTGTCCCACCGGCCCCCCTTTCATTTCTGACCCATCTAGTTGGCAGAATGTAATGGGTGATTTTAGTTTGAATAATTTAAGTCCCAATTTGATTGCTATTGATGGGTGCATTAGGCATCTCGAACACCCCGAGTCTAACATGGCTACCCCACTGAATTGTTCTTTCCCATTTAGGGTTTCTAATTTTACCTTGACTTCCATGGTGGGGCAGTGTTCGGTGGTCAAGGTGTCGTTGCGCCCCCTGTTGAAGGCCTGTCCCGCGGCGCATTTTAGGGCAGGCCGTTGCCGTTACCCGCCGGTACGAATTCTTCATCTGTTGATCCGTCCGTGGTCGACTCAGGTTCCACGTATCTTCGCCTTTCCGTCGCTGCCTTCGCCGTTGTTTGCTTGTAAGGTGGCGCTCTGTTGTGCCTTTCCCCTGTCTTGTTTTTGTCTGCAGGTTGTTTGCAGTCCTGTATTCTGTGTCCTACTCTCCCACACTTGAAGCACAGTTTATGCTTCACCCGTCGTTCTTTTTCCTCCGCCCACTGTTTTTTGTCATAGTCCTTTTTGTTGTATGGGCTTGTGTACTGGCTTTTCGCTGCATATTGCAGTTGGCGGTAGAAGCGTATTCGCAGCTTCATGTTCTCCACCTGTCCCGCCAGTTGGATCCATTCATCGAGGGTTTTTGGGTCCCCTCTCCCCGCTGCCGTGTCCAACAACTCTGGCCGCAAGCCCATTTGGAAGTATTCTACTTTGAATGACTCTGGCCAGTCGGGTAGGCGGCTGACAAGTTTTTTGAATTCGAGGGCGTATTCTGCCACTGTGCGGTGGCCTTGTCTCAGTCTCTGTATCTCTGTCTTAGCCGATATGCGAGACAGGGTGTCTTCAAACCGTTTCCGTAGCGCCCTCATGAATAGTTCAAAATTGTGAAGTTCTTTAGCTCTTGTCTCATGTAGCATGGCCAGCCACTTCGCCGCTTCTCCAATCAAGAAGTTAGATACGTAGCAAATTTTGGCTTCATTGAGGAAGAAGCGCTCTGACTCCTCCATGAACCCTCTGACGTGGTTCAGGAAGCATGCCAGTTGTTCAGGGTCCCCATCAAATTTAGTTTTAAGTTTAGTTGTTATGATGGGTTTATTATACTGGTAGACTGGTGCATTCCTCTTGAGGTATGCTTGTGTCATTGGGTCATCGGATTCCCCCCCTTCTTCGTCTTCCTCATCATCATTTTCTTCAGCGCTTTCCAATTCAGATGGGCCTGTGGGGAAGCTATCTTCCTCCTCATCGTTTATGACTCTTCCACTGTTCTGTGGCTGTTTCAGCAGCCTTTCTAGTGCAGCTTGAACCGCTGTTAATTTCATGTCCATGTTATCTAGCCCCGTTTCCACGCGGGCTGCTCTTGCTTCTAAAGCCGCGATGCGTTGCCCCTGGGAGACCCGCGATTTAGCCGTCTGCTTGGCCTCAGGATCATGCCCCCCCCACCCCGAGTGACCACTCCGCCGTTTGCTTTTGTATGCGTTTGGTGGGGGTTTGGGGGTGGGGTTGGCTTTCCTCCCGCTCGTTGGGCTTCTTTACCTTCCGCTGTGCGCCGCTCTCACGGTGGGCGCCTGCTGCCGCTTGTGTCATCGCCCCTGCTGCTGCCCTGGCTGACATGCTGGGTGCGTGATCCTCGTGCAGGTCTCCGCTTTGTTCCATGGTTTGCCAGTCGCACGTGGTGAGTACTGTTCTCGGGTAGTCATCCCGGCTTTCAGCTGCTTTTGCGATTCTTGCCGCCGATCAGCTGGTTCACTCCCTGAGCGGTGTGGTCTGGTCTCTGCCGTAGGGCTTTCTAGCGCTTTTAAATTTTTCCTGCGCGCTGCTGGGGAGCGCCGATTACTCCGGTCGCCGCTGCCTCGTTGCCAGACGCCTCTCGCCGCCTCGAGTTGGTGGGGCCTGCCGCCGCTGCGTGCTGCTGGGGAGCGCTGATTTGGCCGGTCTCCGCCGCTTCGTCGCCGGGCGCCTGCTGCTGCCGGAAGTTGCCGAAGTCCGCCGCCGCCGCGAGCTGCTGGGGAGCGTTGGTCGCTGTTGCCACGCTGCCTCCGCCTCTCCGCCGCTGGGGATCGCCGCTCGGTCCCTGCTGCTGCTGCGCCGTCGCCGCCTCTCAGCTGGGGGGGCGGTCTCTGCTGCTGGTTTAGCCCCCGAAGGGCCTCTGCCACTCGCGAGCTGCCGGGGAGCGTTAGTCACCAAGCCGCCACTCGTTGCTAGAGGGCGTTGCTTTCGTGCTGGCTCCGCCGTCCATTGCCGCTTGCTTCCCGCCTTTCACGTTTCCCGCCTTGGGACTTTGCTTCGCTGCCTGAGGTAAATTTTTTCGCCTCCGCAGTTTCCACCGCAAGCTAATTCTCCGTCCTGAAATCTTAGCTGGGTCGTTTGCCACTGTGGGCTGGAGCCGATCTCAACCGGGGTTGTCCTGACGGGTCTCAGGTTCGTTCCCGGGAAAATCGACTAGTTGATCCGTGCCTTTCTGTGAGGGTCCGCTCATGCAAGTCGCACACGTTTCTTCCCAAGAACGACTTCAGCTCTTAACATGGATAAGTAAACGGTTTATTGGTTTACATGGGTGACTTCGTTAAAGGCACGGATGGTTCTTGAGGTGTTGTCTTGGCTTTATATATCCTCCCGCCAGAGCGCCCGCCCCCTCCCGTCAGAGCGCCCGGCCCCTCCCTGCTGAAGGCTTCCCTCTGGTCCGCTGCTGGTGACCTGGAGTACCCTCTGGGAGGTATGATTTGATTGTTCTTTCTGTGGTCTTTGATTAAGCCAATGGCCTCTTAATGGCAGGGCTCTGAGTGCGTGCCAGAGTCCTGACATTCGCTTAGCAACCACGTGGTTCTCTTAACGAGCATGGTGATTCACTTAATGGCTGCCCCAAAAAAGGTCGTAAAATCGGGTCATATTCGCTTAATGACCGCTTCGCTTAGCAACCAAAATGCCAATCTCGGTTGTGGTCATTAAGCGAGGACTACCTGTATCCCCAAACAGTCAGTCTGACAAGTCACAGATGCGGAAGGGGACAGATGAAACTGGAGGGACTGATCGTAATGAGCTACCTCCAAGGGAAGGGGCGTGTGCGGCCATGACTCCCGTGGGCAACGTGGCAGGCTTGCCCCACCCACGTGACAAACAACAGTAAACGTGCAAAATCCCTGGGTGGCAGAAGCAGCAGAAAACCCACAGGGCGCTCATTTGGGACAGGTCCAGCAACAGGCACCGCCCAGCCCTCTTTGCCGGTTTAAATCGGTCGTAGGTGGAGCACAGGAGTAAAGCGCTCTCATACCTTAGTTTCAATAGTTTTACACTTATTCCAAACATTTCTGCTCTCCCTGGAGATTTTACTATTTGGATATTGAGAAAATGGTTCACACATCTTATTCCTGGAACAAACAAATGTAAACAAATATCAGGGAAAATATCCTGTTTGTATGATTCCTTGAATCCCGAGGGTGAAGAGAATTAGCATCAATCAATAGTATTGTCAAAGGCTTTCACGGCCGGAGTTCAATGGCTGTTGTGGGTCTTCCGGGCTGTGTGGCCGTGTTCTGGAAGTTGTGGTTCCTAAGAAGGAGAGAAACGCCATAGAGACCCTCAATTCGGACCCAGACATCATCATCCTTCCAGCGGACAAAGGCAATGCCACGGTAATTATGAACATTGATGAATACAAAGACAAAATCAGAGAATTACTAGACCCCACCACATACAGAACAATGAGACGGGATCCGACCAGCAAAATCATGAAGCAAACCAACACACTGATAAAGAGCTCCTCCCTGCATCCCAACGTACTACAACGTATTTGCAAGACAGAAGCTCTCTCACCTAGACTATACGGACTCCCCAAAATCCACAAAGACTCGATCCCACTCAGACCCATTGTAAGTGCCATTGGCTCCCCGACATATGAATTATCCAAACATTTGGCAACCCTTTTACAGACCCACATCGGACAGACTCCATCCCACATCAAAGACTCAGGACACTTCATCAACAAAATCAGCACCCTAAAACTCAACCACACGGACAAACTGGTCAGCTTTGACGTGGTCTCCCTGTTTACCAAGGTGCCAGTAAGGGACACCCTGGCACTCATCAAGCAAATCTTCCCAGAAGACATTACAGCTTTATTTCAACACTGCCTAACAACTAGTTACTTTCAATGGGAGAATGAGTTCTACGAACAGATGGATGGCGTTGCCATGGGAAGCCCCCTGAGCCCAGTCATAGCAAACTTTTACATGGAACACTTTGAAAAACAGGCTTTGGAATCGGCACCCATTACACCAACAGTCTGGTTCCGGTTCGTGGATGACACATTCGCAATTTGGAGTCATACTGAAGAAGAACTGGAGAAATTTCTGGACCACCTAAACGGCATCCACCCCAATATACAATTCACCATGAAAAAAGAAACTGATGGCAAACTTCCATTTTTAGATACGCTGGTCATACGCAATCCGGACCTCAAACTAGGACACAAAGTATACAGAAAACCCACCCATACGGACCGATATCTACACAAAAATTCCAATCACCACCCACGACAAAAGAGAGGCATGATTAAAACCTTGGTGGATCGTGCTAATCGAAACTGTGAAACCAAATTTCTCAACAATGAACTTAACCATCTGAATTGGGTCCTACAGGCAAATGGCTATTCCAAGAATGAAATAAAAAGAGCCATCAAACCAAGAAAACAACATCCAACTGAAGAAAAACAGCCCCCCACAAACAAAGTATTCCTGCCCTACATCAAAGGAGTCACTGACCACTCCAGGCTTGGCTGCCAGCTCGACCAGTCAGATTTCTCAGAACTGACTGAATTTCCCTTGCTTGCGTGGATTGCAGAAGTTGTGGTCCACTGAAGTTTTTTTTCCCCTGGAGAAGGGGAGACCAGAAGATTACTCGTGGGGCCATTGGGATTGCCTACCCTTGTTTTTTCTGTAGTTTTCCACCGCGGAAGGAACAGGGTAAGTGCAAGGCAATGGCCGAGATATATCAGGCTCTCGCAGGGGAAACAAGTCTCTTTGAAGAGACACAAGAGCGCCCAGCCGCTTTTAGATCACTTTAGGAATGTTTTTTTTAGATTAAAATATTTTTGAAATCTAAGATCTATTTTTTGGACTTTGTTGAAAATGTTGGCTAACTTTGTGCTTTCTTTGCTATAACTGATTCTGGTGGAAGTTTGATGGACTCTATATTTGCAACATAATGAAACGTCTGCATTTTTTTTTTTTTTTTTTTTACTTCTCTTTTGTATTAGAGGGATTTAAGAGAGACTGTTTGTAATTCTTCGCTTGATAAACTAAATGACTATTCATTTTTTGAGAAACTCTTTGTTTGGATTAAGCAGCTTGCAGCTTGAAGAACGAAAGCTCGCAGTTTGAAGAATAAAAACACAGGGTAACGTGTTTTTTTCCTTGTCGTCTTTTTCTACATCCTCCCTGGTTGGATTTTGCTTCATTTGGAATATATTTTTTATTTCTCCTTCTATAAACTGTTTAAAATATTATTCTCTCCTGTATTTTGGATTATTGGAACTTTCTTTTTTCTTTTGACTTTAAAAAAACAACAACAACAACGACGTTCTGCTTAATAGATTCTGCTGGTAGTATTCCATGGACAGATTACATGATTATTGTTTTGACTAGAAGGGTTGTTGTTTTAATTTGAAGGACACAGGAAAGATGGCTTTCCAACTTGTACCTGAGGAGCTCAGAAGAGAGATTACTGAGGCTTTTTCAAATATTCAAAGGTCGTTGGAATTACTGTTCGTAACTCTGCAAAACAGAGAGAAAGAACAGAGAACAGAAACGGAGACAGAAAGGAAAAATGTTTTTCAAGTGGAGGAGAAACAGAAGGAGGAAACTTTGAGTATATTAGTTCAGAAGAACATTCTGAAGGCTTTACACTACAATCTTGGTATAGATATGTTGTGGCAGTGGAGACAGAGTGAAAATATGGGTGCACAGTTGGATGGATGTTGTGAAATATGTGGAAAGGGAGAGAAGGTTGCTCTGATATTCTATATGAGATATAGAAAAGAGCAGGCTGTATATTGCGAATCTCCCACAGTGTATTGTGATTTTGGCATAACCTAAACAGAAGATATGAGAAACTGTATGGATATAAAGGTTAATGAAAAAATATGGACTTGAATTGTTATGAGAAACTGTATGGATATATAAAAAGTGATATTCTAAATGTAAGATGCTAAATACAAACACAAGTTGATATTATAGAATATTGTTTTCCTTAGAGATATATTTATGAGAAGATAATGATATGATGGAATTAGAATGATGGTTACTACAGGATGATATATATCAATATGTATTGTATGAATATTATAAGAATTGATATATTAGCTATTAGGTTAAGTGATATGATAGATTATGCATTTAGTTTAAATGGACACTACTACAAGGAATGGAAATTATAGATGGATAATTGAGATTCAAGAATTCCTTTTTTATGGAGATATATATATATATTAGAATTAAATTATAGAAATATATATGTATGAACACTATAAGAATTGCTAAATTATGTATTAAGTTACATAACATGTTAGGTTATGAGTCATAATATGAATAGAATATATTGTAGTTTATTAGAAGTAAATAAGGCTTTTATTTGTTATACTAATTGGTCTTTATTGAAGATATAAATATGTAGTAATGAACATTCAACATTTAACTACTACTTCAAGGAGTGGAAGCCAAAGATGGATTATTGGGAGACAGTAAGATGAAGGTTAGAAGATTGGATTAAAGAAATCAAAAGGCATATGACAAAGAAAAGTTCCTGTATACTGTATGAAGTACTAACATTTAAAATCAATTGTTGTACTTTAAGTTCAAAGATAGATTGGAGGACATCTATTTTCTATATTTTCTTTGCTTATTATTTCTTGACTTCACTTTTTCTTTATCTTTTTCTTATTTTGTATTTCTGTTTCTATTTCTTTTTCTGCTTTAAATTTTATTATGTATTGTAAAACTTAATAAAATTTAATAAAAAAAAAAAAAAAAAGGAGTCACTGACCGCATGGGAAAACTGATGGAAAAACACAACTTTCAAACAGTCTTCAGACCCACCAGAAAAATACAACAAATGCTAAAATCAGCAAAAGACAAAAGGGACCCCCGCACCGCTGCAGGAGTATACCGCATACCATGCAGCTGTGGACAAGTATACATCGGAACCACAAAACGAAGCATTCACACCAGGATAAAAGAACATGAAAGACACTGCAGACTACAGCAACCAGAAAAATCTTCAGTAGCTGAACATGCTCTCAAGCAAACGGGACACAAAATCCTATTTGAAAACACAGAAATACTGGACAACACCAAAAGCCACTACACCAGATTATACAGAGAGGCCATTGAAATTCACAAACACCAGCACAGTTACAATAAAAAAGAAGAAAGTTTAAAAATTAGCAAAACCTGGCTACCAGTCCTGAAAAACACAGCCTGCAAAAGGCCAACAAACTCAGTCCAACCACCAGGACATGGGGATACTTCTCACAATGAACATGCTAATCACGCTCATCAGCCACTCGTTAACATTTCAACACAACAAAAAACCCCACCTAATCTCCTATAACTCTATAAATAGAAAACAAACAAACATTGCCACTCTACCTGGGCACAGAGATTTCGCTTCTGTCTGTGCTCCTGCCCTCTGAAGATGCTGGCCACAGATGCTGGCGAAACGTTAGGAACCACAACTTCCAGAACACGGCCACACAGCCCGGAAGACCCACAACAGCCATCAATCAATAGTATTTTTCAGCATTTTAAATACAGTAAACTTTACTGAGTAAAGCATGTCACTAAGCTTGTATGAGATAACACTGCCATCGTGTGGCGTTCAAAAGTATAGCCACCAGCAGTAAAATGATGTCCATTATTTGTGGTTAAAAATCAGATGACTGACTGACTGACAGACAGACAGATGATAGATAGACAGATAGATAGATAGAGCCTATAACGGCAATAGGAATCACAAAAATAAATCATTTTTAGAACTCTTGCAACTGTGTAGGGAATTTATTTTTAATAGAGAAAAGGATAAACAGCAAAATCTTTCTTTTTTGGCTTGTTTTGTTTTTGCATGAGCATTGTTGTTTTTGAGAGAATACTCAGTGTAAATGCTGAGGAGGTGATCTTGCACAGGAAATAGCCATAAAGCATAAAGGGAATAATTTTTTTTCTTTTGAAAGTGATTTTTAAACTTTTTGCTTAGACAAAATGGCCAGTGTACAACTGCCTTACAATCCGGTAATTTTTAAACTAAAACCCGGAGAGTTTTATCCCTGGAAAATTTGGGTGGAAAGGCAGGCAAGGATTTTTAATCTGCATAATATTTTGAAGGAAGATCCTCCAAGTTCAGATTCAGAAGGCTATGAAAACTGGATAGCCAGTGATCTTAAACTCCAAGGACTAATTATGAATTGCTTGGATGGACAAATGATGGTGCAGATCCAGCACAAGGAAACTGCAAAAAGAATGATGGAGGAATTGTTTAAACTCTTTGGGGAAGGAGGAGATTCCCAAGTTGTTAATCTGGTGAGAGAGTTATCCAATGGGAAACTCCAATAAAATGGAAATATTGATGAGCATATTTCCAAAATTCAATCATTACTGCACAAGCTTGCTTGCAATGATATAATTTTGGATAATAGGATGCAAGTTGGATTTTTATTGGGATCTCTGCCTCAGAGTTTTTCAAGTTTTCCTGCCAGCTACAGGGGATCCCGACAACCCCTATCAGACTTGATTCAAGAATTAAAGTCTGAACATGGCAGGCAGGCCTCCTATAGAAATTCCAAGCAGGACCATCATGAGGCAGGCTATTTTTCAAAGGCGCCTCAGGACAAGCACGATGGTCAGAAGCAGAGGAGCAATTCAATAATGAAGAAACCCCTCAAGTGCCATTTTTGTGGCAAGACTGGCCACCTAAAGAAAAATTGTTGGGCCTGGAAGGCAGACCAGAAAAACAAAGAGAAAGCTCCAGATGCAACTCTTCTTGCACTTTCAGCTATTAATAAAAGTTGCTCTTCATCTTAGACAGTGGTTGTAGCATGCATATGCTGAAGGATCGAAGTCTCTTTATTGAATTGAACCCAAGTTCAAAAGAAGAGATTGGCTTGGCTGATGAAAGAACAATCCCAGAGGAAGGGGAGGGGTGTGTTCTCTTAAGGCATAGCTTTCCAAACTGTGTGTCATGACACTTTATTGTGTCACGACAAAACCCAGTGCGCGCGGCGGCAGTGGCGGGTGTGGCGGCGGCGCGCCATCAGCGCTTCTGGGTTTTAGCGGAAAACATGAGGTCGCAGCTGCTGCCACAGCCACCATGCACACCACTGCCACGCGCGCCCCCACGCCGCCACCGCTGCCGCCATTGATTTGTCACCAACGGCGGGAGTTTGGAAAGCACTGTCTTAAGGTGTGGAAATGGCGCCGCCCAGAGGGATTTGATTGCAACTAACGCTTTGTATGTTCCAGGCTTAAGCTTAAACCTGGTTAGTGCATCTGTGCTCATGAAGAAGGGCCATATTCTTTGATTTAAAGGTGACAAATGTGAAATAATGGATCAAAAAGGTGTCTTTTGAACAGGATTCCTAGATCAAGGACTAATTTTTATCAATTGTGAGAGGCCAGACATGGCATGTGTAGCCAGTCACCGAAGAAAGGAGGATTGAAGTTTTATTTTTCATTTCGTATGGCATTTTTTCTTGCTGAGAAATCCTTGTGAGGTCCAGCAGCTGGATGTGTAGACTATTTAGCCATGACAAGTCACGTTGCCCGGGGTGCACCACGAGGAGGCTAGTCTACATTGCACCCACTGTTACCTTCCCGCCGGAGCAGTACCTATTTATCTACTCGCATTTGCATGCTTTCGAATTGCTAGGTTGGCAAGAGCTGGGGCGAGTGCGGGAGCTCACTCCGTCATGCAGCGCTTGGGTCTCGAACCGCCAAACGTGCAGCCCTCCAGACCACAAGCTTGGCATCTTAACCGCTGAGCCAACATGCCCCCTTATTCGCCAAGTGAAGATAAATTAATTGGCAGGAAGTTTGGAAATCAAGGACTGTGGTAAGTCTGCATTCAAAACCTGCATTCAGGGAAAGGCCACTAGGCCTGCAATTCCAAAACAAAGCACCAGGAGCTCTAAACAGCCCCTTGAGCTAATTCACACTGACCTTGTGGGCCAATTCAAGCATCAGCTGGGGGCAACATTCCAAAAGGAAAAAGAACCAAATTAGATTCCAAAGCAAAGGAAGGAATCTTATTGGGGCACCCACCGGGAAGCAAAGGACATGGAGTTTCAGATCACCTGAGCTGCTCTTTTTCAAATGGGTGGGGCAGTGAGCTCCCAGGGACAGCTGCCACCTGCGATGCCTTCAGACCCTCCTCTTCTTCAAGGAGTCTAGTAGCCCAGGAAAGACGAACCCGGTGCTCACTGACTACCACTACAAGACCTCTTTGATGCACCTCTTGCTCCAGCGGCCTCTGTCCCACTGGGAGCCGGAGAAAATGGCACCGGGGGGGACTTGAGGACATCCTCTTGCACATGAATGGCGCCCTGGAAGAAAAATACTTCGAGCACTTCCTCATAGGGAACATTGCCTTGCCTACTGAAATTCCTCTGCCCAGGAGCCTCCGAGGTGCTGCCCTTTTCGAGCACTTGGCCCAGGACACGAGCTTTCATGCAGAGGCAATAAAGGAGTTCGCAGAGGTGGTAGAACAAGTTAGGGTTCTCTGGTTAGCGCCTGACGAATAGCAACCCTCGGTGTGAGGATCGTGGTCTCAGAAATCTGATGGTTGCATTTAGACCACACCTACTGAATCTGCTTACTGAATTAATGTATTTTCTGGGTTTACGCAATACATGGAACTATAAATTAACCAAAGAGGAACAATTTGCAGAATGTGTCAAGTAAGGTTGACTCTTACATGCTATCCAAGAAATAAACATCTTGAAAGTTTCTGCCTTTGAATAGAATGTGTTAGTTGGAAAAGGTGCCACCAAGACTCCTGATTTTTTTTGCTATGATAGACTAACCCAGCTCTCCACTCAAGAATGACACTGTATTAATTAATTAATTAATTAATTAATTAATTAATTAAATTTATCCCCATCCATCTCCCCGAATAGGGGACTCTGGGAGGTTTACAGCATATCAACAGTTAAAATCTATACATATAAAATTAAGTATAACAATAAATAGATAAAAATAGATGAAAATCCAAGAGATGGTAAAATCAGCTATCAGTAGGACATTATGGGGCCAGCCACCCCTAGGAGCTACTATTACCTCCCTCATCCCAAGCAAGGCGGCAGAGCCAGGTCTTAACAGTCTTCCGGAAGGCCAGGAGCAAGGGGGCCAGCCTCACCTCTGGGGGCAAGATGTTCCACAATGCGGGCGCTATCGCAGAGAAGGCTCGCCTCCTGGACCCCGCTAGATGGAATTCTCTTGTTGAGGGGGTCCGAAGCATGCCCTCTCTGCATGAGCGGGTGGGGCGGGCCCATGTTATCGGGATGAGACGGTCCCTCAGGTACCCTGGCCCCATGCCATGTAGGGCTTTAAAGGTGGTAACCAACACCTTGAATTGGACCCGGAAGCAAACTGGTACCCAATGCAGCTCGCGCAGCAGAGGTGTCACATGTGCTGATCTTCTAGCACCTATAACTGCCTGCGTGGCTGCATTCTGGACCAGCTGAAGCTTCCAGATACTCTTCAAGGGTAGCCCCATGTAGAGCACATTGCAATAATCTATATGGGAGATGACAAGGGCATGAGTGACTGTTCGGAGGGCATCCCGATGCAGGAAAGGGCGTAGCTGGCGCACAACTCGAAGCTGTGCAAAGGCTTTCCTGGCCACAGGAAAATCAGAGATTTTGCTTCTATCTGTGCTCCTGCCCTCTGAAGATGCTGGCCACAGATGCTGGCAAAACGTTAGGAACCACAACTTCCAGAACACGGCCACACAGCCCGGAAGACCCACAACAGCCATCGAACTCCGGCCGTGAAAGCCTTCGACAATACATTGCTAGATTAATTGTTAAAGCCAACAACGAAAATAAAAGATGAACACCAGTGATACCATCTAGGAATTCGTGGTGCCCAGTCTAAGTCACAACTTGTTTGGCCCTTCCATTAACAGTGAAATTCATAACCTTACGTATCACTGACCATGTTTTCCACTTCACTCGGCTCGCTTTCGGTCAGGGGTAGGTTCTGTGAAGCAAAAGAGAACAAGGGTTCCTTTTAAGAAGAAAGCACTGGTTGCAGGCTTGGAGGGATTGTGGGATTAAAAAGATATGATGCAGAACACTTAGCTAAACGTGGATGGGTTAGAACTCTAATTTCTAAAGTTCCCTCAAATCTTAGGACAGCTCTCCTACTCTAGACAACCGATACAAAAATATTTTCCCCTGTCTCCAATCTTGTAAACACGGATATGTAACCTTATGTAAGTAACAGACAGACCCGACTAAGAAGCCAGATTGATCATTAACATCTCTCTTAACAAAATGAAAGAACACCAGAATATCACTTCACTCAGTTCCTGATGTCCAATAAAATCTCAGCCATAGCCCATACCATCTTCTCACTAAAAACACCCTGTAGCAAAATGGATAATTTCAAGTTACCACTGACCTGGTTTCTCACGGCAGTTTTCCTACTTTTTGCCAAAGATGGGTTCCGTAATGGGTCGACCACACTGATGTCCTGGAGGGGGATAAAGAAAAATAGAATACAAGGAAATAGTAAATTCATCTCATGAGGATAAGGGAGTCAAAATGACTCTTGGTACAAACATTAACTATAATAGTCCTGACACTTGTTACTTCTATCGGGAATGTCAGTGTTTAAGAATCCATGATGGCACAAGGTGATTCCACTTAGAGCTTCTCTCTTTTGAGCTCATGGGTTACACAAAAAATGGAGAGTTTCAAAACTGCATTTTCTTATAATGGGTGCTGTGAAAGAACATCTACTTCCACAATCCTTTTTTCAAACACAGTTTCTATTATATGTCTTTGTGTGTCTGTTGGTGTGTGTGTGTGTGTGTGTGTTTGTATGACAAGATAAATGGGAATAATGGTAAATATATTGTAAAATGATCTCATAAGTTTCTTGAAGTATCAAGTCCCGAGGAAGAAAAACTTACTCTTTGTAGGACCAGCATGCAAAAGTGAGTTTTACTTACTGAGGACCTAGTACTTTAGGAAAATAAATCAATACTCAGTAAAACATTTTTAAATATTACAACATCTTATAATAATACATAAAATATAAATATAAAATATGCTGTAAATATAAAACATCTATACAGAATCTTCCAACAAAATGGCTACCCACGCAAGTTTATCAAAAAGTGCCTGACCACTCAACCCACTACAGCACAACCAACACAAGCTATGAAAAGAATAACATTACCGTACACCAAAACATCTCAGAAACAACCAACAGGCTGTTACAACCACAGGGCACCACCGTAGCACACAAACCAACTAAAGCCCTCCATAACATCTTAAGCAAACCAAAAGACCCAGTAGGCCAAGGAGAAAAAACAGGAGTCATCTACAACATACAGTGTAAGGACTGCAACAGCCACTATGTAGGACAGACTGGCAGAAGACTAGCAGAGCGCATCCACGAACACCAACTAGCAGTCAGAAGATGAAAACTTCTTAATCTCACAACACAGAGATAGACTCAACCACAGTTTCAACTGAGAAACTGTGAGCATCCTAGACCAAGCTAAATCCCAAAATGTTAGGGAATTCCTGGAAGCTTGGCATTCAGACAAATCAGCCCTCAATAGACACATAGAGATAAATCGTATTTACACACCATTCAAAAGAGACGTTAAAAAAGCTAAGAAGGAAACAAAAAGACCAGGACACATCCTCTCCAGCAGCCAACATCCAGATAAGCATGGACTAACACCAGACAAAGAATCAGGTAGAAAACAATACTGTAATCAAGGAACTACCAAGGAGAAAACCGCACCCCCACCAAAACTGGCAGGGCAAGCTACTGTATATAAACAGGGAGCAAACGCTCCTCAACACCAAACATCTCCGTGCAGTTCTCTTCTCCTGGGATGTTTTCCACTTCCAATCTAGCCTTTAGCTCTGATGCTCCTTGGTGGTCTGCCATCCAGGTATTAACCAGGTGTGCGCTTTAGTTCCCAAGCCAGGCAAGGTCAGTCAAGTCCTGCCTTTTAAACCCATTTCAGCAATTCCTCAAGAACTCAACTTACAGCCCTAATATTCCCTGGTGGTGCCCTGTCAAGTACCAACAAGGCCTGACTCTGCTTAGCTCCGGAGCTCAGGCAAGATAAGCCAGATGAAAGTTAAATAGATATAAAGAGCAGACTAAAATTCCTGGCTAGATTAATTGTTAAAGCCAACATCGAAAATAAAAGATGAACACCAATGATACCATCTAGGAATTCCTGGTGCCCAGTCTAAGTCACAACTTGTTTGGCCCTTCCATTAACAGTGAAATTCATAACCTTACGTATCACTGACCATGCTTTCCACTTCACTCGTCTCGCTTTCGGTCAGGGGTAGGTTCTGTGAAGCAAAAGAGAACAAAGGTTCATTTGAAGAATAAAGCACTGGTTGCAGGCTTGGAGGGATTGTGGGATTAAAACGATAGACGACCCTTCAGATAGGCCTAAGAGATCTTATTTTTCCTCCACTGAAATGGGTAGTGAATGGAATATGTCTTGGACAGTTTGTTACCAAATAACGGCCAACATAGTCTTGGAGGTGTCTAGCTACTGTAGCTTCAAATGGAATCTGGATGGGGGACTGTAGAGTTCTTCTTCCATTCTTTGGAAGGGTTTTCATGATTAGATAAGCAGCAGATAAGAATATGGACTTGCAACAGCATGGAAACTTCCCTAGACGGACTTCCAGTGGGAAATGGCGGACTGAGCAGTTTTGCTTGCAAGTTCTGCGAGCAGATCTGGCATTGTGGCAGTTTTTTTCGGGCACAGGTTTCTCCTGTAGCACAGAGCGATTTCTGGATTAAGGATAACGCTTAGAATGAACCCATTCGTCCTCCAGACGGTGCACTACAGCCAGGAGTGCATCTGGTATACCTGATGTAACTGCATGTGTACAGGAATCTAAAGGTATCACCATTCACAGGGAGATAAGGTCCAGAAGTGCTGTCACACATCCTGTATGTGTAAAGGCAGTAAACCTTACAATAAGGAAGTGGTAAGAAGGAAGGGATGCTCAGGAATTCACCAGGAGATGCAGGAGGCAGTTCTAAAGGGCTCAGATGCCTGCACACCAGTGTTTCGAATATGGGGAACAGAGAGGGGGAACTTGAAGTCCCAGGGTGGGATGGGGCAACAGTGTTGGTATTACTGAAATCTGGTGGGATAGAACTCATGGTTGGAATATGGAAGTACATCATCTGTTCAAAAGAAACAGACCCAGCACAAGGAGAGGAGGAGTGCATTATAGATAAAGAATGACTACACGTTTATGGAATTCTGTGACGCCAAGGATGAAAACCCTGCCAAAAGCATCTGCGTGAATATTAAGGAAAAAAGAAACAGCAATTATGCTGTTGTGGGTATGTGCCTCAAGCAAGCAGAAGATACAGATGAAATCTTTGCAAATCAGATCAAGTCAGCCATCAACAGGAACCTAGAGATAAACAACATTTACATATTATTCAAAAGAGACAATAAGAAGCTAAAAAGGAAAGAAAAGGACCAGAACACCTCCTTGCCAGCAATCAACATCAAATTTCAAATCAAATTTGGTCTAGTGGTTAAGGTGCTGGGTTAAAAACTAGGAGTCTGTGAGTTCTAGTCCCGCCTTAGGCATGAAAGCCAGCTGGGTGACCTTGAGCTCTCTCTCTCTCTCTCAGCCCCACTCACCTCACAGGGTTCGTGTTGTGGGGAAAATAGGAGGAGGAAGGTGTATTAGGTACGTTGGCCGCCTTGAGTTACTTATAAAAATAATAACTGGTGGAGATGGGCGGTCATATAAATTGAAATAATAAATAAATAAATAAAAAGGCGGGATAAAAATTAAATAAATAAATAAAAACACCCAGATAAGCAAAGATTGATGCCAGGATTAACACCAGACAAATAATCAAGCAGTAAACAATACCCTAATCAAGGAACTACCAACTCAGACAAACAAACAGTAAACAACAGCCTAATCAAGGAACTACCAAGGAGAGAACACCCCCCACCAACACTGTCAGGGCAAGCTACTGTATATAAACAGAGCAAACCCCACTCCCTTCTCACACTGAAGGTGTTGCCTAGTCGGGCAACAAAATGTCTGCAAGCAAACAACCAAGCTCAGAGAGCACCAAAGACTCCATAGTTCAACACTGTGTTACAAATATTCTCTTCTATTAATAATTTTTATGTTATTTCTGAAAACATATTTAATATGTATTCCTGATTTCTGTATTTACCAGTATAGATACCAATTGATCATGAAGATTCAGTGGAACAGAAAAAGCAGCCCCACAAATACTGATAGTATACCTGTTTGAGTCTCTCCCAAACTCCATAATCCTAACATAACTTCAAGGTGGTTGGGAGGCAGATCAGAAGGGAGGGAATGGTAGAAGGCTTGCCTACCCATTTATTTGCATTTGTCATCGTGTGGTTATTTCTCCAACTTAAGTGACACATACAGTATATAACTCTGAATGGCGTTTGTCTTCTGCAGACTCACTGCAGTTAAAGCACAAACATTAAAAAAAAAGAAAGACACATTTAATTCTATTCCTTATTTTAACAAAAGGTAGTTTTCATAGTTTTAAAAGTAATAGTAGTTGCAGGAAAGTCCCAGCAGCCCAGCACACAGAGATGGGAAATTTAACTATTTCCTCACCATTATAGTGCTGTGGACCATTGTGGTCTCAGCTGCTGACTGCTATTAACTCCAATAGAAAGTTCTACTGCTTGCTTTTGAAATTTAATCAGTTAGAGCAGGGAGTTATTTAAGGGAATGATTCTTTCAGGCTGTGGCAAAAAGGAACACGGGATTGCTGATCACTATAAGAGAGTTATACATTTACGTTTGCTTTGTGTTCTTTCCTAATCGCTATCCTGGCTCAAATTGTCCCACTTCAGACATATTATTTGAAGACCTGGCTCTCTGGAGAAGGCTGGAATGCTGGGAAAGGTGGAAGGAAAGAGAAGAAGAGGATGGCCAGCAGCAAGGTGGATGGACTCAGGTACAGCAATGATGAGTGCACCATCGGGAGACTTGAAAGTACAGCTTAGGGACAGATTGTCATTGAGATAATCTACAGTATCTATGTGATCACTAGGAGTCGAAAACAATTTGATGGCACAAAATCAATCAAAAATCTCTCTCTTTTATGCCGTGTCTTTTAACTTATAAAACTGTGGCCTGGCACTGGCTTTATCTCATCATTTTTTAAAAGCCGTTTTGGGAGTCATTCCGTTTGAAAACAGGAATAAAAATGTTTTCATTAAATAAATAATAAATAGCTAATCAATTAAAATATATTCGATAGGGACCACCATGTTTCAAAAGATTTCAAAAATTCCTTCCTGGAAGTTTTGTCATTGGATTGGTAAAAATGTAACACTCAGATCCCTGGAATTTACTTGTGAAATGTAAGAGCATACATTTTCTCAATCTTGGGATCTCCTCCTGTTCATCAAGTCACATCCTGCCTTTTTGCCAACACACTTTTCTCAAGTTCCTCTCTGTCCCTTTCCAAGGCAGGATATTCTCTCCTGTGAAATCGTTCCAATTTCTATCTGGGTACCAATGCCCTGATCGCTTCCTTCCTTGGCTAAGATTGTAGCACTTCTTACCTTCCACTGCGGTTGGAGTCGGGCAGCTTTCTGGTTCTCCTTAGATCTCCTAAGAGTAGTAGAAGCAGTATGTTCGAAGCAGGTACAAGAATAAATGAGAGGGGGAGGGAAGGGGAAAGGGGTTGGATGTAAGAGTAGAAAGGAATGGAGGAATACTTATTAAATGAGTGTAAAACTATGTTTTGTTAATAAATATGGTGTAAAACAATAGGAACTAACCAAAATGACACTAAATGTCTTGAAAGTCCTCTGATGTAGCTAGCAGTTAGCTCCACACTATTCTGAGACCAATTGATCACTGAGGTTTATTTTGGAATTCTTCATTGCCGTGGATATTAGAACTCATGCATTCCAACCCAGCCAGTAGACAGTATACCTGAGGTCTTTTTTTTTTAAATTAAAACTTTTATTTATTTCACAATATAATAAAAACAATACAAAACAATAATAAACATAATACATACATTAAATACAACAAATAACATACAAAATTATAACACGCAAAAACATATAAAAAAAACCAAAAATAAAAAACAAAACCAAACTTATTTAAAATGTGGTTTCCGACTATCACAATTATGGATATACTTGTAATTATATTACACTAATCTCTTGTGGGAGCAAACCCCACACTCCCTGGCACTGATGGTGTTGCCTCGTCGGGTAATGAAACGTCTGCAGGGAAACCGAGGTCTCCACAAAACAAGGTTGCCGATAATGCCAGCTGGAGCTTTTCTCTCTGGCCCCGCAGAGTTAAAAAGGTTTAATGCGCGTCCTGACTACGCAGTGCTCCCTGCAGTGTCTTGCGCAGACAAAGAGAACTAGTGCCGCGAAGAGGACGGCCAGGAGGAGCATCAGGGACTTCCATGGGTGTTTTCTGAAAAGGAGGGAGAAGAGAGAGCGGCTCTTTGTAAAGGCTTTGCCCATCCACGAGGCCCACCAGCCCGCCTTCCGTCCCGCCCGCCTTCTCAGCCGGAGGCTGTCTGGGCGACCTCATCCGTACCCCACGAAGCCAGCTGGAGCTTTTCTCTCTGGCCCCACAGAGTTAGAAAGGTTTAATGCAGGTCCTGACTACGCAGTGCTCCCTGCAGTGTCTTGCACAGACGAACAGAACTAGTGCCGCGAAGAGGACGGCCAGGAGGAGCATCAGGGACTTCCATGGGTGTTTTCTGAAAAGGAGGGAGAAGAGAGAGTGTCTCATTAGGAAAGGCTTTGCCCATCCACGAAGCCCACCAGCCCGCCTTCCGTCCGGCCCGCCTTCTCAGCCGGAGGCTGTCTGGGCGACCTCATCCGTACCCCACAAAGCCAGCTGGAGCTTTTCTCTCTGGCCCCGCAGAGTTAAAAAGGTTTAATGCGGGTCCTGACTACGCAGTGCTCCCTGCAGTGTCTTGCGCAGACGAAGAGAACTAGTGCTGCAAAGAGGACGGCCAGGAGGAGCATCAGGGACTTCCATGGGTGTTTTCTGAAAAGGAGGGAGAAGAGAGAGCGGCTCTTTGTAAAGGCTTTGCCCATCCACGAGGCCCACCAGCCCGCCTTCCGTCCCGCCCGCCTTCTCAGCCGGAGGCTGTCTGGGCGACCTCATCCGTACCCCACGAAGCCAGCTGGAGCTTTTCTCTCTGGCCCCACAGAGTTAGAAAGGTTTAATGCGGGTCCTGACTACGCAGTGCTCCCTGCAGTGTCTTGCACAGACGAACAGAACTAGTGCCGCGAAGAGGACGGCCAGGAGGAGCATCAGGGATTTCCATGGGTGTTTTCTGAAAAGGAGGGAGAAGAGAGAGTGTCTCATTAGGAAAGGCTTTGCCCATCCACGAGGCCCACCAGCCCGCCTTCCGTCCGGCCCGCCTTCTCAGCCAGAGGCTGTCTGGGCGACCTCATCCGTACCCCACGAAGCCAGCTGGAGCTTTTCTCTCTGGCCCCACAGAGTTAGAAAGGTCTCATGCGCGTCCTGACTACGCAGTGCTCCCTGCAGTGTCTTGCACAGACGAACAGAACTAGTGCCGCGAAGAGGACGGCCAGGAGGAGCATCAGGGACTTCCATGGGTGTTTTCTGAAAAGGAGGGAGAAGAGAGAGAGGCTCCTTAGGAAAGGCTTTGCCCATCCACGAGGCCCACCAGCCCGCCTTCCGTCCCGCCCGCCTTCTCAGCCGGAGGCTGTCTGGGCGACCTCATCCGTACCCCACGAAGCCAGCTGGAGCTTTTCTCTCTGGCCCCACAGAGTTAGAAAGGTTTAATGCGGGTCCTGACTACGCAGTGCTCCCTGCAGTGTCTTGCACAGACGAACAGAACTAGTGCCGCGAAGAGGACGGCCAGGAGGAGCATCAGGGATTTCCATGGGTGTTTTCTGAAAAGGAGGGAGAAGAGAGAGTGTCTCATTAGGAAAGGCTTTGCCCATCCACGAGGCCCACCAGCCCGCCTTCCGTCCGGCCCGCCTTCTCAGCCAGAGGCTGTCTGGGCGACCTCATCCGTACCCCACGAAGCCAGCTGGAGCTTTTCTCTCTGGCCCCACAGAGTTAGAAAGGTCTCATGCGCGTCCTGACTACGCAGTGCTCCCTGCAGTGTCTTGCACAGACGAACAGAACTAGTGCCGCGAAGAGGATGGCCAGGAGGAGCATCAGGGACTTCCATGGGTGTTTTCTGAAAAGGAGGGAGAAGAGAGAGAGGCTCCTTAGGAAAGGCTTTGCCCATCCACGAGGCCCACCAGCCCGCCTTCAGTCCGGCCCGCCTTCTCAGCCGGAGGCTGTCTGGGCAACCTCATCCGTACCCCACAAATCCAGCTGGAGCTTTTCTCTCTGGCCCCGCAGAGTTAAAAAGGTTTAATGCGGGTCCTGACTACGCAGTGCTCCCTGCAGTGTCTTGCACAGACGAACAGAACTAGTGCCGCGAAGAGGACGGCCAGGAGGAGCATCAGGGACTTCCATGGGTGTTTTCTGAAAAGGAGGGAGAAGAGAGAGCGGCTCCTTAGGAAAGGCTTTGCCCATCCACGAGGCCCACCAGCCCGCCTTCCGTCCCGCCCGCCTTCTCAGCCGGAGGCTGTCTGGGCGACCTCATCCGTACCCCACAAATCCAGCTGGAGCTTTTCTCTCTGGCCCCGCAGAGTTAAAAAGGTTTAATGCGGGTCCTGACTACGCAGTGCTCCCTGCAGTGTCTTGCACAGACGAAGAGAACTAGTGCCGCGAAGAGGACGGCCAGGAGGAGCATCAGGGACTTCCATGGGTGTTTTCTGAAGAGGGAAAAGAGAGAGCGTCTCATTAGGAAAGGCTTTGCCCATCCACGAGGCCCACCAGCCCGCCTTCCGTCCGGCCCGCCTTCTCAGCCAGAGGCTGTCTGGGCGACCTCATCCGTACCCCACGAAGCCAGCTGGAGCTTTTCTCTCTGGCCCCACAGAGTTAGAAAGGTCTCATGCGCGTCCTGACTACGCAGTGCTCCCTGCAGTGTCTTGCACAGACGAACAGAACTAGTGCCGCGAAGAGGACGGCCAGGAGGAGCATCAGGGACTTCCATGGGTGTTTTCTGAAAAGGAGGGAGAAGAGAGAGAGGCTCCTTAGGAAAGGCTTTGCCCATCCACGAGGCCCACCAGCCCGCCTTCAGTCCGGCCCGCCTTCTCAGCCGGAGGCTGTCTGGGCGACCTCATCCGTACCCCACAAATCCAGCTGGAGGTTTTCTCTCTGGCCCCGCAGAGTTAAAAAGGTTTAATGCGGGTCCTGACTACGCAGTGCTCCCTGCAGTGTCTTGCACAGACGAACAGAACTAGTGCCGCGAAGAGGACGGCCAGGAGGAGCATCAGGGACTTCCCTGGGTGTTTTCTGAAAAGGAGGGAGAAGAGAGAGCGGCTCCTTAGGAAAGGCTTTGCCCATCCACGAGGCCCACCAGCCCGCCTTCCATCCCGCCCGCCTTCTCAGCCGGAGGCTGTCTGGGCGACCTCATCCGTACCCCCCAAATCCAGCTGGAGCTTTTCTCTCTGGCCCCGCAGAGTTAAAAAGGTTTAATGCGCGTCCTGACTACGCAGTGCTCCCTGCAGTGTCTTGCACAGACGAACAGAACTAGTGCCGCGAAGAGGACGGCCAGGAGGAGCATCAGGGACTTCCATGGGTGTTTTCTGAAAAGGAGGGAGAAGAGAGAGAGGCTCCTTAGGAAAGGCTTTGCCCATCCACGAGGCCCACCAGCCCGCCTTCAGTCCGGCCCGCCTTCTCAGCCGGAGGCTGTCTGGGCGACCTCATCCGTACCCCACAAATCCAGCTGGAGGTTTTCTCTCTGGCCCCGCAGAGTTAAAAAGGTTTAATGCGGGTCCTGACTACGCAGTGCTCCCTGCAGTGTCTTGCACAGACGAACAGAACTAGTGCCGCGAAGAGGACGGCCAGGACGAGCATCAGGGACTTCCCTGGGTGTTTTCTGAAAAGGAGGGAGAAGAGAGAGCGGCTCCTTAGGAAAGGCTTTGCCCATCCACGAGGCCCACCAGCCCGCCTTCCGTCCCGCCCGCCTTCTCAGCCGGAGGCTGTCTGGGCGACCTCATCCGTACCCCACAAATCCAGCTGGAGCTTTTCTCTCTGGCCCCGCAGAGTTAAAAAGGTTTAATGCGGGTCCTGACTACGCAGTGCTCCCTGCAGTGTCTTGCACACACGAACAGAACTAGTGCCGCGAAGAGGACGGCCAGGAGGAGCATCAGGGACTTCCATGGGTGTTATCTGAAAAGGAGGGAGAAGAGAGAGCGGCTCCTTAGGAAAGGCTTTGCCCATCCACGAGGCCCACCAGCCCGCCTTCCGTCCGGCCCGCCTTCTCAGCCGGAGGCTGTCTGGGCGACCTCATCCGTACCCCACAAATCCAGCTGGAGCTTTTCTCTCTGGCCCCGCAGAGTTAAAAAGGTTTAATGCGGGTCCTGACTACGCTGTGCTCCCTGCAGTGTCTTGCACAGACGTGAGCGAAGAGGACGGCCAGGAGGAGCATCAGGGACTTCCATGGGTGATTTCTGTAAAGGAGGGAGGAGAGTGGCTCCTTAGGAAATGCTTTGCCCATCCACGAGGCCCACCAGCCCGCCTTCAGTCCGGCCCGCCTTCTCAGCCGGAGGCTGTCTGGGCGACCTCATCCGTACCCCACAAAGCCAGCTGGAGCTTTTCTCTCTGGCCCCGCAGAGTTAAAAAGGTTTAATGTGGGTCCTGACTACGCAGTGCTCCCTGCAGTGTCTTGCGCAGACGAAGAGAACTAGTGCCGCGAAGAGGACGGCCAGGAGGAGCATCAGGGACTTCCATGGGTGTTTTCTGAAGAGGGAGAAGAGAGAGCGGCTCTTTGGAAAAGCTTTGCCCATACACGAGGCCCACCAGCCCGCCTTCCGTCCTGCCCGCCTTCTCAGCCGGAGGCTGTCTGGGCGACCTCATCCGTACCCCACAAAGCCAGCTGGAGCTTTTCTCTCTGGCCCCACAGAGTTAGAAAGGTTTAATGCGGGTCCTGACTACGCAGTGCTCCCTGCAGTGTCTTGCACACACGAAGAGAACTAGTGCCGCGAAGAGGACGGCCAGGAGGAGCATCAGGGACTTCCATGGGTGTTTTCTGAAAAGGAGGGAGAAGAGAGAGTGTCTCATTAGGAAAGGCTTTGCCCATCCACGAGGCCCACCAGCCCGCCTTCCGTCCCGCCCGCCTTCTCAGCCGGAGGCTGTCTGGGCGACCTCATCCGTACCCCACAAATCCAGCTGGAGCTTTTCTCTCTGGCCCCGCAGAGTTAAAAAGGTTTAATGCGTGTCCTGACTACGCAGTGCTCCCTGCAGTGTCTTGTGCAGACGAACAGAACTAGTGCCGCGAAGAGGACGGCCAGGAGGAGCATCAGGGACTTCCATGGGTGTTTTCTGAAAAGGAGGGAGAAGAGAGAGCGGCTCCTTAGGAAAGGCTTTGCCCATCCACGAGGCCCACCAGCCCGCCTTCAGTCCGGCCCGCCTTCTCAGCCGGAGGCTGTCTGGGCGACCTCATCCGTACCCCACAAATCCAGCTGGAGCTTTTCTCTCTGGCCCCGCAGAGTTAAAAAGGTTTAATGCGGGTCCTGACTACGCAGTGCTCCCTGCAGTGTCTTGCACAGACAAACAGAACTAGTGCCGCGAAGAGGACGGCCAGGAGGAGCATCAGGGACTTCCATGGGTGTTATCTGAAAAGGAGGGAGAAGAGAGAGCGGCTCCTTAGGAAAGGCTTTGCCCATCCACGAGGCCCACCAGCCCGCCTTCCGTCCGGCCCGCCTTCTCAGCCGGAGGCTGTCTGGGCGACCTCATCCGTACCCCACAAATCCAGCTGGAGCTTTTCTCTCTGGCCCCGCAGAGTTAAAAAGGTTTAATGCGGGTCCTGACTACGCTGTGCTCCCTGCAGTGTCTTGCACAGACGTGAGCGAAGAGGACGGCCAGGAGGAGCATCAGGGACTTCCATGGGTGATTTCTGTAAAGGAGGGAGGAGAGTGGCTCCTTAGGAAATGCTTTGCCCATCCACGAGGCCCACCAGCCCGCCTTCAGTCCGGCCCGCCTTCTCAGCCGGAGGCTGTCTGGGCGACCTCATCCGTACCCCACAAAGCCAGCTGGAGCTTTTCTCTCTGGCCCCGCAGAGTTAAAAAGGTTTAATGTGGGTCCTGACTACGCAGTGCTCCCTGCAGTGTCTTGCGCAGACGAAGAGAACTAGTGCCGCGAAGAGGACGGCCAGGAGGAGCATCAGGGACTTCCATGGGTGTTTTCTGAAGAGGGAGAAGAGAGAGCGGCTCTTTGGAAAAGCTTTGCCCATACACGAGGCCCACCAGCCCGCCTTCCGTCCTGCCCGCCTTCTCAGCCGGAGGCTGTCTGGGCGACCTCATCCGTACCCCACAAAGCCAGCTGGAGCTTTTCTCTCTGGCCCCACAGAGTTAGAAAGGTTTAATGCGGGTCCTGACTACGCAGTGCTCCCTGCAGTGTCTTGCACACACGAAGAGAACTAGTGCCGCGAAGAGGACGGCCAGGAGGAGCATCAGGGACTTCCATGGGTGTTTTCTGAAAAGGAGGGAGAAGAGAGAGTGTCTCATTAGGAAAGGCTTTGCCCATCCACGAGGCCCACCAGCCCGCCTTCCGTCCCGCCCGCCTTCTCAGCCGGAGGCTGTCTGGGCGACCTCATCCGTACCCCACAAATCCAGCTGGAGCTTTTCTCTCTGGCCCCGCAGAGTTAAAAAGGTTTAATGCGTGTCCTGACTACGCAGTGCTCCCTGCAGTGTCTTGCGCAGACGAACAGAACTAGTGCCGCGAAGAGGACGGCCAGGAGGAGCATCAGGGACTTCCATGGGTGTTTTCTGAAAAGGAGGGAGAAGAGAGAGCGGCTCCTTAGGAAAGGCTTTGCCCATCCACGAGGCCCACCAGCCCGCCTTCAGTCCGGCCCGCCTTCTCAGCCGGAGGCTGTCTGGGCGACCTCATCCGTACCCCACAAATCCAGCTGGAGCTTTTCTCTCTGGCCCCGCAGAGTTAAAAAGGTTTAATGCGGGTCCTGACTACGCAGTGCTCCCTGCAGTGTCTTGCACAGACAAACAGAACTAGTGCCGCGAAGAGGACGGCCAGGAGGAGCATCAGGGACTTCCATGGGTGTTATCTGAAAAGGAGGGAGAAGAGAGAGCGGCTCCTTAGGAAAGGCTTTGCCCATCCACGAGGCCCACCAGCCCGCCTTCCGTCCGGCCCGCCTTCTCAGCCGGAGGCTGTCTGGGCGACCTCATCCGTACCCCACAAATCCAGCTGGAGCTTTTCTCTCTGGCCCCGCAGAGTTAAAAAGGTTTAATGCGGGTCCTGACTACGCTGTGCTCCCTGCAGTGTCTTGCACAGACGTGAGCGAAGAGGACGGCCAGGAGGAGCATCAGGGACTTCCATGGGTGATTTCTGTAAAGGAGGGAGGAGAGTGGCTCCTTAGGAAATGCTTTGCCCATCCACGAGGCCCACCAGCCCGCCTTCAGTCCGGCCCGCCTTCTCAGCCGGAGGCTGTCTGGGCGACCTCATCCGTACCCCACAAAGCCAGCTGGAGCTTTTCTCTCTGGCCCCGCAGAGTTAAAAAGGTTTAATGTGGGTCCTGACTACGCAGTGCTCCCTGCAGTGTCTTGCGCAGACGAAGAGAACTAGTGCCGCGAAGAGGACGGCCAGGAGGAGCATCAGGGACTTCCATGGGTGTTTTCTGAAGAGGGAGAAGAGAGAGCGGCTCTTTGGAAAAGCTTTGCCCATACACGAGGCCCACCAGCCCGCCTTCCGTCCTGCCCGCCTTCTCAGCCGGAGGCTGTCTGGGCGACCTCATCCGTACCCCACAAAGCCAGCTGGAGCTTTTCTCTCTGGCCCCACAGAGTTAGAAAGGTTTAATGCGGGTCCTGACTACGCAGTGCTCCCTGCAGTGTCTTGCACACACGAAGAGAACTAGTGCCGCGAAGAGGACGGCCAGGAGGAGCATCAGGGACTTCCATGGGTGTTTTCTGAAAAGGAGGGAGAAGAGAGAGTGTCTCATTAGGAAAGGCTTTGCCCATCCACGAGGCCCACCAGCCCGCCTTCCGTCCCGCCCGCCTTCTCAGCCGGAGGCTGTCTGGGCGACCTCATCCGTACCCCACAAATCCAGCTGGAGCTTTTCTCTCTGGCCCCGCAGAGTTAAAAAGGTTTAATGCGTGTCCTGACTACGCAGTGCTCCCTGCAGTGTCTTGCGCAGACGAACAGAACTAGTGCCGCGAAGAGGACGGCCAGGAGGAGCATCAGGGACTTCCATGGGTGTTTTCTGAAAAGGAGGGAGAAGAGAGAGCGGCTCCTTAGGAAAGGCTTTGCCCATCCACGAGGCCCACCAGCCCGCCTTCCGTCCGGCCCGCCTTCTCAGCCGGAGGCTGTCTGGGCGACCTCATCCGTACCCCACAAATCCAGCTGGAGCTTTTCTCTCTGGCCCCGCAGAGTTAAAAAGGTCTCATGCGGGTCCTGACTACGCAGTGCTCCCTGCAGTGTCTTGCGCAGACGAAGAGAACTAGTGCCGCGAAGAGGACGGCCAGGAGGAGCATCAGGGACTTCCATGGGTGTTTTCTGAAGAGGGAGAAGAGAGAGCGGCTCTTTGGAAAAGCTTTGCCCATCCACGAGGCCCACCAGCCCGCCTTCCGTCCCGCCCGCCTTCTCAGCCGGAGGCTGTCTGGGCGTCCTCATCCGTACCCCACAAAGCCAGCTGGAGCTTTTCTCTCTGGCCCCACAGAGTTAGAAAGGTTTAATGCGGGTCCTGACTACGCAGTGCTCCCTGCAGTGTCTTGCACACACGAAGAGAACTAGTGCCGCGAAGAGGACGGCCAGGAGGAGCATCAGGGACTTCCATGGGTGTTTTCTGAAAAGGAGGGCGAAGAGAGAGTGTCTCATTAGGAAAGGCTTTGCCCATCCACGAGGCCCACCAGCCCGCCTTCCGTCCGGCCCGCCTTCTCAGCCGGAGGCTGTCTGGGCGACCTCATCCGTACCCCACGAAGCCAGCTGGAGCTTTTCTCTCTGGCCCCGCAGAGTTAGAAAGGTCTCATGCGCGTCCTGACTACGCAGTGCTCCCTGCAGTGTCTTGCACAGACGAACAGAACTAGTGCCGCGAAGAGGACGGCCAGGAGGAGCATCAGGGACTTCCATGGGTGTTTTCTGAAAAGGAGGGAGAAGAGAGAGAGGCTCCTTAGGAAAGGCTTTGCCCATCCACGAGGCCCACCAGCCCGCCTTCCGTCCTGTCCGCCTTCTCAGCCGGAGGCTGTCTGGGCGACCTCATCCGTACCCCACAAATCCAGCTGGAGCTTTTCTCTCTGGCCCCGCAGAGTTAAAAAGGTTTAATGCGTGTCCTGACTACGCAGTGCTCCCTGCAGTGTCTTGCGCAGACGAAGAGAACTAGTGCCGCGAAGAGGACGGCCAGGAGGAGCATCAGGGACTTCCATGGGTGTTTTCTGAAAAGGAGGGACAAGAGAGAGCGGCTCTTTGGAAAGGCTTTGCCCATCCACGAGGCCCACCAGCCCGCCTTCCGTCCCGCCCGCCTTCTCAGCCGGAGGCTGTCTGGGCGACCTCATCCGTACCCCACAAATCCAGCTGGAGCTTTTCTCTCTGGCCCCACAGAGTTAGAAAGGTTTAATGCGGGTCCTGACTATGCAGTGCTCCCTGCAGTGTCTTGCACAGACGAAGAGAACTAGTGCCGCGAAGAGGACGGCCAGGAGGAGCATCAGGGACTTCCATGGGTGTTTTCTGAAAAGGAGGGAGAAGAGAGAGCGGCTCTTTGGAAAGGCTTTGCCCATCCATGAGGCCCACCAGCCCAGCCCGCCTTCTCAGCCGGAGGCTGTCTGGGCGACCTCGAACTAAACAAGTGAATATAGATATTTGGGCACACATATTACATTAATAACTATAGATTGTAGAGTCATGCATACATTACATGTTGATAATAGCAAATTTTTCCGACTAGCAAACTTTTCAATTTGTTAGTCAGAAAAGGGGCTTCCAGACTCCTCCTGACTAACACAGCGCCCCTTCTATAATGTGAGATACTTTTTTGCAACTCTTCTGAATCTTCCCAAATAAAAGTGATATGCAGATTATTAACACGTAGCACTATTCTCTGAAATGCACGACTTAAAAAAAGAAATCCTAGATTTCACATACTTGCAATATGTGACAATCTTAGGATCATTTTTACTGGTCTTTTTGTTTCCTTCTCAGCTTTTTCTCTCCCCCTTTTTCTCTCTAAATCAGCCTTTCTCAACCTTTTTACCTGGAAGAACCCTTGAAATAATTTTCAAATCTCAGGGGACCACTGCATAAAAATTATTATACCTACAGCTAGCATTACAAGGAGCGCAAAGTTAAAAAATTATATATATCTTTATGATCTCTCATGAAACCCCTAGCGGCGTCTTGTAGAACCCCGTTTGAGAAAGGCTGCTCTAAATTATCTGCTATGGGGCTACATCGGTGAATCCCTTGCACACACCGTGGGGATTAACGAGGATATCTTTACTGCAGGAAAGAGCTTCCTTTCGTAGCCAAGGGCCATCTGAAGGTGGTATTTCCATCCATCCTCCAGCACAGAAAAAAGAGTAACCACTCTCCTTCAGTGCCGGGGCTCCAGTCCTGATTGGGCTCTTGAGTTTAGAGTTCAGAAGAGAAAGATGCCACATTTATCCATGAGACCTCTAGTGAGGAAAACAGAAGGGAGCCTCTTGGTCATCATTTTGAGTATTCTCTGTGGAGTCCTTGGTGCTCTCTGAGCCTTGTTGTTTTCTTGCAGACGTTTCATTGCCAGACTAGGCAATGCTTCAGTGCGAAAAGGGAGTGGGTTTGCTCTCTGTTTATATACCATGGCTTGTCCTGCTTGTGTTGGGGGAGGTGTCGTTCTCTCCTTAGGAGTTCCTAAGACCAGAACACTCCTTGCCAGCAATCAACACCCAGATATGCAAAGATTAACGGCAGGATTAGCACCAGAGGAACAAGCAAACAGCACAATATACCCTAATCAAGGAACTATGAACTCAGTCAATCAACCAAGCAGCAAACAACAGCCCAATCAAGGAACTCCTAAGGGGAGAACAACACCCCCACCAACACAGGCAGGACAAGCCAGGGTATATAAACAGAGAGCAAGTCCCACTCCCTTTTCGCACTGAAGATGTTGCCTAGCCTGGCAATGAAACGTCTGCAAGAAGACAACCAGGCTCAGAGAGCACCAAGGACTCCACAGTTCAGCCCTGAGCTACAAATATTCTCTTCGATGAGTATTCTCTACACCAAGGATGGGGCACATGCAGCCTTCCATGTGTCTTTAGTCCAACTCCTCCCAGCCCCAGCCAGCCAAGGTGAAGGTTGCGAGGACTGCCCTTCAAGAACAAATGGGGGACCACCTGTTCCTAGCCTAGGCCAGCCTTGGGAGTGACTTTGCAAGGTTTCCCAAACGAATCTTTTCCAAGCGATGTGAGGGCTTGAACCACTTGTATTCAGTTTGTTTATTTATTTATTAATCAAACTTCTATCACTGCCCATCTCCCTCCACCGGAGGGACTCTGGGCGGTTTACAACAAGAGTTGCTATTGAGCTGTGGGTAAAAAGCCAGGAGGAGTCTGGGAGCCCCTTTTCCGACTGACGTGTGTGGTTAGAGGGCCTTCAGGGGCCTTCATGAGCTGCAGCTCACTTCGGCAGATGCCTTTTATCCTCCTCATATTCTTCCTTCCTCCTTCAAACTCTCCTTCCTTCTTTTGTAATTTCTTGTTTTGGCCTGTTTTTCGTTGCTTTAGCTTAACCTAATTAAATTCTGGTGCTGGATTTAATAGATTTTTTTTTCTGAAACTCATTTCATGCAAACATTTGCTATGTCATCTTCCTTTCCAAGTTCCCCCTTGAAGACCGCTTGCTACACAGAACTAGAAATAAACCTGTTTCCCTTTTGGCTCAACATGTAAGGAAAAGAGAGAAAAAACATGAATAATTAGCCCACCCTTAATATGACTAATCCCTTTATTTATACCTGTTTTCCTTGACAAAGAACTCCTTTGGAAATAGGAGGTGTGCTTCCTTGTCCATTTCTCCGAGATCTTTCATGATCTTCCCTTACGAGGTCCCTCAAAAATCCTTCACACAATTCTTTCACCCTCTTTCTTTCAGGAATAAGAATAAAACAGGAAAATTATAAATTAAGAGCTTTCGCCGATGACATGGTTATAACTCTACAAAATCCAGAAACTTTGATTAAACATTTATTAAAAAAAAATCAAGATTTTGGTGAATTGGCGGGGCTCAAAACAAACAATCATAAAACAAAGATGATAAATTTGAATATGAACCAAAGTACCATTCATAACATGGAAAAGATTACGGGATTTGTAAATGTTAAAAAACTAAGATATCTAGGAGTGGACATAACATCTAATCAAATTTATTCAAAAACAACTACACAAAATTATGGACCAATATAAAAAATGACTTAAAACTTTGGAAAAATCTACACCTATCATTCCTGGGTAGAATTTCAACAATAAAAATGAATATATTACCAAAAATTATTTTCTTATTTCAAACTATTCCAATTGTTATAACTCAAAAAACCTTTCAAAATTGGCAACAGTTGGCAAAATTTATGTGGCAAGGCAAAAAGCCAAGAATAAAATATAAATTCCTACAAGACACCAAAGAGAATGGTGGTTTTGATCTTCCTAACTTAAAATTATATTATGAGGCATGTATTTTATGGTGGCTTTGAGATTGGATAAGACTGGATGATAAAAAACTACTTAATCTGGAAGGTCATGATTTAAAATTTGGTTGGCATGGATACCTATGGTATAACAAAATCAAAGCAAATGTAGCATTTAATCATCATCCCATTAGGAAATCAATTATAATAATTTGGAATAATAGCTCCGACTGAGCGACAGCCCTGTCACTCATGCAAGTCCCGGCCCCTCCTCCTCCTCCCACCCAGCAGAAATGGTGCTGGAGCTGCTGTTCCCTTGCAATGGCTGCCACGAGGCTCAAACCTCATGACCATGTTTATAAAATTACAATATCAATAGAATAGAATAAATATAAAACCCAAGGGCAATAGATCTTAATAACAGGGAGGGAGTTATGGCACCAGCCACCCCCAGGAGGAACTGTTGATGTCCCATCCCAAGCAAGGCGGCAGAACCAGGGCTTCACATTTTTCCGGAAGGTCGGGAGTGAGGAAACCCGCCTCAGCTCCGGGGGCAAGATGTTCCAAAGGGCAGGCACCACTGCAGAGAAGGCTCGCCTCCTGGACCCCGCCAGGTGGAATTCTTTTGTTGATGGGGTCCGCAGCATGCCCTCTCTGCATGACCGGGTGGGGCGGGTCGATGTTCTGGGGGTGAGACGGTCCCTCAGGTAACCTGGCCCCATGCCATGTAGGGCTTTAAAAGTAATAACCAACACCTTGAATTGGACCCGGAAGCAGACTGGCACCCAGTGCAGCTCGCACAGCAGAGGTGTTACATGTGCCGATCTCATGGCACCCATAACTGCTTGTGCCACTGCATTCTGGACCAGCTGAAGCTTCCAGATACTCTTCAAGGGTAGCCCCATGTAGAGAGCATTGCAGTAGTCTATATGGGAGATGACCAGGGCATGAGTGACTGTTCCCCTTCAGAGATGAGCCCACCCACAAGCTGCTCTGGTTGCCAGTTGGTTTCCGGGTGCAATTCAAGGTGCCGGGTGACCCTAAAGCCCTTCGCAGCACAAGGCCTGGTTGTCTGAGGGACCGGCTCCCTCCCATAACTTTTGCCTCTTCTGTAAATCAAGCAGAGTGGGTGAGCTCCAGATCCAGACCGGGGGGCGAGGTTTGTAGGCGGGAGCCAATCGCACCGACGGGGGCGGGGTTTGCAGGTGGGAGCCAATCGCACGGATGGGGGGTGGGGTTTGCAGGTGGGAGCTAATCCTGCAGACCACCACCACTCACCTGCTGTGCGGCCCACTTCCTAACAGGCTGCGGCCCACAGGTTGGGGACCCCTGGGCTACAGTATCTGTTTTGAAGTTTGCCCACCGGCTGAGCATGAAACCTGGGAGGGAGGGCTTTAAAAAGGCCCCCAGCCCTCTCTTGCTGCCATGTTTCCCCTCCCAGAGAGCATCAGTCGCTGGCTGGAGAGGCGACCGTTGCTGTCCTTATTGGGTGGTGGGGAAGGATAGGCAGGAACTTAGAACGCCCAGTTTAGCCCCTTGCCATGTTGCTCATCTAACAAGTTTCATCTATTATCTGTCATTTTGGAACATGGACCTGCTGCTCTTCTGAAAGAGCGCTAAATCTGTACAGGTAGTCCTCACTTAATGACGGTTCAGTGACAGTCCAGACTTACGAGGGTGCTGAAAAAACTGACTTAACAACCGGTGCTCACACTTACGACCATTGTAGTGTCCTCATGATCACGTGATCAAGATTTGGGCACTTGGCAACTAGTTCACATTTATGACCGTCGCAGCATCCTGTGGTCACGTGATCGCCATTATCGACCTTCCTGGCCGGCTTCTGGTAAGCAAAATCAATGGGGAACTGTGTGATTTGCTTAGCAACCACGTGGTTCTCTTAACGACCACGGTGATTCACTTAATGGCTGCCCCAAAAAAGGTCGTAAAATTGGGTCAGATTTGCTTAATGACCACTTCACTTAGCAACCAAAATGCCAATCTCAGTTGTGGTCATTAAGCGAGGACTACCTGTATCGCGGGTAAGACGCCAGGCTTGTCGATTGGAAGATCGCAAGTTCGGAGGTTTGAATCCCTAGCCCTGCGTGACGGAGTGAGCTCCCGCACTCGCCCCAGCTCTTGCCAACCTAGCAATTCGAAAGCATGCAAATGCAAGTAGATGAATTGGTACCGCTTCGGTGGGTAGGTAACAGCGTTCCGCGTGCGTCATGCCGGCCACATGACCGTGGAAGCGTCTTCGGACAGTGCTGGCTCTTCGGCTAACAAACGGAGATGAGCACCGGCCCCTAGAGTCGGACACGACTGCACAAATGTGCGGGGGGAACCTTTACCTTACCTTACCTGTATCCCCAAACAGTCAGTCTGACAAGTCACAGATGCAGAAGGGGACAGATGAAACGAGGGACTGATCGTAATGAGCTACCTCCAAGGGAAGGGGCGTGTGCGGCCATGACTCCCGTGGGCAACGTGGCAGGCTTGCCCCACCCACGTGACAAACAACAGTAAACGTGCAAAATCCCTGGGTGGCAGAAGCAGCAGAAAACCCACAGGGCGCTCATTTGGGACAGGTCCAGCAACAGGCACCGCCCAGCCCTCTTTGCCGGTTTAAATCGGTCGTAGGTGGAGCACAGGAGTAGAGCGCTCTCATACCTTAGTTTCAATAGTTTTACACTTATTCCAAACATTTCTGCTCTCCCTGGAGATTTTACTATTTGGATATTGAGAAAATGGTTCACACATCTTATTCCTGGAACAAACATATGTAAACAAATATCAGGGAAAATATCCTGTTTGTATGATTCCATGAATCCCGATGGTGAAGAGAATTAGCATCAATCAATAGCATTTTTCAGCATTTTAAATACAGTAAACTTTACTGAGTAAAGCATGTCATTAAGCTTGTATGAGATAACACTGCCATCTTGTGGCGTTCAAAATTATAGCCACCAGCAGCAAAATGATGTGGCACTGTCCATTATTTGTGGTTAAAAATCAGATAGATAGGTAGATAGGTAGATAGCTAGGTGGATGGATGGATGGATGGATGGATGGACGGATCCTATAACAGCAATTGTTGTTGTTCAGTCGTTCAGTCGTGTCCGACTCTTCGTGACCTCATGGACCATAGCACGCCAGGCCTTCCTGTCCTCCACTGTCTCTCGGAGTTTACTCAAATTCATGTTCATTACATCGGTGATGCTATCTAACCATCTCATCCTCTGCCGTCCCCTTCTCCTTTTGCCCTCAGTCTTTCCCAGCATCAGGGTCTTTTCCAGTGAGTCCTCTCTTCTCATTAGGTGGCCAAAGTATTTGAGCTTCAGCTTCAGCATCTGTCCTTCCAATGAGCAGTCAGGGTTGATTTCCTTTAGGATTGACTGGTTTGACCTCCTTGCAGTCCAAGGGACTCTCAAGAGTCTTCTCCAGCACCACAGCTCGAAAGCATCAATTCTTCGGCGCTCAGCCTTCCTTATGGTCCAACTCTCACAGCCATACATTGCTACTGGAAAAACCATAGCTTTAACTATACGGACCTTTGTCGGCAAGGTGATGTCTCTGCTTTTTAATATGCTGTCTAGGTTTGCCATAGCTTTCCTTCCAAGGAGCAAGCGTCTTTTAATTTCATGGCTGCAGTCACCGTCTGCGGTGATCTTGGAGCCCAAGAAAATAAAATCTGTCACTGCTTCCATTTCTTCCCCTTCTATTTGCCAGGAAGTGATGGGACCAGATGCCATGATCTGGGTTTTTTTAATGTTGAGTTTCAAGCCAGCTTTTGCACTCTCCTCTTTCACCCTCATCAAGAGGCTCTTTAGTTCCTCTTCACTTTCTGCCATTAGGGTGGTATCGTCTGCATATCTGAGGTTGTTGATATTTTTCCCGGCAATCTTAACTCCGGCTTGTGATTCATCCAGCCCGGCATTTCTCATGATGTACTCTGCATATAAGTTAAATAAGCAGGGTGATAATATACAGCCTTGTCGTACTCCTTTCCCAATTTTGAACCAGTCGGTTGTTCCATGTCCGGTTCTAACTGTTGCTTCTTGACCCACATACAGGTTTCTCAGGAGACAGGTAAGGTGGTCTGGTACTCCCATCTCTTTAAGAATTTGCCACAGTTTGTTGTGATCCACACAATCAAAGGCTTTAGCGTAGTCAATGAAGCAGAAGTAGATGTTTTTCTGGAACTCTCTTGCTTTTTCCATGATCCAGCGAATGTTGGCAATCTGATCTCTAGTTCCTCTGCCTCTTCGAAACCCAGCTTGCACTTCTGGTAGTTCTCGGTTCACATGCTGCTGAAGCCTAGCTTGTAGGATTTTGAGCATAACCTTGCTGGCATGTGAAATGAGCGCAATTGTACGGTAGTTTGAACATTCTTTGGCATTGCCTTTCTTTGGAATTGGAACGTAAACTGACCTTTTCCAATCCTGTGGCCACTGTTGAGTTTTCCAAATTTGTTGGCATATTGAGTGCAGCACTTTAACAGCATCATCTTTTAGGATTTTAAATAGCTCAGCTGGGATACTGTCTTCTCCGCTAGCTTTGTTGTTAGTAATGCTTCCTAAGGCCCACTTGACTTCACTCTCTAGGATGTCCGGCTCAAGGTCAGTGACCACACCATCGTATTTATCAGGGATATTAAGATCTTTCTTGTATAGTTCTTCTGTGTATTCTTGCCACCTCTTCTTAATCTCTTCTGCTTCTGTTAGGTCCCTGCCTTTTTTGTCCTTTATCATGCCCATCTTTGCACAAAACGTTCCCTTGATCTCTCCGATTTTCTTGAAGAGATCTCTAGTCTTCCCCATTCTATTGTTTTCCTCGATTTCTTTGCATTGTTCATTTAAGAAGGCCTTCTTATCTCTCCTTGCTATTCTCTGGAATTCTGCATTCAGTTGTTTATATCTTTCCCTTTCTCCCTTGCCTTTTGCTTCCCTTCTTTCCTCAGCTATTTGTAAAGCCTCATCAGTCAGCCACTTTGCTTTCTTGCATTTCTTTTTCTTCGGGATGGTTTTAGTTGCTGCCTCCTGTACAATGTTACGAACCTCCATCCATAGTTCTTCAGGCACTCTGTCTACCAGATCTAATCCTTTAAATCTATTCCTCACTTCCACTGTATATTCATAAGGGATATGATTTAGGTCATACCTGATTGGTCTAGTGGTTTTCTCTACATTCTTCAATTTAAGCCTAAATTTTGCAATAAGAAGCTCATGATCTGAGCCACAGTCAGCTCCAGGTCTTGTTTTTGCTGATTGTATAGAGCTTCTCCATCTTTGGCTGCAAAGTATATAATCAATCTGATTTCGGTATTGACCATCTGGTGATGTCCATGTGTAGAGTCGTCTCTTGTGTTGTTGGAAAAGAGTGTTTGCTATGACCAGCGTGTTCTCTTGACAAAACTCTATTAGCCTTTGCCCTGCTTCATTTTGTACTCCGAGGCCGAACTTGCCTGTTATTCCGGTTATTTTTTGACTTCCTACCTTAGCATTCCAGTCCCCTATGATGAAAAGGACATCTTTTTTTGGTGTTAGTTCTAGAAGGTGTTGTAGGTCTTCATAGAACCGGTCAACTTCAGCTTCTTTGGCATCAGTGGTTGGGGCATAGACTTGGATCACTGTGATGTTGAATGGTTTGCCTTGGATTCGAACTGAAAGCATTCTGTCGTTTTTGAGGTTGTACCCCAGTACTGCCTTTCCCACTCTTTTATTGACTATGAGAGCTACTCCATTTCTTCTAAGGGATTCTTGCCCACAGTAGTATATATAATGGTCTCCTGAATTAAATTCGCCCATTCCTGTCCATTTTAGTTCGCTGATTCCCAATATGTCGATGTTCAATCTTGTCATCTCATGTTTGACCACATCCAGCTTACCTTGATTCATAGTTCTTACATTCCAGGTTCCTATGCAATATTGTTCTTTACAGCATCGGACTTTCCTTCCACTTCCAGACACATCCACAACTGAGCGTCCTTTCGGCTTTGGCCCAGCCGTTTCACACTTTCTGGAGCTACTCGGAATTGCCCTCCGCTCTTCCCCAGTAGCATTTTGGACACCTTCCGACCTGAGGGGCTCATCTTCCGGCGTCATATCTTTTAGCCTTTTGATACTGTCCATGGGTTTTCTTGGCAAGGATACTGGAGTGGTTTGCCATTTCCTCCTCCAGTGGACCACGTTTTGTCAGAACTCTCCATCATGACCTGTTCTTCTTGACCTGACTTCATTGAGTTACGCAAGCCCCTTCGCCACGACAAGGCAGTGATCCATGAAGGGGATAACAGCAATACTAATCACAAAAATAAATCATGTTTAGAACTCTTTTCTCCAGCAAAGGAGATCGTTACCTTGTCGTGGTGCTGGAGCTTGAGCACCTCAATGAAACCATGAGCTAAACCGTGAAGGGACACCCAAGACGGGAAGGTCGTGGCAGAGAGGTCAGACTAAATACGATCCCTGGGGAAGGTAATGGCAACCCACCCCAGTATTCTTGCCATGAAAACTAAATGGATCAGTATAGCCAAAGATATGTCGGTATACCATCGGAAGATGGGACTCCCAGGTCGGAAGATGGTCAAAATGCTACTGGGGAGGAACAGAGGATACGTTCAACTAGCCCCAGATGTGATGACGCAGCTAGCTCAAAGCCGAAAGGACGGCTAGTGGCCGACGGTGCTGGTGGTGAACGACGAATCCGATGTTCTAAAGATCAACACACCATAGGAACCTGGAATGTAAGATCTATGAGCCAGGGCAAATTGGATGTGGCTATTGGTGAGATGTCAAGATTAAATATAGACATTTTAGGTGTCAGTGAACTGAAATGGACTGGGATGGGCCACTTCACATCAGATGACCACCAGATCTACTACTGTGGACAAGAGGACCACAGAAGAAATGGAGTAGCCTTCATAATTAATAATAAAGTGGCTAAAGCAGTGCTTGGATACAATCCAAAAAACGATAGAATGATCTCAATTCGAATTCAGGGTAAGCCATTTAACATCACAGTGATCCAAATATACGCCCCAACCACAGATGCTGAAGAAGCAGAAGTAGATCAGTTCTATGAGGATCTGCAGCACCTACTGGATAATACACCAAAAAGAGATGTCATTTTCATTACAGGAGACTGGAATGCTAAGGTGGGTAGTCAGACGACACCTGGAATTACAGGCAAGCATGGTCTGGGAGAACAAAATGAAGCAGGACATAGGCTGATAGAATTTTGCCAAGACAACTCACTGTGCATAACAAACACTCTCTTCCAGCAACCTAAAAGACGACTTTATACATGGACTTCACCAGATGGTCGACACCGAAATCAGATTGACTACATCCTTTGCAGCCAAAGGTGGCGGACATCTATACAGTCGGTAAAAACAAGACCTGGAGCTGACTGTAGTTCAGATCACGAACTTCTTATTGCACAATTTAGAATCAGACTAAAGAGAATAGGGAAGACCCACAGATCAGTTAGATATGAGCTCACTGATATTCCTAAGGAATATGCAGTGGAGGTGAAGAATAGATTTCAGGGACTAGATTTAGTAGATAGGGTCCCGGAAGAACTATGGACAGAAGTTCGCGACATTGTTCAGGAGGCGGCAACAAAAAACGTCCCAAAGAAAAATGGTTGACATTGTGAGGTTCTATTGTGAGGATTAAGGAAGTCAAGATGGTGGCCATCAAAGCCCTACCCTGCCTTAAAAAAGGATTAAAAAAGGATTTGATGGCAGGCTGGCGGCCGCCACCTTGACTTTTCTGACTCCCTCCTGGATGTAATTCTTTTCTCCTCACCCTACACGCACTCTCTGTGTGCCCCCGTTTGGGGGTAATGACTGAGATTTTTGGTGGGATCCAAAGAGCAGGGCCACCAGTCGCAAAAGTGCTACTCTTCCAAGAACCCTGGGCTCCTACCGATACTCCTTATGGAAAACATTTCTGTACCATCTTTGATCAAGGAAAGGCAGGCGATGCAGAGAGGACATCCCGTCATTCTGAACAGAGCCGAGCCATCAGTGCGGTGCCTTCAGACGCCCTCGCTCCCTGCCACCTCCGACTGTTTTGTCCATTCTGTTAATCAAAAGTAATCTATTTATTCGTTGTTTTAATGATAGAGCAATCACTCCAGCGCATTAAAACACACTCAACAGGGAAAGACCATCGAAGCAGAAAGAGGCTATCAAATGCATCTGACATCCTGGCCCCTGTGTATCCCAACCCTGATTTTACAAGCACGTGATATGAACCCACAGGTGACTTTATTTATCTAGAACAGTGTTTCTCAAGCTTAGCAACTTTAAGATGTGTGGACTTCAACTCCCAGAATGAATGAATGAATGAATGAATGAATGAATGAATGACTAACTAACTAACTAACTAACTAACTAACTAACTAACTAACCCTTTGTGCATTATGTGTTTTTTTTAAAAACTCCCTTGATTTATAGGACCATCCTGTCTATAGGAATTTAAAAAGGCATTTTCATCTTCTGCTCTGAACACTTATGTGGGAAGAACCAGCATTTTAGACTGAAAAATGTCGATATAAATGCTCTGTGTAAAATACCAACGTTTTCAATTGCACAGAACCAGCTCCTTCACTACGAAATGCTTTACACATAAGGAGGGTCCCCGTTGCTGTGGGAAGCAGCATCAGCTCCAGGGCTGTGGTGCAAAGGAGGTAATAAACGCACGATGGGAACATTTCTGTCTGACGTTGTTCTCCAGGGTTTCCAATTTATCCAGCTGGACTCTTGCCTCGGTATTAGTCATAGTAAAGGAGACACTGCTTCAATTGCAAAATTCAAGATGGCGACCGGGAGTGAACGCTGACTGCTGCTGCTGCTCTGAGGGGGAGACTCCTGACTTTCTGAACCTGATACCCAGCGCCCACTTGTTGCTGGTTGGTCGGGGGGGGGGGTGTTGGGGAGAGAGAGACCTGTACACCCACCGACCTTGTGCTTGTATGCCGGCTGTTGGAGCCCCCCGGACGGAGTTGCGGAGTTGCGGAGCGTGGCAACCCTGGCGGATTTCTGCGCTGACTGCCTATTACGCTGACTGCCTATGCTGACTCGAATGCTGACTGTGGCTGCTCCGAGGGGGGAGACTCCTGACTTTCTGAGACTTTCTGACTCTCTGAATCTGACATCCAGCACCCACTTGCTGCTTGTTAGTCAGGGGTTTTGGGGAGAGAGACTTTGGGGAGAGAGACTTTTAGACCCCCCCCGGCTTTGTATGCCGGTTGTTTGGAGCCCCCCGGACGGAGTTGCGGAGCTGCGGAGTTGCGGAGTGCGGCAGCCCTGGCGGACTCCTACGGACTTTTGGGGCGTGGGAGAGCTTGGTGCGGCAGATTGTTTACCTGCAGCTCACAGGAGAACTAGGCAGAGCGACGGAGCATGTGGCTTTTTACAACTTTGGACTTGTGCATGCTTTGGCAGACACCTTTGGCGGCTTTCGCGTGGGGGGGGCCTGGCGGGGCGGGAGCTTGGTTCCCCGGTTTTGCTGTGCCGGTCCCGGCAGGCCCAAGTGTATAACAACGGTGCTAGTTGGCGTGGAGGGCCTGGAGAAAAAACCTCGGAGCAGTGAGACAACGAAACGCGGAACGTGGAGCGTTTCTCCGGTGGCTTTGGCATGCTTCCCCATGAAGATTTAACAACACGATAATTTTTAACATCTTAAATTGTTCCCATTCATTTAGAGGCAGCAGGGAGTTGGTAGGGTCCCCGGGTATGTGAATGAGGGTTTCCCTGAGTGTGAGAGAGTCAGGGGAGCCCAAGATTGTGTGAGTTTATGTATGAGTGCCCACCCCTGAGTGAGAGACAGAGGGTGGGCAGGAGTGTTTGGTGCCCCCTGACCTAGTGAGAGGGGGTGAGGGGGCAGAGTATATGTTGGAAGGTGGTGGGGCCCTCCTGGTGCCGAGAGCGGAAGCTGGTGCACTGGGGGGCCTGTCATCACCTAGGGACGAGTGGGTATGAGAGATGTGTGCATGGAGGGGACCCTTATGTCAACCCAGGGTTCCGGAGGTTCAGGAGTGGAGGCATCTGGGCCTGGAAACTCTGGGGGCAGTAGGGCGGGTTGCCCCATTGAAGTGGTGACAGGTAGGGGACGTTATGGCGGGAACCGTGGGGCAGGCCATCTTTGGGGAAGATGCCCCCGATGTTTGTTACTGGTGGCGTGTTCCGGCCCCTCAGGTTCAGACCCAGGCCCTGGTCAAAAGATCCTTGATTGCCCTGGCTTTCGGCTGTTGCTACTTAACGCCAGGTCCGTTAATAACAAAGCCCCCCTCATATGTGACTTGATCACAGAAGAGGGGGCAGACCTGGTGTGTATTACTGAGACCTGGTTGGGCACAGAGGGAGGAGTAGCACTCTCGGAGATGTGCCCAGCCGGGTTTCAGGTGTGGCATCAGCCGAGACCTCGGGGCAGGGGAGGAGGGGTGGCGGTTGTAATTCGGGAGTCTCTGATGGCCTTCAGGGGTCCTGCTCCACAAGTGGCCGGGTGTGAGACCTTGTTCTTCAAGTTGGGTTTTCGAGAGAAGTTGGGGGTGTTGCTGTTGTACCAGCCTCCCTGCTGCGTAGCAACCTCCCTGCCCGAGCTGTTGGAGGCTGTCTCAGGGTTGGCAGTGGAGTTCCCTAGACTTATGGTTCTGGGGGACTTCAATCTGCCTTCCCTGGGACGTGCCTCAGATACAGCTCGGGAGTTCATGGCTACCATGGCAGCCATGGGCCTATCTCAGATTGTTCGAAACCCGACTCGAGACAGTGGCCTCACTCCGGACTTAGTTTTCTTGTCAGAGCAGTGGCAAAGTGATCTGAAGGGAGTGTTAGATCTATCCCCATTGTCATGGTCAGATCACGCCCTGGTGGCCCTGAGATTTTCCTATGCCGCCCCACTCCGCAGGGAGGCAGGACCCATTCGAATGGTCCGCCCCCGGCGACTAATGGACCTTGTGAGGTTTCAGAAGGAGCTGGGGGTTATTTCCGAGGATCTATTGTGCGGTCCAGCGGAGGTTCTGGCCGCAGCCTGGAATAGGGAGGCGGCCGGAGCCTTGGACAGGATCGCACCTGTGCGGCCTCTCTTGCCTCATCTGACCCGATACTCCCCGTGGTTTACGGAGGAGTTAAGGGTCTTGAAGAGGGCTAAGAGACACCTAGAGCGCCGCTGGAGAAAAACAAAGACTGAATCTGACCGAACACAAGCTAGAGTCGCAGTTAAGGCCTACCTTGTGGCGGTAAGAGCGGCGAAACGTCAATATTTCTCCGCTCTTATTGCATCCGCAGAATGCCGCCCGACGGCCCTGTTTAAGATAACACAAACTCTCTTGGGTAGGGTGGAGCCTAGGACCCACCTGCAGGGCCGTGCGGAAGAATTTTCTGAGCATCTGCAGGATAAAATCGCTCAGATTCGATCTAGGTTGGACTCCAAGCGTGAAGTAGAGTCTGGGGAGATGCCGAGGGAACGTCATTACCCGGTTATCTGGGATCGGTTTGATCCTGTTGGGCCTAAGGAAGTGGACAGGATCCTCCGGACTGTAAGGGCCACCACATGCCATCTTGACCCTTGTCCTGCCTGGCTAGTGCAGGCAGCCAGGGAGGTTACATCAGGTTGGGTCCGGGCGATGGTTAATACATCCTTGGGGGAGGGGGTGTTTCCAGATGCTTTTAAGGAGGCGCTGGTGCACCCCCTCCTCAAGAAGCCGTCGCTGGACCCCACCGTATTGGACAACTTTCGTCCTGTCTCCCACCTCCCCTTTTTGGGGAAGGTGGTTGAGAAGGTGGTGGCGCTGCAGCTCCAGAGGATTCTGGATGAAACGGATTATCTGGACCCCTTTCAGTCGGGTTTCAGGCCGGGATATGGGGTGGAAACTGCATTGGTCGCACTTATGGATGATCTCTGGCGAGGGCGGGATGGAGGGAGTGCGTCCATCCTGGCTCTCCTTGATCTCTCAGCGGCTTTCGATGCCATCGACCATGGTATTCTTTTGGGACGGCTCGAGGAGTTGGGGGTGGCTGGCGTAGTTCTGCGTTGGTTCACCTCCTTCCTCGGGGGCCGGTCCCAATCAGTAGTAATAGGAGATGAGAGATCCAACTCTCGCCCCCTCGTTTGTGGGGTGCCGCAGGGTTCAGTTCTCTCACCTCTCCTATTTAATATCTATATGAAACCGCTGGGTGAGATCATCCGTCACCATGGGATGAGATATCATCAGTATGCTGATGATACACAGTTGTACATCTCCATCCCAGGTGAAGTAAGTGATGCAGTGGCCACCCTTTCTCAGTGCCTGGAGGCTGTGGGGGTCTGGATGGGGAACAACAGGCTTCAGCTGAACCCTGGTAAGACGGAGTGGCTGTGGATTGATGGTTCTTCTGGATCTGGGAAATTCTCATCTTTGGTTCTGAATGGGGTTGCACTTCCCCGTTCAGAATCAGTGCGGAATCTGGGGGTCCTTCTGGACTCACGACTCCTGCTCGAGGAGCAGGTGGCAGTCGTGGCCAGAAGGGGCTTTCGCAACTTCATGTTGTGCGCCAGTTACGCCCTTTCCTGGATCAGGAATCCCTCCGTACAGTCACTCATGCCCTGGTCATCTCCCACATAGACTACTGCAATGCGCTTTACATGGGGCTACCCTTGAAGAGTATCCGGAAACTACAACTGGTCCAGAATGCGGCTGCGCGCGCAGTTATTGGTGCCCCTAGATCAGCCCATGTGACACCTCTGCTGCGCCAGCTGCACTGGGTGCCGGTATGCTTCCGGGTGCAATTCAAGGTGTTGGTTTTGACCTTTAAAGCCCTACATGGCATGGGACCAGGGTATCTGAGGGACCGCCTCATCCCCATAACTTAAAACCGTCCCACTCGATTATGTAGAGAGGGCATGCTCCGGACCCCGTCGGTAAGGGAGTTTCATTTGGCGGGGTCCAGAAGGCGGGCCTTCTCGTCAGTGGCGCCTGCCCTTTGGAACAACCTGCCCCCGGAGGTGAGGCAGGCCCCATCGCTCCTGTCCTTCCGGAAGAACCTAAAGACCTGGTTTTGCCGCCTCACGTGGGATGGGAACAGAAATAGTTCTTCGTGGGGATGGCTGGTGCCATAGAGCCCTTTTAAAGATTGTGGGCTGCCTTCTTGGATTTTCTACTTAATTTATAATAATAATTAATTGTATATTGTATTTTTATGTGTTTTTACAATAGAATTTTAATCTCTATGTTTGTAAACCGCCCAGAGTCCCCTCGTGGGAGATGGCGCGGTGATAGAAATCGAAACATAAATAAATAAATAAAAATCCATATCATCCTGGGTGTTACACAATTCCACAATGCGGTAGAGCGATTGGGGCCCCTAATTACCCCTACAGTCTACAAGCATCCATTCAGAAAATGCCAGGAAATGAATGGATGATTGCTACAGATGCCCAACACCTGCACTTGGTGTTAGTGTGCAGGGGTGTCCACATGGTATGGTCAAAAAAGTCAAGATGGTGGCCACAATGATGCAATGGAAGCTTCACGCGTTTTTTATGTGTGATGCATGTAAGAACAGGTGGAGCACCGATTGCACCATACCCTGCGCACACTTCTGGTGGCCACCAAAGCTGAACTTCCTAAACTTACAATCCTTTCCATCCATTTTTAGAGCCAGTCCTGAGACATGCCAGGCACATCGCTGTTCAGATTCTTATTTTATTATTTCATTCAAAAAGTAAAAATATTTTAACTTAAATATAAGTTAACATAACATAATAAGCTGGTCATTCTTCCTAAAAAGACTTATTATCTGGCAGCAAAGCAAATTCCATTGTATCTTTGTATTCATGATGGTTTTAATTAAGTTTTAAAAGAGTGCCACGTCTTCCTTCTTTCCTCCCTTTCTTTCTCAATTCTGGGCTGCAAAACTCTTGACATCCGCTAGGTGGCAATGAAGAGGTACAGAAAACTCTAAAATGCTGCCATCTAGCTGACGTTGAGCTTCTTGCAGGCCAGATCCAGTAACTCTGCAATCAGTGATTAACAAGCAGCTTCCTTCCCACTGCCCAACTTTTCAGGAAGGTGGAACCGGTTCTGAAGCATGAAACGGGGATGGAGGGAAATGCAAGGTCCTTTTTTCTTCACGTCTTCCATAGCTCACCTGGCTTTCCAAAAGGCCATCCTATAAAGCAGGGAGGGCAACAGGGAGAAGTAAAGGCAATTGGAACCTCTCATCTGCTTCCTTCATCTCCTGCTTTTCACCCGTGTCCTACCAGCCCGTAATTGGGTTGGTTCCAGATCTTTGGGCCTTCCATTGGCATTCAGCTGATGTTTCCGTTTTGAGGAGGAGGGGGGAGATTTTTTTTTTTAAAAAAGGGAACCTTAATCCTCAGATACCAGACAATGGTGGAAGGGTCTGTTTTCTGTACACCCTGAAGCACCACCATTCTTACTCTTGGAAGACGGTCTAAGCTGAGCACCTAGTTCCAAAACCGAACGCGGGTGTGCAAAGGGACGCAAACAGCCTCAGGATTTCCTTGTTGGATCAGGCGCAGGTCCTGTCTGCACCCTTCCCACGGCAGTCACCCAAACCCCTCCAGGGCTCTCTGGCTGCCGAGGACCTTCCCTCTCCATCTTCCTCTATCTGGGGAGCTTCTTTGGTAGAGAGGTAAGAAAAGCCAACTCAGCTGGAACTCAGAAAGAGTAAGCAAAAGTGTAAGCGGAGCAGCAGAGAAGGATGGAGAAGCGAGGGATGGATGCGGGGTTTCTGGAGTGCCTGTCCCTTCCCACAGCCTTCAGCATTGACTGCGGATGGACCTCTTGACTCAGTTCCTCCTCTTCCATTAATACAGAATGCACTGTGGCTATCGGTATTTATTACGTGGATGTGTGCATCGGTATGATTTTATTGAAATGGCTTTATTATGGCTTATGCTTTACCCTGGTGGTATTTTTGTGCACTGCTTAGAGATTATTTTAACGATAAGTGGTTTAATGGCTTAATTTTAACGATAAGATTTAAAATTAGAAAGTAGAAACCTGGCCTGACTCCTTTTGGCAGCCCAGAAGCAGAATGGCAGTTTTATGTCTCTGATTCTCCTTCTTCTATCTGGGATCGTAGATTTGAAGGGGATGGATTGAAGCTGATGGCTGGAATCAGGAAATCAATTAAACCACGTAAATCTAGGCTGTCGTTGGAAGGGGGAAAAGAGTGTCAATGACTACTGTTGCAAAAACAGTCCGAAATAAAAAATATATACAAACAAGACACTCCAAAAACTACAGTATTGGATTTTAAGGCTCTGCCTGTCAGACGGAGGACCTGAGGACGGAACGCAGGCCACGTCCTCCTTTTGCTGGACGTCGGGTGGACCTGGCCTTTTCCGTGGAGCGGGAGACCGACTGGGCTCGGGAGGAGCTTTGCCCGGTGTGTGGCGACGCCGGACGTTGTGTGCATAAACTCGGGGAACCGAGGGCGAGAGGCTCCGGCTGGGGGCTGGCTTCTGCACTCTTCCCTCCGGTGCAACAGCTGCTTTCCCGGCCGCGCTGCAACCCGATCCGTGAAGCTCCTCGGCAGCTGGTCGGCGTCCACCCCAGCGAGGGCAGACCCTGGGCTGAGACCGCTCCCTCCAAGGCGGGCCTTGGCATCCCAGAAAAAGGAAGCGGAGCTGGGCTGAGCAGCTTCCAGGGCAGGCGCGCAGCAGGTAGGTAGGCGGTGGCCAGGTGGACTGGCCGCGGGGACCGGCTCGGGCGCCGGGCGGAGGCGCTGCTTCGGCTGGGCACGGAGGGCTCCTCGCTGGGGTCGGGCGGCTGCGGGTGACCTCCAGGCAGGCTGGGTTCTTCCCACGGGCGAGGGCGGTGGGCGGGCCGGGGTAGTTTCGAGCAAGCAGGCGCAAGTTCCGCGCTCGGAGCCAGCTGCGGCGCCCAAGGGTGGCGGGCAGGGCACGCCTGCAGAGCCCGGCTTGCCTGCCTGGGAAAGCGGGAAGGGGCCTCTCCCCACTCCCTGGAGCTAGGCATTGCTCAGTGCACGGGTGACGCGGGGAGGGCGCCCCTGAGCACCTGCAGAGCGCCTCGGCTCTGGGATCGCCCGCTTACCCCCAGCAGGCCGGGAGGGGCCGGGTGCGGCCGGGCCCGTGGCGGAGTCGCCTGCTTCGGGTCGGCGACCCGGATTCGCCGGGTGTTCTTAACCACAAGGGGGACAAAGCGCTATGTCGCGGTTGGTCTCAGCCCTGGGTTTGTGGCGGGGCGAAAGTCGCAAAGCGCCTCGGCCACGTTGTGGAAAGTTGCCCTATAAATCAGTCCGCAACGACAGTAAGTGGAAGCATGCTTTTTTTTGTCCCCCGACCCTCCCGCTCTCTCCACCCCCGACCCTGCTAGGGTGATCCCCGGTTGAGAAAGGAAGGTATTCTCTGCAGGGCCGCGACGTTCAAGCCTGGGACAGCTCGCGGCTGAGCGTGTCGGCGCTCTGCGGTCAGGCTGTGCAGCCACAACGCGGTTCATTTGGGGATGGGGAGCGCAGCCGCTCCGGTTCGGGGTGCAGAGTGTTGAACCCACCTCTGACGCAGCTGTGTGTGTCTGAGGGGAAGGTCTACATGCGAGCAGCTTATGCTGCCTCTTAAGTCTGTTTTTTAAGGAGGCTTTGAGGCTTCCCTACTTCAGGAAAAACCCACCGCAGAGCAGCCGCCACAGCAGTGCGCAGGGCGGACCAACCCGTGCGGAGCATCGTCGTTGGAGGGGCGCCGATGGCCGGGCAGCTTTTGAGTTTGAAGGGGAAGGTAGAAGCTGCTTGCATGGGCAACTCATTGTGCTCTGCAAGTGATTTCTTGCTCAACAAGTAGGTGGCAGTTTTAAAGGCACTTTTTAAAAAGTGTCCCCCTTTATTGCCAGTCAGGTCACTTGGAAGTGCCCTTCTCCCCAGCTGTGAAGTTTGGGGGGGGCATTCCTCGACCTGTGGAATATGGTTGAAGCCAGAAAAGTTTCTGGACTGGATTGCGTCGAGCACCTCGAACTTGGAAAAGCTGTGACTGAGCCGCTGCAGGGCGAGTTGGGGCCGAAAAGCAAAACAGAGCAGCTCCGCTCTCCATGGAGGATGTGGTTGCGATGGCGACCTTTGTGAGCAAGGTAGAGAAAGAGCGAAGCCAGCATATCCAGGGATGAACGTGAGCAAATGGACTGCAAACTGCATTATGTGCCAGCCAGCACCTCTGACCTTTTCTGGACATGTACGTGAACAAATGGCACCGAGGGATCCTGGCATAACTTTGCTGTTTGTTGCACTCTCCCCCTGGGCCCCCCCATCTGGATCCAGAAGGAGGAGTGAGCTGGACGAAGAAATGTGGCTTCAGTCAGGAAGCTGTTTGTAGGTCAGGTCTAGTGGTTAAGACTCCGGGCTAGAAACCGGGAGACGGTGAGTTCTAGTTCTGCCTTAGGCATGCAAGCCGGCTGGGTGACCTTGGGCCAGTCCCTGTGTCTCAGCCCTAGGAAGGAGCCAATGGGAAACCAGGAGACTGAGAGTTCTAGTCCCGCTTTAGGCATGAAACCCAGCTGGGTGACCTTGGGCCGGTCCCTGTCTCTCAGCCCAACTCACCTCACAGGGTTGTTGTTGTAGGGAAAATAGCAGGAGGGAATATTAGGTATGTTCGCTGCCTTGAGTTATTTATAAAATAACTATTATTTATAAAATAATAATTGAGTTAATTGAGTTATTTATAAAATAACTGAAAGAGTCCCCCTTTCCGGGGAGATGGGCAGTGATAGAAATGTGAATAATAAATAAATAAAAATAAAAACAATAAAGGCAGGATAAAAAATCTAAAAAAAATTCCTCTAAATAAAGCAAGCATCACCTTTGCTCCTTTTTAGCCGGAGAATGCAATTACAGGTAGTCCTCACTTAACAACCATTTGTTTAGTGACAGTTCAGACTTACAACGGTGTTTAAAAAACGTCTTACAACCGGTTTTCAGACTTATGACCATCACAGCGTCCTCGCAGTCACATGATCACGATTTGGGCACTTGGCAACTGGTTCATTTTTATGACCGTCGCAGCAACCCCTTGTCATGTGATCGCCATTTTCGACCTTCCTGGCCAGCTTCTTTCAAGCAAAATCAATGGGGAACCACGTGATTTGCTTAACGACCAAATGGTTTGCTTAATGTCTCCTGTTGATGAGCACTGCCGTGCGGGCCATGATATGTCCCCATCTTTCACCATCCTCTGCACAAAAAACGGGCTGCTCTTTGTACCTCCTGCCATTGACCGACGGACAGCAGAACTCCGGCTGGTGGATAATTTCATCACAATTTTGCGAAGGAAGGACTTTGCAAACATGACAGACCTGATCCATTTAACGCTGTCACGAAATACAATTAGTCATATTATGCCTTATGCATTTTTTGATCTTAAAGGCCTTCATGCATTACGCTTGGACACTAACCGACTCACCTATATTGAGGAGGATCACTTCAAAGGGTTGATCAACCTTCGCCACTTAATTCTCAGTAACAACCAGTTACATTATATTTCACCTGGATCTTTTGATGATTTCATTGACATGATTGAGGATCTGCATCTGTCCTGTAATAATCTTGTTAATGTCCCCTGGGAAACTATTGGGAGGCTTTCAAATGCCAATACTATTAGTTTGGATCATAACCTCATAGATTTTGTTCCTGAAGGAATCTTCTCCAACCTTCACAAGCTGGCTCGGCTAGACATGACTTCTAACCAGTTGAAGAAGATCCCCCCAGACCCCCTTTTCTCCCGCATCCCTGTCTATGCCAAGCCCAGAGGCACCCCGCTGTCCTCTCTGGTCTTGAGCTTTGGAGGGGACCCGCTGCACTGCAACTGTGAGCTAGTGTGGCTGCGGCGCCTGACCCGGGAAGGTGGCCTGGAGACGTGTGCCCCCCCTCCAGAGCGGATGGGCAAGTATCTCTGGTCCATCGAGGAGGAGGAGGAGTTTGCCTGTGAGCCTCCAATGACTACTCACAGAACTGCAAAGCAGGCGGTCGTGGAAGGACAGAATGTTTCCTTGAAATGCAGGGCAGTGGGTGACCCAGAGCCGCACGTGCGCTGGATTTTGCCTGGAGGAAAACTGGTCTCCAACTCTTCTCGAACAATTTCCCATGAGAATGGGACTCTGGACATTGTGGCGACTTCCACGGAGGAACAAGGCACATACACTTGCATAGCATCCAATGCTGCAGGAGAGTCCGCTGCACCGGTTGAACTTCTGGTCAGCCCATACGCTCACCTTGCGAATAGCACGAACTGTCACCGAGAAGCTGAGACAGGCCCGTCAGATACTCTCATCGCCGCCAAGTCTAGCTTCTCTAATGAGACCAGATCTCGCCAAGTTGCTGCTGCCGAGCTGACCTCCTCCTCTGCTCTCATCCAGTTGCCCTCACAGCACCCTATTCCGGGAATGCGGGTGTTCCAGGTCCAGTACAACAGCTCTGCGGATGATATCCCGGTATACAGGTATGCATTCCCATTTCAGGGATGCTACTGCCAGGTTTATTAGTTTATTTCTGAAGCGGCAGGCAGCAGCTGCAGGAATCTCAACAACTGGAGGAGTAAATAAGGCACTGCTTGCGTGACGCCTTTGCACTGAATGAGGCGGGAGGGTGGGAGGAAGTTCCTCAAGAAGCAGCATGAGAAGAGAAGTGTCTCCCATCCAAAAGGGAACATCCAATCCAGGGGTATCAGTTCATAACATTCCTTTTAAACCTGAACTTCATCTTGATGAGAATTGTACTAAAAACAGGGTAGTCAATTGACTTTTATTTTTGTGCCTTGATTCCTGGGGACTGCCTGGACTAGTCCCTGCTGTTTTCTTGGCAACATTTTTGGGAGTGGTTTGCCCTTGCCTTCTTCCTAGGGCTGAGAGAGAGTGGCTGGCCCAAAGTCACCTAGCTGGCTTCATGCCTAAGGCAGCATTACTCACCGTCTCCTGGCTTCTAGCCTGGTGCCTTTAGCCACTGCACTAAATTGGCTCTCAACCTAAACTTGACACTATTCCATTTATATGTCAAGTAGTGCAGAGGTAGCGTACTGCAGGAACCTGAGCAGGATCGGGACCATTGTGGCAGGCAAGAGGGTGGATTCAGCTCTTGAATAATCTTAGTGAAAATCTCTCAAAGGTGACTAATATCTGTAATTGGTTGGAGATTGCCTCCCGGGCCTAATAGTAGCTGGGGATAGTGTACACTCCTCCCTCCGTCCCTCCCTTCCTGGTGAGTAGTTTATAAGATCAGTGAACTAGAGGAGACTTAATCTCCCCCATTTGCCACAGTCCTAATTCTGCTCACCACGGCAAGTGAAATATGGCCTTGGGTTAATTTCATGTTTAGATGGATCAGTTAATTTCATGTCTAGGTTGATTAGAGAAAAGCCTATATGTCAGGCCTCTGTATAATGCAAAAAATTATTTAAAATGTATATTCAGACGATACTCTTGCTTTGTCAGAGTAAGAATAAGAATGCATCATCAACTCTGAAGCAGTTAAAAAACAGAGCCCTGAATGTTGATGCTACAGAAAACTGTAAATGCTATTATCAAGAAACCTTTGGTTATTGGGTGATCTAAAATCATTTGTGTATGTATGCATTTATTTCAATTTATATGTCCACCCATCTCAACATGTTAATAAGCAAAAAACAGTAATGCAAACCTGTGAAGTTCCTTTCATAGTCCCATCATATCCTGTACCTGCACCTTGCAGAAGTTAGGAGGAGTCTGGTAGCTCCTTTTCCTACAAACCAATGTCATTAAAAGGCAGACGCTTTCATAAACTGCAGGAGGTTGATGAGACCGTTATGTGTGCACAAACTGCACACATTTTGCAGTTTTGATATCACTGTGGTTACAAATGGACACTTATGATACCCAGGCAGCTGATGGCTCTCCTGTTCATCCTTTTAGCCTTTCAGAAAGACAAGGGAGTGACGAGAGATGATGCTTTGTGGTTCTCTTGCTACAGACTTTGTCTTCTCTTGCAGGATGATTCCAGCTGCCAGAAAGTCTTTCTTCCTGACCGACCTGGTTGCTGGGCGTGACTATGACCTGTGTGTCCTCGCTGTTTATGACGATGGTGCGACTTCTCTGACAGCAACCCTGGTGGTGGGGTGTGTGCAGTTCACCACGGAGGAGGCATACCGGCAATGTCAGTCCCTCCATGCCCAGTTTCTTGGTGGAACCATGATTATCATCATTGGAGGCATCATTGTGGCCTCCGTCCTTGTTTTCATCTTCATGCTGCTGCTGAAATACAAAGTTTACATCAACCATCACAAAATTAAAAACACGGAAGTGAATAACGTTTGCTCCCAAACCAATGGTAATAGTCAAAGTAACTCTGTGGCACATTCCAGTTCCAAACTGGCTGAATGGCTCCAGCAAGAATGTTCAAGCTTGCCGCTTAGAGGCAAAACTATGTTAGATTTTGAGTATGAACGAGCAGCCCCTACAGAAGTGTCTGTTTTAAGAAGTGAAACCTTTCCTTAGTAGTCATGCTGAGCCTAGGCAAGAAGCACTGAATAATAACTCATGTGGTTGTATTTTAAGCTTCACTACTATTTTTGAGATCAGATGGTTTTAAACACTATTTTTTTAATCTGTAAAAGTTCTTGCATTCTTAACTATTTTTGTTGCACTATATTAAATATAAACTCTGTGATTTGGAAGGTTTTTATTCATTCTTATCTACTTGCAACCAAGTCTGGATCAGTGCTTACAAAATCTCCGTATAGTGCAAGTTACTACTAAGCAGATGCACTTCCCTTCAGCACCATAGGCCTTACTTCCACAATAGCATGCTGATGAGGAAGTGCATTTAAACAAAGTGCTAAAATGTGTCAGGTGAACTGCCAGAGTTCAAGGAACAGAAAGGTTTAGGGAAGACTGGTACAGGCAGTCCTCGGTTAATGACCACTCGTTCAGTCACTGTTCAAAGTTGTGACGGCGCTGAACGAGTGGTACTTACAACCAGTCCTCCATGTTCTGGCTATCACAGCACCCCTGCGGT